>JAODKN010000045.1:14217332-14234295 GCA_026774425.1 Petrocephalus zakoni
TGTGCCTCGTTTGCATATTTAATACCGGGTGAAAATGTATCTAGCGAGTTTTGTAAATCTAAAAATGAAGAAACATTTCATTCTCCATTTCTCTTTTGTGCAATATGTTTTTGTCCTCATTTAAAACACACCCAAACGAGTTTCCTTTAAGAATCACGCACTTTAGAATTATGAATGTTGTCACTGGGCCAAAGGCTCACAACCTCTGCCACTAGTGGGCTGTTGTTCATGTAGGCAATACAGTTTTTTAATATAAACTGCTAGTAACCTCGGAGGAGCAGGGTGAATTAAGTGAAAACATGATTGGAGACGAACTCTGCTCGCCTATGAATCTGCCAATATTAAAATAGCCTTATTATTTTGGTAACATATGCATCCAGTATGTGGTTACCCCATCTAAAAAATGTTCTCTTAACCAAACTAAAACTAAACTCAGTAGTCCATTATTATATTACCTGTCGTTTGGCTGTACGTTTCACCACAGACTATACATTGGTGATCTCTGAGTGATCATTTTTGGTCCAGTGAGCAAACTAATCTCGGTAAGACGGCCCAAGCCCCTTTTCCATACCGGAGTTCGGGACATTGCCTTTCAGATGACATGCCAGGAGTAATTTGCCGTTTTTTTAGCTTGAGAAATGTCTATGTAACGGTAATTCAGGAATACAAATGAAGGGAGTAAAACTACAAGCTAGGGGTCTCAGGAAGTGCGGCTCTGACGTCACGGCGCCCGGTGCATTGTGGGCGGACCAGCGGCGACTGGCGGACGCCATGTGCGTTTGAGGCGGCGGGACGTGCGGGCAGAGGGGAACAAAAAGCGCGCCGAGGGAAGGATCGGGACCGCGGAGCTGACACGGACGGCTTGGGGCATCGCAGGCATGATTCGCAGCATACAGTGCATCCGGGCTGCGGTGGGCTTCGCGGCCAGGGCGGCCCGGTGAGGACGGAGCGCCGGGGAGGAGGCTCAAGGGCAGCGGTCCGATGCGGTGTCTGGGGGAGAATGGCCCGCGTCGCTTATAATGCCGCCTGCGCTATAGACCTGCCGGGGGGCTCTTCATGCACCTGATATGCATGGCTCCCCGCTTCCTGGCCTGCGGTATAAGTGGTTACGATTGCCAATGGCGGCGGGGACCGGCGTTCGCGAGTATCGTGGGAGGTCTCTGGGTTTGCGACGAGCTCTTAGGCAGCCAAGGTCACCACTGCCACGGAACTTAAGTTATGTTGCTTTATCCACGTCGTAGTACTGTTTATGTTTTATCAATTCAAACATGCGTCTTGATGTGTGCAATACAGCCGCCGGGTTTTGCAGTAACCGGCAGCGCGGCTTCTAGCAGTGGGATGCGCTATAATCCGTGCCTTGTTAGTCACACAGGGAGAGATTGTGGCAGAGATGCGTGAATGGTGATTGTCCTTGTGGTAGTAAGTGATCACTCCCGTCTTCCAGGCAGGACCCCTGGAGGTCAGGGCTCTGTGCTTCTCGGTGTCTGAGGACGAGTCCGACCTGGTCCTCTGATGCCCTGGCCACTCCGCCGCTGGATGGGGCCCCCAAAGAGTACTCCCCAAAAATCCAGAGGCTAGTCAGTGAGATTGCCGGTCTGACGCTGCTGGAGGTGTCTGACCTAAATGAGCTCCTCAAGGTACGAGAGACCTGCACCCTGTTCTGTTTGTAGTTTATGCACAGGCATTGAGTGACCCTTTGATACTGTTGTTCGATCTTCAGTTATTGGACAGTGTGCCTGTGACTAGATGCAGCATGGCCACACCATTAAGCTCTTAATCAGCTGTTGTGTTCCTTACAGAAAACACTTAATATCCAGGATGTTAGTGTGCTGCCCACAGGAGCAATGGCTGCCCCACTTGCACCTGCAGCTCAGGTAAGGCTCCACCTGTCTGCTAGTTTAAGTAGTGGTGGGACTTAATTTGCTTGTGGCAGTTCCTTACACAAAAACGTTCTAAGGACAGAACAAAATATGATTGGTTCAGTTAGACAACCAATCAGATTATACAGGAAGTGGGACCAGGACATCTGATTGGTTGATATCTGACACAAGATCTGATTGGTTCTCTCTGAACCAATCATTTTGTTCTGCCCTCAGAATATTTTTGTGACTAAGGCTCCCATGAGCATTTCCTTTGCATGTTGGTTGTCTTTTTATTGGTTCATAAGGATGACTGGTCCTCATAGAACCACCACCTGTTCTGTCTGTATCTAAAGGAAGGTTTTTTTTTTTTCTTCTTATCCCCCAGGCAGCAGAGGAAGAGAGAGTCCCAGTGAAGGAGAAGAGCCTTTTCACCGTGAAACTGACAGAGCTGAAGGCCGCTGACAAGGTCAAACTCATCAAGGAGGTGAAGAACTGCGTCCAAGGCTTGAACCTCGTACAGGTATGGGGGTGCCGTTTGTGTGACTTTGTGTGGGCTAGTTTCGGGAAAATCAATTTAATTCAAAGACGGCAACTTCTGAAAGCTGTCTTTGGTTTGCAGGGATGTAATTCACACAGTTCAGCTTTTTAATGGTAGGGTTGAGTTCTTAGCATTGGCCATATGAACATACACAAATGTCTTGCTTGCTTTAAGAACAGGCTGGGGAGCCTGGATAATCAGTAATGGTGTCCATAATGTCTACCTCACAGGCAAAAAAGCTGGTGGAGTCGTTACCACAGGAGATCAGAACTAACGTGTCCAAAGAAGAGGCGGAAAAGATGAAGGCAGCGCTGGAGGCAGCAGGGGGCACCGTGGTGCTGGAATAGACCCCCTGTCCTGCAGTGTCTCACCACTTCCTGCTCATTCTGCCCATCCCCCCTCCTTCCCGACACTCGACAAAGCAAAGGAATATGATGGCGATGTATGCTCTCAGCGCCACGTGCTCTGCAGCTGCTCGACAGGGAGCGGGCTTGGGCTGAAGCCGGGCCATGGATCCTGGGACAGGCCAGGTCGAGAGCCCTTTGGCCGGGTCCAGCTACCCACGCACGAGATCTGATTGGCCGGGGCTCTGTGTTTTTGTCAAGTAATAACTATGCTGGACTCTGGAAGGGTTTGTCTGGCAATGGAGCTCTCTCTGGACTTCAGAGTTCCGTTGTCTGTGGTTAATTAAACATGTGATTTGATACAGACAGTGAGATGTACTCTGTGCTTGTGTTATCGGGTCAGTATTAAAACAGAAATGACATTGATTCGTTTCCGATTTTTGCGAGGGCTGTGCCAGTGAGCTCAGCTGTTAGCCTGGTGAAACTGAAATATAATGGGGCTGAAAAAATACATTAGTGAAATTCAAGAGCAGTGTCTCTTACCAGAAATCATGACCCAATTGCTCATGGTAATGCACAGGCTTTGTATTGAGTAGTTTAGTGTAGAAACTGTTTTCTCCCACCGAATTCCACACACCAAATGTGTCACTATACACAAGATACAAGCAGCCCGACTTATCGTCTGGCCGGTGATGTGGTGTGTGGAGTTTTGGGGTGAACTGTCTCTTTAAGAAATGTGCCATTCTGCGTTCGAGGGCGCTACTGGGTCAATAATACCCAGTTATACCTCTAGGGGGTTGTAAAGATTATTATAGCCTAGTGTTGGTGGTTTGTAAAGCAGTCCAGTGGAATTTTCAAGAACCCAACAAAAGTTTTTTTGCTTATTCAAGGGTAGCCACCAAACTAAAGATTTTGGAAGCCAATCGTAATATGTTCCAGTATTTCTTTAGGGTACTTGCTAGGAATTGGCCTAATTTTACCAGCCTTTATGTGCCCCTGTTGTCTGTTGTACAGATCTAAGTCCTGCTTGACCAGTGATTTAAGCTGTTGTGTTTTTAAAAAATGGTTTCTCAGTCTTGGTGTCTGATACCCTGTACCTCACTGATGCTCGTTTACTCAGCAATGCAGTGCGTGCTAAACACCCATTCGCATGTTGCGTTTATCTTTTGGTCCCGCTTTCGTGATTGGGCACAACTCCCAGCCACTTACATATAACTGTCAGATTGTCAAATCAGGCACCTAACCCAGAGGCTGAAATGCTATTGAAACGTAGCCTTGGAGTTTAGGGTGATCAATCGTCCAGATTTAGTCCGGACAGCCCCATGTCCAGACTGCCGTTGGGTGTCCTCCTTTTATGTCCCTGTCTCTTATCCTTCTCCCACAAGCTGCCTCCCCATCACCAACTACCGCCATTCTCCCCCACCCTGCTCTAAATGCCATTATCGCGAGATAACGATAATCATCAAGATAGATATACCGTACCGAGCTTCCATAGTATATATGATAAAACGCCCCCCTCCCCCAGCTCAACATATTTTAATGCGCGTCCTCCTTTTTGGACACATAGCTGTGTCGGTGGTTCTTCGATTTGTGCTGATCAGTGTGTCTGTGTCCATATTGACGATCATTTCAGTGCTCTTCGTAAGTCGGGATGTCCATAACGGTTCTCACTAAAACGGGCATGACAACGTAGGACGCGGGTTTATTTGGAAACCGGCAGGCACTTGTGCGGGAGAATATGAGCGAAAAGCCGGCTGCTATTTATATGTTGGTCACGTAAGCTGATGTTCAGAAGGCAGCTGCGACCTTTCTTGGCACAATTTGGACAGACGAGAAACCGCACACTGGGGGGGAAATGTCGCACGTAAACCATCTCGTACAGCGCGGCAGCTCGCGAATTCATTACTTAGAGCAATACAGAGAATTTGGAGTTCTTCTTTTCACTTTGTGATTCCAGGCAGATAAAGGTAGCCTAGGCTATTATTATTGTAAGATATGTAAAATAAAACCACAATATTAGCACAAATTAAGCGAATATTGTCCTTTTTAATTCTTTTTTTTTTTTTTAGAAAAGTATACAAATTTAGAAAATGTAGCCATTCACTTTTGTCAACAAATAATCTGCAATATTCCCAAATGTTTATTTACCAATAGGTTTTAGCAGTTAAGAACCAAAATTCACCTAACCTGTGTCCAGGTGCACGTCTCCGCAGGTCCGCTGCTCTTTAAGAACCCTTTGGTCCGTAACTTCTCTGCCGAAACCAGTCGCGCCGCACACCAATATATCAAAATGCCCACAATTAGAATGGGGGTGATTTTATATATGCTTATTCTGTAAATCTGGACCGATTGGCTGGCAAGCGATAAATCCTAATCTCATCTGATTTCTGGACCACCGCCGGCTTTTGGGGGAACTTCCTTTCCGAACCCCGCCCCCTTTAGTCCGTCCAGCTTTCTTCGCCTTCCAGCGACGTGCTTGGGGGTTAGGAGATCATCTAAGCCAGGCTTTAAATAAATTATCAGGAGCGTAGTGATCGAGGCTCCCTCGTCCCCATCCGAGCCGCAGCAGTCGGGAGACTGCGGACAGGGTTCTACCCCTGGCCATATGTGTGAGGGACATGCCGGAAAAGAAGGTCTCCCGCTGGTACTTCGGGGGCATCGCGTCCTGCGGGGCAGCCTGCTGCACACACCCGCTGGACCTAATCAAGGTAAGAGGTGGCCGGGGGTGAGCGGAGACTAGCTGGCAGAGGGAGGTGATATTGGTAGCAGGGTGCGACTGAGCCAGAAATCTACAGGTAATGTTCTAATGGGGTGACGCACCAGAACGCGCCGTCTGCGCTCACTGAAGGTCAGTAGAAGTCACCGCTCAGTCAATTTTTTAGCACTTCTGTCTATATAGGTTCAAACAAGACTTCTGCCCCCATATGATGGCCCTGTCGGAAACCGCACGATTTTGATTTGTGGTTTATTACGGTTTTTCAAATTTCTTGAGACGCAGATCCCTATTATGGCCACGCAAAAGTTTAGACACTATTCTACTTTAAGATACTTTTTTATATCTTTATAATGCTAACATATTCAGTAACCAAGTCTAGTGAAATCTACACTTGTGCTGATCACAGGACAGCAGGTGTCTGCTGAGTTTGGGTGCTGTGTAGGGGCTTTGGTCTCCGACATCTTGTCTTATGAATCTCACTTCTGAAAAGTGACTCAGAGCGACAAGCCAGTTCATGGCACAGTCATCCTATGAAGGGGGCGGACAAAGGATTTATGCAATCAAAGAAAGTTGTTCAAGTGACGATGGTTGCTAATTAATGTTTAGTTTCTGTCAGGAAAATTAGTCGGACAGGGCTCCTCTGTTTTTTCTGTTTGACTGTGTATCTTTATATTAAGTTTTCAGAATGATTTTTAAATTTAACAGGAAATGCTGGATGAATGTTTTACCATTTTCTTGCCTGTGAAATTGGCTCGAGTAGAAACGTATCAAATGTGCAGGCTGAGGAAAGAGGGAGCTTGATGGTGAGATTGTTAATTGGGCCAAAGTTCATGTTATGCTGCAGAGACACTGTGAACGGCTAAGACATGCCATTTCCCTGGTGTCAAATAACTGCATTGCATGGAAGCTAGTTTTGGTGCCATAACAGACAGTCAGAGTGCAGCAGCAGGATGAGCCCCCCCCCGGCCTCTGACCCCACCCTCCCCATATCCAGGTGCACCTGCAGACGCAGCAGGAGGCGAAGCTGAGGATGATGGGCGTGGCTGTTTATGTGGTGCGGCACGAAGGGGTCCTGGCACTCTACAGCGGCCTCACTGCTTCCCTCTGCAGGCAGGTTGGTGTCACAATTCATCAAGGCTTCCCGAAGTGTGGAACTATTCAGAACACTCAGTCAAATAGTTTAATCCATTTTCTACTGGCTACTTTATTGGTGTCTATTGGGGCAAACCAGGCAGTGATTGGCCGAGTATGGTAATCCCGCCCACTGTCAGTTTCCGAGTCTCTCCCAGACTGTACCATGGTGATTCACTTGTGTTATTAGGAAATGGTTAATGAGTGGCAAAGTGGTTCAGTAGGTAGATATGTTTCCCTTGATTTGACTGAAATATGAAGAACAACTGACATGGTTTTTGTAATAAGCATGTTGGTCGTGCCATTTCCAATGTCCCTGTAATGGCTACGGGGACAGATGTCATACTCAATGACTCGCTTCGCCATCTATGAGACGGTGCGTGACACAATGATCAGCGGGAACCAGGGTCCAATTCCATTCTACCAGAAAGTGCTGCTGGCGGCCTTTGGAGGTGAGTTTGTCTGTGGTCACTGGATACATTTAGCGATGCACCAATCTCTATTCCTCATGACTGATCACTGGTTCACTTCTTAAAACCTGATTGGCTGTCTTTTTGCCCCACCCTTAGGGCTCATTGGTGGTTTCATAGGTACCCCAGCAGACATGGTCAATGTCAGGTGAGTTGCACTGTTGTCTTGGGGGTTTCAGTTCCTCACCCCATTGATGTGTCTGGAGCTCCACCCATGTCACATGGGTTTCCTCCCACAGTCCCAAGAATTAGGCATCTCTAAATTGCCCATAGTTTATGGTGACCCGGCATCACCAGGCTCCAGGCCCCACTGCAGCTCTGACCAGGATAGGCTATTAGAAGATGAATGGGCCAGGATTTGATGATGAATGGATGGAGAAAAATGCATTTTTAGAGAGAAAAAAAATTATTCAGTGGCACAAAATAGCTGTAATTCACAGAATATCCACTAGGTGTCAGTGATACCATACGAAAGGTTAATATGGTTTGTGTTTTTGATTGGATGATAATCGGTTATGTTTAATATTTGCTAATTCTGTCTCCATGACAGTAGATAAGTACTTGTCTGTGATGAGAGGGATGGAAAATTTATTCAGATTTTTTTTGCTTTTACAGGATGCAGAATGATGTGAAGCTGCCACCACAACTCAGGAGAAAGTGAGTATTTCCGGTTTCAGAGAGAAAAGGGGACTTTTTTTCATGCTCTGAAATCTGGCCACATGCAACTGTGGAGGTTGCAGCTTGTTCTCCCCTAGTTACTGAGCTGCTTGTCTATGTTTCTCAGCTATGCACATGTTTTGGATGGACTCATCCGTGTCTGGAGAGAAGGCAAGATACAGAAGCTGGGGTCTAAGTGGGGTGGAGTAGGAGTGAGGTGGGGGTCTGAGTCGGGCGGCGGGGTTTGAGTGGGGTGGAGTAGGAGTGGGGCGGGGTCTAAGTGGGGAGGGGTCTGAGTGGGGTGGGGTCTAAGTGGATGGTGGTATAAGTGGGGCGGAGTCTAAGTGGGGAAGAGCTATGTATTGACACTGCTGTGGGACTTGTTACCAGTCTGTGTGTCCACACCACGGTGTCTATCTCCACAGAAGGAATTAGGAAGCTTTTCTCTGGAGCCACGATGGCGTCCAGCAGGGGGGCCATGGTCACAGTGGGACAGGTGATGGAGTGCTTACATGTGTGTACGTGAAACAGATACGCTTTATTCTGTGCTATAACGTGGTTGCCTGTGCATAGCTGTCCTGTTACGACCAGGCGAAGCAGCTGGTCCTCGGCACTGGGGTCATGTCCGACAACATCACCACCCACTTTGTGGCCAGTCTGATCGCGGTAGGTACTCTTTTTGACTCTGCTCCTTCAAGGCCTGTATTTATCAGCCCCACCTTAACGACTGAATGAAGAGGTCATGCGACTACGAATCCTAACCCCTCCTCCCCCCACCCTCTGCATAGGGGGGCTGTGCTACCTTCCTCTGTCAGCCCCTGGACGTGATGAAGACTCGACTGATGAATTCGAAAGGAGAGTATAAGGTGAGGCAGTGTATGCCTGCGTGTGATGCGCCCCCTAGTGGCCCTGTGAGTGACTCTATCCCCGCACTGCAGGGAGTTATTCACTGCTTGAAGGACACGGCTCGACTGGGACCCCAGGCTTTCTACAAGGTACAGAAGCTCGTCGAATAGTGTGATTTTCGCATAAGCCTTCCAGCGCCGTTACACTCTGACCAGCTGACCAATCGCGTTTCAGGGTCTGGCTCCCGCCGGGATCCGTCTCATCCCCCACACCGTTCTCACCTTCATCTTCCTCGAGCAGCTGCGCAATCACTTTGGTATCCTTGTCGTCACGTGAGCACAGGCCGTGACCTGTGACCTCCAGGCTCCTCCCCCCAACCCAGACGCCCTGTTCTCTGTCCGCAGTCTGCCTCAGAGTCACATCCTGGGGCTCCGGGGGCCTGCAGCTGTAAATCACCGTCTCTGGGGGGGGTGGGGGGGGCAAACTGGAAATAGAGAAGATAAACACAATGGCTGCATGATAATTTTCCAGTTCCACGCCTGGAAGATTCCATGGGCAAAATGCCATGACAGACAATTATTGCCAGGCGCACAGAATTACTCAGATTTTTGCGTTACTTGCGGTCAATCAAGGTCAACTTTTACCTTCATGCCACCTTTGCCTTGGATTCCAGTCACATGATGTATTCTGTGACCAGCACCAGTTCCTATCTGAGACCTCTGCCAACTTCCAATGCTGTTTCCTTAGGCAATATAACACAAAATTCTATGGTGGTGTCTTTTCCGGAATTGTGTGCCACTACAGTACCTAGCATCTACGGACCTTTCCAGTTTCTTAAACTTCTGTTTATTAAATGTTTCATTCATGCGTGTATCTTCCTTGTGACTTTATACTGCAAGATCCTTAGTGTAATGTAGAAATACACATTTCATGAATTCTAAATTTATTACGCATAGTTATATGGAAGCCTTAATCCTGCTTGAAGTTCATTCCCTTTTCTAAATGAACTGCCTGTATATATTGTCAGCTTGTCATACTGAAGCTAGGGCTGTAGGGGGCACTGGGGTGCTGTGCAGTTGTCCAGGACTTCTGTGTGGGCTAGGTGAACCGAGTGCGTTTCAGATTGGTCTGCTTATCGCTCTCTTTCATCGGCCTGCCCATGTTCCAGTGGCTTCAGATGCTCACCTCTGTGTCAGAGTGCAGAAGGTCCTCTGGGCATCAGAGTTGTTGAGTCCAGATCTTACATGTGACCATCTAAGGACAGATTAGATGGGTAGCATGGACCTTTCCCCTTATCAGTACAATTATGTACTTGTCTGTGTCATGATAAAGGTTATGTATGCGACAGATAAACACACTTATCCCAGAGGCATTGGGTGTATCAGTGCGTGAAAACTGTTTATTTCTGTGATGCTTGTTTAAGCCCCTTTTAATAACACTCCTAAGATGTAGAACCTTAATGGAATTAAAGGTCTTGTTGTCACAGGAGAGTAATTCAAAGTTGGGCGATTTTCACACCATGGGAATGAGAGAGAAGTTGGAGAGATGGTAGAACCGTCAGGATGTACGCAGGATATGGATGGACTCTGGACAGCTTACAGGGGAGCAGGAGCATTCTGACTGATTCTGTCTTTGGCTTTAGTTTTGGAACTAAAGCGATTTAGAGAAAACGGTGAGTGATGGTGTTCTGGTCTACGGAGCGCCACACTGGGCTCTGGCCAGATTCCCGACGCCCTGTCACCCCTTGGTCACGCCCCATACCTTGTGACAGTATCGCCTGAAAAACAAAACAACAATCATTTAAAAAATCCAGCCTTGGCTGAAATTCAGGTACATCGTTTCATTCAGGGGGAATCGGCAGGACTTACCAGCTGCTCTGTATATAAAGCTTTTTTCCTCCCCAAACAGCTGCAGATTTTATCGTTAACGATCAAAGAAGCATGTTAATTTATCTTGTTTTTTTGACAGGGGAGCTTACATTTCACACTGTCGTGTTTACAAGACCGGTCTTCCTCGCAAGATTAATTATGGCCAAATTATGCAGCCGGAACATTGCAAAGCATAAAGACACTTTAACCCCGGGAGTTTTTTTTTTTTTTTTAATTGGGCCTGATTTACCCAAAAAAAGCAAACGGGCTAGGAACACGTTATAGCCAACAGGGCAAAGCATCAAAGAAAAATGAATGCTTGGAAAATTTATGACACGGGAGGCAAGAGGTGAGCAAACTGTAATTGGAAGATGAGTTTTTTTTATTATCAGAACTATGAACTATGAAAAGGTCAGTGTCTAGCTGCAACATGGATACATTTAAAACTGACTGGTTATATTAAATATTTAATGTTAAATCATCTTTTTTCTTAGGAAGTCTGCCTATCTCACTGAGTGTCGTAGAACATCTAATCAGCATTAATGACTCAACCTAACCTCACTATCCACACTTTGCCTGGAAATGTAGATCACATTAAAGGGACTCCACAGTCTACCAGATGCCATTAAATATTCCTTCCCTTGATCTGTGTGTGGGGTGAAGCCGTCTGCTTTTCTCTGACGCATATCAAGATTATGGAAATGCTGTGCACTCTCCCTTTAAAAAGAACTAATAATGTTCTTCGTGACCTTTTTAGATAAAACAAAAAACACAGCATGTGCTGGCTAGGTAAATCCAAATTTGATGTCGTTCTTTATAAGGGAAAGCTGTCAAACTTAAATTGGTAATATTTCAAAGACTACTTATGATATAGGTCGCATCTTGTGAAGATGAACAGTCAGAAAGGCTGGGTGGTTACCTGCCAGGAGCCAGCTTGGTAAGTACGCTCAGTATGGAGATCTGTGACACGTTGATCTCGGAGAAGTTATCTAATCGCAGGTTGTTGGAGGGGATGTGGGGGTGGCCTGTGGTTGTAGCATCTTCACTCCAGTAGAGAGCACTTAGAAATTGGTCCTTAAGGCACAAAAAAAGCACCGTCATTTTTCCAAGTATCGCCAAAGTTCATTTTCACTGCTGTGTAGCCATTCATTTTGTTGAAAAAGTAAAGTTAACAGCTTGCTTATACTTTTGGCATAAAAGTTGTTTTCGGGTATTTATAAAAGTAGTCGTCAGCGTGATTATGTTGCTTCAATGGAGTAAGTGAGCAATTTCATAACTCTGAGGCCATTTGTAAAACATGCTTGGTTGTTGATTTTGCAATTAATTCCAATTTGGGCCCATCTGGCCAGAGCTGGCCCCCTTCTTTTAAAAGCACCGCACTCGGAGCGCCGCACCTTTCCCCCACCGCCCGTCGCCGATGTTTTCCTGCACTGTAATACAGTAGATAGGCCCTTTGGAATAACTGCCGCTAAGAGAGAAAATTGTAGCTAATGAGTGCACCTGAAATTGCACTAATTCCTCTCAGAGAAACGGGCCCCTGCTCAAATTTTATCCCCATAAACCCCTGTTCCCTTTGCTGATTGGGGACATTTAGCCAGGGGCTGATAGCTGACAGACTCGCAAAAAAGCCATTTGCCCAGTGATTACATTCAATTATGATTCTTCATATATCTACATGTATCTATACTGTAAAGCCCTAATATATCCTTATTACAGTCATGATGGTCAGATTAAATGATTGTCAGAATTTTCCGTTTTAGGCACGGTTCATCTCTGAGATGCACAAAACAATTTCAAGACCTGATATTACTTCTAAATCATTTCCACTCAAGCTTGCTCCGTAACACGCAGCTAAACATGGCTTTTGTTCTTTGGAAGGTTCCTTCTGCCCAAGGTCCAGGTAAAATCACACATCATTGCCAGAGAAAAACAAGTGGAAAAAATGTGGACTCATAATTCAAAGGCTGTCAATTTATGTATAGGTTGGAGCCCTGATTCCAACCATTTGAACCAGGTACTCAACCTGCAGACTGGGGAAGAGTGCCCCCGTGTGGCCACATTTTGTATCTATCTGCTGCGCCCCTATTATTAAACGATTGTTTCCTCAGCTGTGTGTTCAATTTAGCCCTTAATGGTTCGGCGGTTAGACACAAACAATGTCACAGGTTGCCTTTGTATGCGTAAGTCATTTTGCATGTAATGTATAATTCTCTCAAAGAATCTAATTAAAGTCTGACCGGCTGTTGTTTTTATTGATTTGTTTACATGAAACGGTTGTGAAAAGAATCTGGCTGCAACTGGAAGGTGTCAGCAGACTTTCTCTAAGCTGTTAATTTCTGGGAAGGCTTGGAAACACGCAAGAACTGGGGAAAAGTGGGTTATTATTTTTTCCTAAAAGCACCACACCGGGGGTGGGTGTGGGGTCCTCTAGACACCCAATGTAAACACCCCTTCCCCCCCCCCCCCCCGTGTTCCCACATTAGGCAAAGTGTAGCTCGGCACATAAGGAGATTGTGTGATGTTTGTATTCGGACACATTAAGGGGATATTTGTATAATTTATTTCGCTTCCCGATCGCTCCCCCGGGGTTAACCGGCTGCCGAATCGCAGCGATGAGCCTAATTTAAAACAAAAGCGGCCTCACATGTCCGTCTGCGAGTGTGTGCCAGGAATAACGGAGGCCGTGAAGGCAACCTGCGGTAGAAATTAAAGCCCCGGACACCGGACAGACTCGCCGCCGACGCTGACGTCATTCGCGCTGCCGATATTAGCGCCGAAAGACCCCCCCATTAGCCGACGGATGGCAGCGGTTAGTCAGAGGCTGTTTGTCAGTCAGCCTCCCCCTTCTGTCAGAATGAAGGTAATGTCCCTGACGCTGTGGGACTGCTCCCCGCAGCCCAATCCACCTGGCGTCCATCAGAACTGTTTACCGGGGCAAACTGCTCGGCACCCCTTCAACTCACCTCCATTGGATAATATGAGAAGCATAACACGTTATTCCATGAATTAGACCTGGACATGTCTTAGCTGGTTTGCATGCGTTGGAACATTAATCCACCAAATGGCTTTGGCACATCTCGGCGTATGTCGGCACTTATACATAATAATTACTAAAGATAATTATCGCCCCAGAAGGACGCTCGGCAGAGAAATTCTCACACATGTTCATAACAGCTTGCTGTCTTGGAGCGAACGACACAGGTAGAGAGGTGGAAAATCGGCTCAAATTTGCAAGAGAGGTGATAGATGGGAAAATAATATTTACAGAGGAATAAATTTTGCAAATGAATAGTGGAAGGTATGTGTGACTTGGGAACAAGTGTATTTCTGCCAGTGGCGATGAGGAGAAGGGAAAGCGGGTTTATTTTACGGGTCTGACACTTCAAACATCGTAATTTGACACTTTCCTGGCAGACGCTTCCATGTGTGATTCTGTGCGCGATGCCGATACTTTGAAAGCCCATCCAGCCATTTTTAATGCGTTTCCACACAAAATCTCTACCTTTCAAACTGAACACCCGAAATGTATGCTTGTTAAATGACAAAATGAACAGGGTCTGTAGCAACATCCTGATGGGTATCTGGGTATGATGGGTATATTTCCTTCTGGATAAATAAAGTATTTCTATCTATCTATCTATCTATCTATCTATCTATCTCCAGTCCGGACTCAACACTTGTCTCTGTGCCCAGACACAGATGAACCACAGGATGCAGGCTCAAAGGCAGACTTACCCACGCCTCGTCATGTGGAGGGGAGCTTGCGACTGGATTTAGAAGGTTCTTTTCATCCAACCCACCTGTGAGAAGATAATTATGTAGATGGTAAATCGCCTTACCTGCTGCTTCAGGCATCAGTCTAAAGTCAGTTCAGCCATGTTCCTTGAAACCCACAGGACTGACTCCCCGAGACCTTCCCGAGACTGTTTCCTCAAACCCCGAGTCCTCACAGAGAACAGAGAACTTCTCTTTTATCTTGAGAATCATGAGATGATATTGGGCCAGGACTGAGAGTTGCTTGCTGCAAATGTTGGTGGTATTTTTAAGTGGCCCTCTGACCCCAACATGCCCGTAGAAGAAAGGAATGTACTTTTACATTTCCTTCAAATCTCCTAACTTCCCGAGTCACTTCCTAACTCAGCCTTTGGGAACTGGGATGTTTTGCTCCCTAGCAGGGGGCAGTTGGCAGAGAACCTGTCACCTTAATAGTCCAGGTCGTGCTTGTTCCAGCGTTGTCAAGGCGACATACCCTGTGTTGGTCACAGGAGTAGGTGGTCTTAAATATCCATCTAACCAACCATTTTCCAGACCTGCTTCTCCTATGTAGGGTCTCAGAGGTCTGGAGTTTATCCTGGAAGCTACAAGCATGGAATTACCCATGACGAGACAAATATTTTCACCCTACCCTACCTCTGATTAATTTAAAATCAAGGATTGTTTGACCCCCCAAATCTTGTTACGTAGGGACATTTGGCACTGTGGCAAAGAGATATTGGATCACAGTAGGGCACTGAGTAGCATAGTTTACGAGAGCCTGAGAGTTTGGTGGTCACCCGCTAGCTAGACAAACCTGACACCACCGTCTTCCTTCTTACATACAACCTTCGGAACCCAGCTCAGAGTGCGATAAGGAGCAAAGTAACGTATCTCGAAGCTTTCTACTAAATCGAGCCAAACTGAGAAGTCTTGGCCATCTTGTGCTGTCCGTCACCCCGAACATTCCAGTGGATTCCCTCAGAGGGTAAACGTTGCGGCAGAAGTCAGCTCTCTGTCATGCCAGCTTCCCAGCTTGCAAACACTCGCCGTAAGCTGGGTGAGAAGCTCCTGACAGCTGAGGGAACAGGCCTGCAGATCATTGCTTCTTGGCCCATTTCTCCCTGCGGACCGGCGCCGGAGCCGGTGCCCAGCAGCAGACGTCTCTGAGCATCTGTGCGCTCTGCGTGCCATGTGTCTCATTACAGCCCTCCGGGCCCCATCGTCAGCAGGGGTTTGCGTTGCTTGCCAGTGAACCCCAGAAAAGAGGCCCCCTACCCTCTATCGCATCATGGATATGGAATTTATGGATGTTGCTATTAGGCATTAAGCTAGCAATATTCTCCAAGAATGACAGTCCATATCTTCTCCCCTCTCTCTCCTCCCTCTATCCCATATCTCTATCTTACATCTCCATCTCCTTCCCCCCAGCTGTTCCCCTCTTTTCCTCTTCTTCTCCGTCTGGCTTTCTCACTCTCTCTTACAGGAATGCTTCGACAGGACTCCTGGAACGCGTCAGCCGGACAAGCCGCCAAATATCCAAGTAACTGGGCTGAATACAGCTCTTTGTTTGTGGCGAATTACCTAACAGCAGGGAGTCTGGATTTAGCGTTCCAGTAGGGGCCAGTGCATTAAATACTCTGGTATACGTACCTGAGCTCACAAAAAGAGCGAGTGACTGCAGCAGGAGACAGAACTGTGAAAATGGTCTAATTTAGCTTGGGAAGATCTCGCACACCCTTCAGCTGCTGTGGTCACAGTGCATAAAAGTTCTCTTTCTACCTGTTTTTTTTGGGATAACATTAATTACCAGGTCTGTCCAAGATAAGCAGTGAAACTCATTTAACGCAAATAAAAGATCTTTTGGCCATGCTCATTATGGAACCATGCAACACTGACCTTGTTCCTGAGCCTCCTGATATCCAAAATTCCAGTAACCTGAAGCACGATACCTAAATGACTAGAGAAAAGCCGGCTTCTCATTGTGAAGTTTGCATGCCTGTCCTCAAAGTGGTTGACCTTCTCTTCCATCTTTTTCCCTTTGAGATGAGAGCCAAAATGGTCCATAGGCAGAGCTGGACAGACCACTGGCACCATGAATGGAGTCCAGCCCAGGTAGAAGGTTGGAATAGATCAAATCAGCAGAAGAAAAGTAGGAGCGGGGCAGGTGACCTTCAGTCAGGTGCATCAGGAAGATGCACAGCTCACTGGACATGGCCACAACCCTACAACTACGCTCATTCCTGTCACACACTGTTCCCATGGAAGAATGATGAAAGCAACCTTGATATTATAATTTCAGCACACCTTTGTGAATCGTAATTTCGCAGCCTGATGGACTGGACTCCAGATTTTTCTTCTCTGGAGAATTAAGTGTGGAATAAGGAACAGTTTTAAGTTGACAGGTTAACTACTGTCACGTTTTTTTTCGATAGATTCATAATTCAGCCAGCATACAAAAGACTCTAATTTCCTTCTATAATCCAATGACAGTGGCTCCCACTCCAACAGGAATAGGTTACAGAGTCTGAGACTTTACTCTGCACTAGGCTTTATGGTTTGGGACAAGAAGATGGGATTGGAAGAAATCCATTATAATAGCTTAATTTGTGTCTTGCCAGTATTGCTGCATCCCATAACACGGGCATCCAGGATGCAGGGCAGAACCACAGTGTTTTTAGCTCTAAACAGAATAAGTTATTTATGGCGCTTTTCCACTGCATAGTACGGTACGGTACGGTACGACACGGTTCAGTACAGTTCGGCTCAGTTCGGCTC
>JAODKN010000045.1:14234395-14266235 GCA_026774425.1 Petrocephalus zakoni
CACGTCACGTTTTGGTATCGGTACGGTACGCTTGGAACCTCGGCTGAGGTGGTACTGAAAAAGGGACCAGGTACCAGGTACTGTTCCCAGTGGAAAACCCCCCCAAAGTGAGCCGAACTGAACCGTACCGTACCGTACTATGCAGTGGAAAAGCGCCATTAGATTCAACAGCCAGCCCCTTGTGTCTCTGTTTTGTAGTGAGCTTTGGGAGAACTTCACATACAATCCCATCACACCCACCAGCCACATCCAGTCACCTCCCAGGCACTTTTGCTCAGGGTCATGAGGAAGTCCCAGGCAGGGGTACACCCTGGATAGGATGCCAGTCCATCACATGGCACATACACGCCCACCATTTAGCTAACTGCAGATCTTTGGGCTTTAGAAGAAAACCTGAGTATTTGGTGGAAACTCACGCACACACAGTGGGGTATGAACCCACAATGTATGAGGTAAGCCTAAGTATAAAAATGCTGGTCTGTGTACTAGCCCCCCGTCTCTTCTGTACTCCTGAAGATAACCAAGTGTTTTTGTGTATATGCTTCTTATAGCAGTTAGCTGTGGTTCTGTAGGTGTGTATTGGCAGATTGACAACAGACTCCACAGCTCTGCTGATTGACAATCCCCAGAATCCCCATCAGAGAGTAAGATGAAAACTAGCCGGGCATCATCTGATAACTGGAAGCAGTTTTTTTTCCTAGTTGTGTGAGTGTATTTACCACGTAGAGTTACCAATACTTGACATTTATGTTTGTGTGTGTGTGGGGGGGGGGGTTGGCATTGATCACATTTGGGGACCAAAATGTCCCCAGAGTATGGTAAAACTGAAAACCGAAACCTTACTTTTGAGGTCATTTTTCAGGTCCCCATTTCGATAACCTCAATTAAAAAAAAAAAAATCATTGAATGCAATAAAAAAAGTTAAAATGGCAAAAGTCTTGTGTTTGAGTTGTTTAGTTATGGTTAAGGTTAGGGCTGGGTAGGGGTTAAGGGTGTCGTGACTGGGATTAGAGTTTTTCCCAAAGAAATGAATGTGTGTGTGTGTGTGTGTGTGTGTGTGTTTGTGCGTGCATAAACACCTATACTCTTCGTGTAGTCTTGTGAAAGTCTTTTAAAATCTGTGAATTAACACTGAACCATATTTAAAACCTGGTAAAACAGCATATTTTCTGAGAATACAGGCGCCCTCTCTTGGTCAGTTGTATATTTCAATACGTTAGTGGACTGTCTTTAGTAATAATTTGAAATGGCATTCCATAATATTTATTGTTAAGAGTATATACGACAAAATACTGGCCTTTAATATATTGTTGTAATATGTAGCCTATAGATGAAAAAAATATATTTTTAGTACTTTTACTTCAACACAAGTAGGCTGTTACATTTGAAAAATTGAGAGTAAACCTTTTAATCAGTATTCGGTAACTCAGTAAAGTTCATCAAAGTCTAATGTTCGGAGCTGGAGGCAGATTCGTGCTTTTCAAATGCACGGATATTATATTAGAATAACGGTGACGCCTGTACCGGAAATTCATTTATATTGATGAAAGAGTCCGAAACGTCCATGAGAGAGAAGAGAAAAAAGGCTGATGATTGTGGCATTAGAGTGAAATATTATGCGTGACTCAGCCGCAGGACCCGAGTGTCTGGTACGTTCGGATGCACTGCGACTTGCCCTAGTTCACCTGTCTATCAAAGCCCGTACGTTAGCTTCAGGTCATTAGCAAGACAAATACCTTTAAACGGTTTGTTGTCCTCTAACTGCGCATTTATTTTTATGTGAAAACTTTATCTAGCTGCAGTTTATTCCAACAAACAAACAAGGACAAACAGCTCACATATCAAATCAATACAAGCAAAAACACATAATATAAGGCATATTGGCTTATTTTCTAAGTAATTTTCCGGAATTAATTTCCATATGGATTTAATTATTAAGCCTAATGAATTTCACTTTGTCCCAAAGATTTAAATAAGAAGCCTAATAATTAACACGTCGTCGGACTTTATTTGGTAGGGCCCCTTGCTCGTTTGTTTGTACCCTGTGTCACGGATGGCTCCTGGCGGGGGGGTATTTCCCTGACTTTTGGGTTGTATCAGAATCCGTCGCATCTCGGAGACAGAAATGGAGAAATAATATTTTACAGTCTGATGAACGACTCCCGGGCTAACGCCTATATAATACGTAAATAACCCATCAAACTACCAGCAGTTTTCTTTAACCAAATGTTATCGCAAAATGTGGTATTATCCCCACGAGACTTCGTAATATGTGCTTTTCTAAAAGTTCTTTAACTGTGGCCCAGGCTTCTTAAAAAAAGTCTACTGTCGATCTTCAGGGCTGCCTTCTCTCACGCATCGATCTGGCGCGACTCTCACGATCGAGCAATGAATCTTACTGCAAAACAATATTATTACATTATATGCCTAAAATGAGCTAAATCAAAAGCGTTGTGGTAGTTTGCAAACCCTACAGTTTACGAAGTAATACAACTGTCACATACTTAAATGCGAGCATATGCGCAGACTTGTCTCGAATTGACAATCTCACGCCAGGCAGCTGACCAAAGTTAGCGACCCTGCGATCGTTAAACTGCATGGATTTGCCGTATATGTAACAAATCTGATTCACTACAAAGAAGTTCGTGGGTAAATTAAAAACGGCCCCAGCAGTTTTGACTCCGGATCCTGCACATCTAGAACAGGAAAAGCGTGTTTATTTTGAACGGACTTAAATTTAGATCGATAATGTCAACCTGTAGAGCGTGTTTTAGTTAAGAGGGAAAAACATCGAAAGCAAAATTAAATCAATCAATATTTATTTATCAATTAAATATGCCTAAAATATCCTGTATAAGCGAGAAACTGGCCATAAATACTTTATTAAACGATTTTGGCCGCTATAACAGTGTAAGAGACTTTTAAGTTTAAGATCAGTAATGTAACCTGACATTGCAGACGCTTTTCTCGGAAATTCAGGCATGTGTGAGCGGAGGTTTGTTACCAGCATCCAGCAAGTGTTATTCCACAGCAATGAGCGATGATCGTACCGAACTAAGGTGAGTTATTAGCGGGGCTGCTGGCTGGGGGGGGGGGGGGGGTCCTCATTGACGTCACATTAGAGCAAAGAGCGTCTCTGCGGTGAGCCCGCACACGTACCGAGTCTCGGCACCAAATACAACGGGAACGAGATCCAAAATAACACAACACGCTGCTGATCACTGATTTCTGCTCTAGAGACGTTTTGTAAATTAATTTGCACTTTTGTTACCGGAGTTGGATTGGGAATGCAGTCTGATCGTATGGATACTAACCGATCTATGCCGTTCATTAGAAGATGAACAGCTCTAGACCCGAAGTAGAATACAAAAGTGGAACTCCATGCCCTGGAAGGTAATTTTCTTCAGGTGTCCTATTTTTTTTGCTTGTGTGCGCTTGTTTCCTTAAGTGGTTCGCTGCGCGTAAACTGCGGGGAGTGTTCGTGCAGGAGAAGTGCAATGACACTGAAGCGAAACTTGTTACCAGACGTGAATTTGAAAATCCAGCTCTAATTTGATGAAAATTTGAGTAAAGTTAAAGTCGGGGCAACGCTGATTATCGCAGCTCTCTGAGTTTAGGGAAACTTGTTTATAATGTATCTTATGGCCACTTTATCTTATCGGGTTATACCAGTTTACTGCGCGAACTTTTCACCCTTTGCGGGAGACGCGTGGGCTGCAGACTGCACGATTAATCTCTTCTATCAAGGATGCCGCTATGAACAACAGGTTAAATTGATAAATGATGGAAATTACGAGTGTATCTTGTCGCCGCTAATTTGGGGCGGCTGATAAACGGTGGGCTGTTGGCAACATTTACGCCTTGATGGTGACCGTGGATACCCACCCCCACCTACCCATTCATTGACTAGTTACTAAGTACAAGTGAGGAAAGCTTGAGGTCATCCATTGCACACCCCTGGAAGAGTTAGGGTTAAACGGTAATGTGATGGGATTTGAACATACCTTCCGGACAGGGAATCGGATCCCTAATAGGAAACTTAGTAAAAGTGCAAAGCACTGACGTTTTATAGCTGGGCTAATGTTCGTGCATTTGGTCGGTCGGTGCACACGTGCCGCATGTAACGCCGTGCAAAATCAGGACTTTGGGGATTTTGGGAGCAGCGCCTCTTGTGCATGTTGTATATATTTAAACGGAGAGAGAAGAGGAATAGGGTCTACCTAAAAAACAACCGCATTTTTACTGATGGGTAGCCTATGAAAGACAGCGGTCATTCAGCGCCGATTTCGTATTGCGCGTAAAAAAATCTGTGCCTGTGTAGTGAGTGTAGCTTTATTAACAGTCCACTGCACTGAACACTTATACCCACATACCGATTCAGATACGCATAGTCTTATACCCTACTGTTATTTTTAGTTGTGTTTTTATGTCCCTAATATACATGCGATGTTTTGACATTTACGCGTTTTCAGCTTCTAAAATATTTTGAACTTTCTTTTTTCGGTTACTTTATCGTTGACTAAGCGATGGGTTTTCAACCGGGGGCGTAAATTGCCATGTAGAGTCAGTAATGCGAGAAATATTCAAAGGGGGGCCGGGGTGCGTCTATCTCCATGAAAAAAAATATTAAGATCCTAAAGTCTTTTTCCTTAAGCCTCCTTAAGCCCGTGCTGCCACACATTCGTGAGCGCCCCTTGGTCGGTTTTTATTTGCGGTCCTTGATTTAAGAATGTTTCAATTCCCAGGTTCCCGCAATAAATGAAAGCTGCAAAGGTCTTTAAGGCTTACTATATATAGGCCTATATACAAATTGCTAAACTCGTTGAATTGTCGAAACCTCAATAACAACCTGTTTGCTTTCACTGGCTCAGTTTAAACGGTGTAGAGTCCAAGCGCGTCAACCACGCTCCCTGCTGACTGTGCAGCCCGCCGATGAGGCGTACGGTGACCTTCACGTACTTGGCAGAGAAAACGCGCTTACTAATAAGAAAACACGGCCATTTAGTATCGATTCCTCCTCCGATATCGGGGATGCTGTAAGCCGTGGTGTACAGACTCTGCGACCGCAGGAAACGCGCTGCGGTCAGCGGCGCCCCGAGGCGCTCGGCGATCCCGGTGCCGATCCGCTCGTCTCCGCTTCCCGTAGCTAGCAGCGTCAGCCCTTGTGGGAAGCAAAGCGACGGCGGTGACCTCGTTTCATGCAAGAGTATTTATGCAGGAGCGATACGATCATCAGCTACTGTCCGAAGGCGCAGCATCCTGCGTGCTCCTTAATTGTGCTGCTACCTTACCTGTGCAGTAAAGGTTGTGTAAAGTGAATTATAATGAGCTGCCCTTGCAGAGAAAGTCAGGTGAGTTACTATTTATTTGAAATACACACGCAGGACATTGTACATGGTGGAAAAACGTATACCAAACTATCAGATATAAAGTTCTTAAGGCTAACTTTTTTTATTGTGTATAAGGGCAAAATTGAAAGATCCGTGTCCCCAGGAGGGCCGGTAATAACACAAGATATCTGTGTAACTGAGCGATTATGGTTTGCGAGGACGCTGGAAGCAGCCGCAGCGTTCTCACATAAGGGCCAAGGGGCCAGCGCTGTTGGCTGGGGGAATGAAATTGTCGGGTGTCCATTTAGCTTGTGGGGCAGCTTTGATGTGCTGAAAACGATGCAGAGCGTGTTTAACATGTGCCGGGTATTGAAGCTCCTCAGCTCATAAATTATCCTTTACAAAAATAATCGTTTACATTCACCCAGCGTTCAGTGGGGCCACAGCATTCTGGCAGGGGAGTATATGATGTCGTATACATGGTATTACTTCATTTTTAAAGGCGTACAAGCTCGTGTTACTTCCTCTATTCGGTTCCCTCTAGGTGATTCGTTCCAGGGTAATCTTGTCGCTTTTTCGATCGTTAGGAGGGGGCATGGCTTGCACTTTACTGAATTTACAGAACGTAAGAGCACTGAAGTCTCACTGCACTGACTGGGCTGTGTTGCTTTAAGGTTGGCCCATGGCCAGTTGGGTAGATGACGCTAACCAGAAGCCCTGGCTATTTGGAGATGTATCAGCAGGACTTTGAGGGGTCATTAGATGGGCTCTCTCCGTCTCACCCTCCCAAATCTCGAATTCCGTGCATATCTTGCACCAGAGGCGTCCACGTGATTTTACTGTTAGCCTGACTATCGCACACCCTTCCTCCCTCCCCAGTTCCAACCCACCTCCCTCAGCTAATTAGTGTACGCCAACGCCTAAACGTGGCCCCTGTCTCTCAAAATAGAGCTCATCCCCTTTTTTGGTGTGAGGCTCAGTGGGTTAGGATGCTCTGCCTGTGATCAGAAGGTGACCAGTTCTAATCCTAGAGTGATTTCACCGGGTGCCCCAGGGACTGTCTGAACCTGCTTTGTCAAACACATGTTTGGTGCTATGGGTAAAGGCACCTTCAGAAATAAATGAAATGTAAAGCAATGTTTTTGGCCAGTGCTGCAGTAGAGCAAGCTGCTGTTTCCAAACCGCGGTGGTGGTGGAAATTGTCCGGATGTCGTAGGTGTTTGAGAGACATGCTCTTTAACAGAGTAGGTGAATCACACATTTGCTGTATATGTGTGTGTGTGTGTGTGTGTGTGTGTGTGTGTATGTGGATTGTAGGAGGCAGTTCAGGGTAGTAGGGCCACTGTAAACTGATACCTATCAGCTATCTGTTAAGTATCAGATAGCAGTGCATTTTGGCTCCGTACCATTATGAGTATTAATGCCTTTAATCATCACAGAGGCTGCCATTTATTCAGTCTTGCTTTAGTTCCCATGAGTAAAATAATTAACCTGAATTATAATAACTGATAACATGACCCTCCTTAGGAAAAAGCGACTTGAAGGTGGACAGAGGTGGGGTTAGGACTATGAATGCAGCGGAGGGTTTAGGAGACAGACTTGAGCTCTAGTGTGTTTTCTGAGAAACTCAGCTGCACCCCCTCACACACATTTTGAAGTACTACCAAGATCACTTGCTGCAGGAACTGATCAGTTGGGGTTGAAGCCTTTATTGATCCGGCAATCCGTCTGACCCGGGTCTGTGATGACTCACCTCAGGGCTGTGACATCACAGGCAAAAATGGGTCATCAGTGGCTCCCCCGATACAGTGGTGACCCTCTTGGTCTCCGCGACCATCGCTGAACTCACTGAACCCTTCAAGGTGCGCAATAGCCTTCTGGCGATTTTGTAAGATTTAAGAGGGCATCAAGCAAATTAAACTCCAGACAAATGACACAAAGGTGGTCTGTGAGTTTAATCGTGTCCGTGGCGGACATGGCCACTCAGGTCGTGTTTCGGCGACAGAGAATGGCACACCTGCTTGTGCGTGCACCAAAAACAGCCATCGTCCGTGTCCGATAAACGTTTATCCGGCGTTTATTGAATCGGTATTGACCTCTCCACTTTGCTGGCCTTTTTCCTCTACAGCGGGCGATCCTTCCTCCCCGACACGTGCCCGGTTTAAACGGATCAGCGCCGGGCTGATTAAATCTCTCCGCACGGCCTCTGAGGACAGCCCGCCCTGCGCTTGCACGACACGGACCTCTTCGTACTCCCTGCTCCAGCTCCGCGGGGAAATCGTGTTCTCTGCACCCATTAGTACCACGCCCCTGTGCTACCTTAGGTGTTGGGGAGGGGTCAGAGGTCAGAGGTCACTCACACGCCCCTTGATCTGACTGATGGCCATTGTAAGGCTGAGCCAATGTGCATATGAGTGGTTTTTGGGAAACGATTGCCAACTTTAGGCCGCCAAGTGAATATTCATGCTGTAAGTACTGCACTGAGATGAGTATTAATATGATATATTGTTATTACATTACGGTAAGAAAACCCAGGGCAAGCAGATGTGCAATTTCAGAACGGGCCAGAGCTTTATTTGGGGGTCCTTTCTGGGGGCTGACGGGACCTGGGGAGGAACCTAGATGAAGTCAAGTAGCTGTCAGAGTAAACAAACGTAAAAGTCTCTTTTCAGCAGGTCTGAAGATGAAAAAGAAGCGGCATTTCCCGCGTAAGAGCCTCGCCGCATGGACGGCCATGCCAATAAAGGGGGCTCTGGCGTCAGGGTTACCGGGGCGACGCAGCACGCCAATGTATACAGAAGAGTAGAGTATGGAACGGTATCCGTCATTTTACACGTCAGTCCTGCGAAAGTCCGCTGGGTTGAATCGGAGGGGATTTGTCAAGAACGAGTTAATGCGACGGAAGTTGGTAGCGGGGGGTGCCTTCTGTGCCCGTCGGAAGAAATGGGAGAGTCGGGGGGAAGGTTTGACGAAAGTCGGCACATGGCACCTGAAGCTGGCGGCTTAACTTTTGGCACGTTTGGAGTCTCTTGTGCTAACTGATGTCCACATATGGACAAAGGGTCGAGCAGGTGAGAGACTTCTGGGACAGATGAAGAGCAGTCACCACCGGCAGGCAGCCTCTTCCGTCTTCCCGTGGGTGGGAGGGTCGGCACGCTCCCCCTGCTGCTACGGTCTCATTGGTGTATCCCACAAAAATATTTCCATAGAGCCCCAAATTTGCCTTAATTAAGTTAGCATGTTTTTAATTATGCTGAATTCAGGCTGTGCCTAAATGAGCTTGAAAAGGGCACTGCAAGAATGACTCTCTAATTTAATGTAGCTGAGGAGGCTCCTAATTCTATTATAAGTAAAGGTGCCATGCTGTGGCTGTGTCGAGGCTCAGCCTACTCCAGTCGCCCCTGTGCCCCCCAACGGGTCACTGTGCTAAAGTGGGCCGCCTCCTGATTTCAGAGGACTGTGGGTACATGCATTCCAGATTTATGACCCCCATCTATGCTAATGAGGCTCTCAGGCAGAATGTGACCTATACCGAGGCCTGGACATGAGCAATAGCTGCAGACGATGTGGCCTCTTTGTTTACCAGTTTGGTGGCATTTAGGTGATCTGCATGGATTAATTTGTCCACATTGCCACTTCCCGTGACCCGAGCACCTGTTTCGGGATGATTTCATCACTCCTGCATGATTGAGTTCCCTTTCAGACACGCCCACGGGGGGTTCACTCAGCGTGCCGTGCTGATTGGTCATAGGTGTTATGTGTCTGTGTGTTTCATTGTTTTGTTGCTATGTCAGCTCAGGGTTGTCACGTGACCTCTTGAAAACATGGCTCTTGGCTCTCCCCTGACCAGGCTAATGTGGCCAGGCTATCAGATCACCTGTGAGCAAATACTGGGAAACATCTTCAGGCCATGGAGGAGAGGAGGAAGAGAGGGAAAGATGCAGAATGAGAGAGAGAGAAGAACATGGGGTGAAGGGGAGCTGTGATTAGTGCGCAAAATATTTACCGGCTTCACGGCGGGTTGGGAAATGCCTTGTTTGCCTTTAGAGGCCTGAAAGCACACGGCGCCGTGTCGCAATGCTTTGCCCTGAGTTGCAGGCGCAGTGCTGGTCTGCCATCGGATCCCAGGAGGCTGCCAATGAGTAGCTAGCATATGGGGGGGCTCCTTCAGGACAGCTGGAGAAGCATCCCAGTAGGCCACCAGTAGGGCTATCCAGTCCCTGGAGTAATTGGGGTTAAGGGCTTTGCGGAAGGGTCCACCCATGCTGCTGCACGCAGTTCTGCTGCAATATGCACTGCGTTGCTTCAGAATTGAACCTTCAAGCACCTGACTTTACACAAACACAGCAATAAAAACATGCTGACTCTAATAATAAGGCACTCAGTCACAATGCTGCAATTATACAATTAATTCTACTAAAAATAATAGTTGTAGGTGGTACTCTGACCTCACCTAGCCGGGCTGGTGGATTTATGTTCCACCCCCGCTGTGTGTGTGTGTGTGTGTGTGTGTGTGTGTGTGTGTGTCACGAAGGACTGGCTTCCTGTTCGGAGTGGCCCACCACCCCCTCGTGCTCATTACTTCCTGCCATCAGCTACGTGACCCCTGTGACCCCCGTGCTGGATAAGTGGTTGTCAAAGATGGACGGATGGATGGATGATTACTGCACACAAATCCTTCTTATGCCGTAAGTGTCAGAACCTGAACATTTGCCCCCCCCACACTGGTCAGATCCCCCCCAGGAACAGAAATGTTCAGGCACTGGATGGGTCGAGCAGGATAGGAGAGGTGCGTGTGGGTATGCCAGGCGCCCATGCCAGGAGGCCAGGCCCGCCCCCACCGGCTGAACCCGGCTGGCACCAATTGTGGAGCTCTTGAGGAAGGAGCGCTTGTAGGGCTGGGGGGGGGGGGGGGGGGTTGGCACGTCGCCTTGCGGGCGCCCCTCAGACACAGGTGCTGTTTAGCTTACATGAAAGGCTTATTTGGTCTGCTGGCATGGCGGTGAATGCGAAAACGGTTACGGGCTCAACTCAAGAGCGGGGCGTCACCAGTCTGTCTGCGGCCGCTGGCTTCCTGTCCGGGGTGTCCTTCGGCTGGTGCCCTGTGCTTCCTGGGACAGACCCCATTCTCTCAATGTCCCCGTACGGGGCATGAAGTCATGGCGAATGGACGGATCCGCCCGCAGACTCTGTGTGTGACCGACACACACATACATATATTTTCTAAGTGTCATTGCTGTATTTTTTGAGTTATTTCTCAAGGTCTTTTCCCCCATCAGTCTTTCCATTCTCCATAGCTTTCTTCTGGTTAATCAGTTTTGTATTTTTTTTATTATTACTTTTATTGAGTGGTTTTTGAATTTGCGTGCTCTGCGTGGTTGAGGATGGTAAATAACTTTGTACCCCTCTCATCTTGTGAGCTCAGTCGGGTCCTGGCTGCGTCGGGTCTGTTTAAATAACAGGGGACAGTGACCGGGGGACAGCTGAACCTGCTGACTTGTGTGTTTTTTCATTGGGGGATGTGTTTTAGCGCCACTGTCACATGGGATGTGGGACAGGAGTTAGTTAGCAGCACGGTAGCTGGCAGCGCCTCACCGTCAACTCGCTTTCTCACCTGGAGGCAGAAACGGGCTGATTCCCCCAACCTTTAGGGAGCGTCGTTTTTAGTGGGGGATACTGCTCCCGATCCGCCAGACCCCATGTGGTCTCCCGATCCTCCGGACCCCATGTGGTCTCCCGATCCGCCTGACCCCATGTGGTCTCCCGATCCGCCGGACCCCATGTGGTCTCCCGATCCGCCGGACCCCATGTGGTCTCCCGATCCTAACGTTCGGATCCCAGCTCCGTCGTTGTTGATGAGCAAAAGCAGTGCGGGTAGTTTGGAATTCATAACCACTGTTTTAATAGGTAATAAGTTGGGTGGGGGCACACTGGTCTAATTTAATGACCCCCCCCCCAAAAAAAAAAACATGGTTCTTCACTTCAGCATCCCTCCTTTATGGTCTTCGCACCCCTGCCTCTCCTCCAGTCTCCTCCTCATGGCTTCCTAAGCGGTTTGCTTTACTGGGGGATTTTCCTCCTGGCTATACCAGACAGTGGCTTTCCCAGGAACACACTGTATACACTGGGGTTAGCGTCAGTGTGAAAGACATTTTTTTAATTTTTATTGATTTGCCCTGCTATGGTTATATATAAAGTTGTATTTTAGCACATGAGATTCTTCCTAACTGCATCTTCTGGACAATGTTTGTTTGTAAAAATGATTTTCCTCCCCGCATAAACTGGCTCAGTAAATGAAATGTTAGGGCTAAATACGGTGATTTATTCCCCAGATCATAATCCGTTGTTTATGGAAATCCTGCCAGAGATTCCCAGCTGTTGCAATGCGGAATACAAGCCCAGTAAGGACGCAGTTTCTGTCCAAAGGCTCCAACTCTGTGATGTTTCCTCTGCCATGTATCAGATATTTAATCTGTAATACGCTTAATGGGAAGGTCGGATTCTGAGATGATGGCTTTTATCAGTCATTGTCAATTAGCCAATCAGCTGATTGATTGTGAGTGAATTGGGCAGGGGGGCAAGGGCGGGATTGGAGAAAATGGAGATCAGCGAGCTACTGACTCACTGGCTCACAGACAAATCTGAACATATTATTAACATCTGATCTGATCTCTCGGTTGATCTCGGGTGACCCCGCTATGATGTGTTTGGCTGTCAGCTGTTGCAAAGTCATGGCAAAGACTGGGGGCAGGGGGGGGGAGGTCATGGCAGGCTCGCTGACAGCACAGAGCCTGGATTCAGCCTTCCCGGTACGAATGCGAGTTTCCTCCTGTCCTGACCTGAAGATTGGCCAAGATGGTGGTCAGCCAGACGACCTGCTCTCCTGGGATCTGACCTTTAACCCTGAGAGCTGGAGATATCGATTGAACTTCAACGCGGAACTGCTTCGTCTGGGCCTGGTGATGACTGTTTGCGACTCCGCTTTCTTATGTAGTATGTTCTAGCATCTTCTATTATGTTCCATGAGGCTCCCACAGCTGCTGAGCAGTGCTGAATTTCCTTGTAATAAAAAAGAAACCCATTTTAGCTGACCCATTAGGCCAGGTTATACAGTACCAAGTTTGGACATGCCAAGCTGCCTACAAAGAAGAGTAATAGACTGTCACACCACATGACCTGTGACCACATGACCACATGACATGTTTTGGCGGTCCAGAGAGTGAAGGAAAAGAGGCCAATGAGAGCTCAGCATATATGTGGGACCTCCTTCAGGACAGCTGGAAAAGCATCCTAGGAGGCCACCTCATGGAACTGGGGAGAGGAGACAGTAGGATCAGCCGGTCCCTGGAGTAACTGAGTAACCATCTCCAAACTTTTGACTGACACTGTATAAAGATTAACAGTAGGCAGCGTGAGGAGCTGAGAGGAGCAAAGAGGAGAACGGACTGCAAGAGAGAGGAGAAGTACCAAATGATGAGAAGAGGCGACCTGAATGAGGAGCGTGGTTTCTCCGCATTCATCTCGACGCGTTCTTCCTGCCCTCGCAAGCAACCTGCTGACCTGATACTGCTGCAGCATCACTGTCATCTGTGTGTGTGGCCTTCAGCTAGACAAATGCAGGGTCTAATCCTAAACCTCTGTGGTTCTTCTGATCAGCCCATGCCGCTCATCGCCGGAGATGAAAGCTCTTCTGGTGGAGAGGTAACGGCGTATGACAGACGCCAGGCGGTCCGGGCCCCGCCATCCCACTGACCAGCTATGTAGGAGGGGAGCAGATAAAACGAAAGGCAAGGGCTGCTCTGAAAGGGGAGAGGAACTTGTAACTGAGGTATGGCGCCACCGGAGGGGTGGGGTAGGCCTCCGCTGCTCCTCTATCCTCAGGTTCTACAATCGGTAGCCGAATCACTGCCTCACGGTCAGCTTCCTGTTTTACGGAGTCTCTGCCTGGAACTGAAACGGCTTTTCCCGGCTTTCCAGCACATTTGAGCCCCACTTGGGCCCGCTTCCTTTCCGATTTCCTTCCAGCGACCTGCATCGATATCCACAGCCAGGGCCGGCTGGACTGAAAGATGTGCCACTCAGATCTTTAGGTCACCGTTTTGTTTGAACTGAACGTCAATTTAAAAAAATGACCGTGCCTCTTATTTCTCTGACTTTTATTTGAACGTGACCTTTCCCTAGCTTGCGGTTATGTGCTCCCTCCATCCTTTTCCTGTCTTTGCATGTACTGTACCATTCAAAAGTTTAGTCACGCCAAATCACCCACAATGGAGAATGATAGTGTCACATGACATATCACATGATCTGGCTACCTGACCGAAACAGTAGAAATTGTTTTGGAGGAGTTTGACCAGAGAGTGAAGGAAAAGCAGCCAATGAGTGCGCAGCATATATGTGGGAATTCCTTCAGAAGCATCCCAGGAGGCCACCCCATGAAACTGGCACAGAGGAGACAGTAGGGTGAGCCAGTCTTTGGTGTAATTAGAGTTAAGGGTCTTGCTCAAGAGCCCAGTGCTGGGATCACACTGCAAACCATGGGATTTGAACTGGCAACCCTCAACCACAGATCTGCCCCCCCAACAAATTATATATAAGTATTAAAAAAATATATATATATAATTTTAAATTTTTTTTTGTTTAATACTTTTTTTCGGCAGTGCATAGTGGAGAGAACTCTAACCACTTTGCCTCATTTTGTGTCTGAACTCAAACACCACCGACAAAGTGAAACATTCATGTGGCTGTCGATCCATTACTCATGGTGAATGATGTCATTTTGGTGAGGGTACAAGCCTCCAATCACCTGTCTGGAGTCATTACTGGATAGGCTATGTTTTTTTCATAGCCAAGGCTGAACAGGGATTAAAAATCGTTACTAGACTTTCGTCCATACAAGCCGACCACATATACATGCCAATAATAAAATTTGCCGACCCACAACCTCATCAGCATGCCAGGAAACGACCCGTATACCAGATGACCAATCCAGGCCTGTTTACAGGCTTGAACCACAACGTGGTTGATTGATTTGTGATGTGATGTCATTTTTTTTTTTTTTATGGCCTTAAATATCTTCTCCTTTCCTGTTGTGCACTGGTCTGCAGTTTATTCTGACCCGGCCTTGTTTCCTTTCATCCTCCTGCAGCTGTGATACTGGAGCCTCTTCATTGCCATCACTGGCCCGCGTTGCGTGTCTTTGGTCAGGTGTATGTCTGAGTGTAGAAGTGCGTCACTTATTAATTAGCGATGCTAAATACTAACGTGACAGATTAATGCATATTCATATGGAGTAGGAGGATCAGATGTCATCATTCCTATCATCGACAGCAGGAGTTGAACAAAAGTGGACAGGAAATGGGCAGTCAGACTTCCTGTCAGGTGGAGGTGCCAGATGCATACATGTACATGTGTGTGAAAAGGCAGTGATGGGAAATAGCTCGAGACCAACCAAGGATAACTGGAGAGTTTATACATATATACCTGCATATGTTACATACATGAACCTACAGTTTCATGATGTCCTTATGATGCTTTTTTGGCACATTGGAAGGCTTCTTTTCACATGTCCCATTTCTACATACATACATACATACATACATGCTCACGCAAGAGCAGAGCTTGGTGTCTGAGTGGAGGGTCAGGCATTTATCTGGTGCCTCTGGGACTTTCTTGTGAGGCAGGGCCGTGCTCAGTAGTGCAACAGTCATGTAGCTATTCTGTTGAGGTTGGGATTTGAACTAGCAACCCTGATCACTTGTATGGAAGCTTAAGCCACTCCCCCACCCCCAAAAGATGTGTATCATCGTTAGAGTTTTATGCACAGGAAGTAGAGGATATACCATGGGCAAAATATTTGTCAGTCATATGATTCAAACCAACAACCTACTGGACATAGGCACAGAGTCCTAACCTACCAAGCCCCACATTCCTCTCCTGTGTTGTATGCACATATTATATGTACTGTGCATTATATATGTATGATTTCTGATACTTTAGGCTTTGTCTTCACAGCTAGTGTGATCAACATAAATCCCAAAGGAACAGCAGTTTTGAACTGACGAACTGACCCTCGATCAATAGCAACCTTTGATTTTTGTGCCTCAGCCGTTGTCATGGCAGAATGCTATAGCGTGACCTTCAGTGCATCATGGGTATTGTAGTTTTGGCTATTCTCTTGCTGGGGGCCAGTTTTTGACTCACCATTGGGTCCTTGAATTAAGCCCTTAACCTCATTTGCTCCAGGGACAGTCCGACCCTGCTCTCTGAATTGTGAATCGCTTTGGATAATAGCATCTGCTGAATACATCAATTTAAATGCTTGTAGACAGAATGCAGGAGGTGTGACTGCAGAATGGAGTGTTAGGTGACACACCATGGATCATTTCTTCTTAGTCCTTGGCTGGCATGCAGAAACGATGGCTCTGCTCCTTCCCTTCCTGTTGTTTTTGTGAGTATTACGTGCTAATGGGTGACTTCAGTAGATTGATATATATCTCAGCAAGCCGCGGCCATCATCTTGTATGTTAAACATTAGCGGACAGCTACCGCAAACATTCTACTGGTCAGCGCTAAAGAACAGCACAGGTCACGAGACGGGTCCATTAGGTTTGGGGAGTTGGGGAGTGAAATTTGACACAATGAGGTTCTCTCCCACACACACACACACACGTTGGTGATCCTGAACTTGTGAGGACCATCCATTCATTTCTATGGGAAAAACCGTAATCCCCATCATGACACCCTTAACCCCCACCCAGCCCTAACCTTAGCCATAACTACCCAAACAAAATACGAGACTTTTGGCGTTTTTAGTTTTTTGATTGCAGTGACAGATGAGGACCAGCCTCTGGTCCACGCACGGTGTGTTAGTCAGGAATTGCTGCCTTGGGAGGTCCTTTGGTACATAGACACACACGCACACTCACACACACAAACCTGCGTTGGGTTTTTCCAGAATACTTAATTTACTCAAAGCGGGAAGGAGCAGGGTGCGTATAATTAGTCGTGCCGAGTTAAATATTGATAGGATGTGATGAATAGCTCCCTCTCCTGTACCGAGGGGGCAGAGTCGGGGAAACAGGCCAGTGATCTGGAGACATACAGTGAGTAATTAAACACACTGGTTCACCCTTTGGGCAAATAAAAATGATTTCTGTACACATCACAAAGACAAGAGAAGCAGCCCTGAGTAACAGAAACTAGCAGAAGTTAGCGTGTTTAGGCTGAGGGTTCCTTGCCCAAGTTCTTAGTTAAACTTTAAGCAATTAAGACGAGAGGTTGAGTAAAAATACAGTATGACCTTTGTCTTTTAAATCAAGTATGTTTACTGGGTGTCAAATGAATAGGAGTAGAATTAATGGATGGACAAGTACATTGTCAATTACCCTTGGTATGTTCACATTTGTTTGGCTGATTCAGAGGACAGCCTTTCAGTGGCTGAAACGTGTGGGTTTTGGCTCTGACATGCATCAGCGCTGCATTACCTGTTTTAGTGATCAATAGTGCAATTGACCCCGTGATCACAGGTCCTGGTCTCTCCCGCTCCCATGTCCCACTCTAGGTGAGTGATCTGGTACTCTTTAAGAGGCTTGCAGATGTTTCGGTGAGCGGCAAGGCCAGGCGGACAGCTGCACAGCCCCGGGGAGATGATCCAGGGTCCCTCTGAGTGATGAGCCAAGAAAGTTGGTGGCTGAGTGTTTATTGAAAGCAATTTGAGTTACACAGGAGTGTCATATTGTTATGAGACGTACGGCAACCCCGTTTAGAATTCTGACAACATCGGCGAAATTCGACGTTCTGCGTTCAGGTCGGCAATTCCCGTCATTTAATTGGTGTGTACTCTGTGGTATTTTAAAATGTCCGTGAGTCTTGTGATTACCCTAAAAGCATGTGTTGAGTTTAGGCCAATCTGTAGAAGACAGTCTCTTTACTCCCTATTCAGACCTCCGTCTACGGCACACATCTGCACTCATGGAAAAACGCGCCTGTTCACCTTCAAAAGAGCCTTTTTTTTGGGAGTGGCTTGTTACAAAGCAGACCCCGCATGTGGGTGTGTGTTTATGCGTTGTTTTTCTCCTGTTACTTTCCTCTCCATTCAAGTTTTGTGGTAGTACTCTCAAAGCCAGTCACATGACTGCTGTCACATGACGGTTGTGAGGCTCGAGGAGAAATGCTTTTCGAATGCTGTACTGGTTGCTGGAACTTGTATGAGTTTGATGCGTCAAGTCAGTTAAGAAATCTTTTGTCCCGTGAGTTTTTCATTAATGAAAAGAACGGCAGAACACATGTGTGTATGTATGCATGTTACCTGAGTGAGTCTACGCATTTATAAATGTTCAATCAGACGACCTGGTTAAATTTTGTTGACTTACACTTGCATTCTCACCCAAGTAATTGTTGGTAGTTAATCTCCTCTCTAAAAATGAAGCCCGCCTTGTCGTCTTGTCCCCCAACTTCTGTAACAATCTTAAGTAAGGGGCTTAACTAAGTAAATGGGCTTGTGGCAAGGAGGAGTTGTGGCCAAGAGTCTACTGCCACTTCCCAAAATGGAAGAAAAACGTATGTGATTGTCTAGCGTCTGGGTGTAGGGGCTTTAGAAATGAAACATCTTGCTTGTGTTCCCTTCTTATGTAATCAATGAAGCATGTGCATATTTGGCACTTTGCTGAGCACAGGGGAAAAACCCACTTGTTGCCTGGACACCAAGGCCGCCTGGAGAGCCTCTTCATTCCTGCGGGACAGGCGCTGACCCGAGTCACTTCACCCCTGACCCCCGGTTCCGTAAACGCCGGTGACCCACAAATGGGGCGGGCGACAGGCTTTCTGGACGGTGACCCGAGTCACTTCACCCCTGACCCATGCTTCTGTAAACACCGGTGACCCCCAAATGGGCTGGGCGACAGACTTTCTGGACGGTGACCCGAGCTTGCACCAAAAGCTCCGCATAGGAGGGGGGCTTAGGGGTGGTGTGGCCCGGCCCGTGTGTGCTTTTTTCTGTTGCGTTTATATCTCGCTTTCTGAATCTCCCGGTACGTGTTTTCTGTGTTTGGGTTTGAAATTCACCCTCGTTACCACAATGGGAGGCGGCGTGGACTTAAATATGACCCCGATGTCATGAGTGTCATTTTCCTTCAAAGTGTAAACCATTTTCCCTGCTAGGATACACTATTAACTCATTTTACAAATGTGTGTTTTATGCTAAAAGCACATGATTAATCCTTCAGGAGGACACGGCAGTCTGTTTTATTTTAACATATAGCTTCATAAAACAATTATAATATCTCAGTAATCAAAGGACTTGTCTTTTGGTCTTTGATTGCGTATCATTGCCACTTATGTATGATTCGCCACAAGACAGGCTTCTCTGACTGGCTGTAATTTTATCCCAGTCGGTACACTGCCCTCTCACTGAATTTTTGATACAAATGGAGACCCACACAACTTTTTGTGCTCTGATGCCAAGAGGCTGTAGCATTTATTCATAAGAGCCGTTTAAATCGCTCACCAAAGCCAGCTTCTGTGTAATAGAAGAATACCTGTAAACGCTGCGAGGCAAATCACATGGAAGGTTCTAGAATATTCTACAAGGTCAATGGCCTCTCTCTCTGTCCTTGTGTATGTGTGTTTTGTTTTACTGCAATGGGCTTAGCAGAATAAGAGAAAAATAACTGGAATATTTCACAGCAAGCAAGAATAAAAAATATGGGAGAATATATAAGAAGATGGGTGATGTACTGAGCAATAGGAAGGGTGTGACATGTTTACGCAAGGCGATTTTGTTCATAGCTGTCATGGGCTACCTCTTTGGAGTGAAAATGGTGCAGCATTGCCCCCTCTTCCAGAGAATGTCCACTCGCTCCAAATTTGTGAGCACTACCAAGGAACCGAGGATAAACATTTGGGTCAGTGTCCAGAAAGAATCGGAATTATGTGAAGACTGAGCAGCTTGCGTAACTTGTGGACAATGTTTCCACTGCTTTGCGTCGTCGTGCAATTATTCACAATGATCTGTCGTGCACCTTCGCCTGCCGACAAGCTGGAGTGGGGATGGGTGGTTTGCTCAGCGTGAGTTAATCTTACTGCCAACCTGTTATTCAATATCTGTGGCACCCCTTGGGTGTGTGGTGGCCCTCAGCCTATCGAGACTTTTATTGGGCAGATAGAACTCCGAAAGTTGCCATGGAAACCAAAGGCCACAACTGTCCTCTGAGTCATCAATGAATATTTGCTTACCTGATTCTTCTTATTAATTATTTCTTGGCTGTCTGGATTTTAGCTCTTTCGCCTGGGTTGAATGGAAAGAACGGCACTCTTCAGGTTTGACTTCTTTCTTATTTTTTAATCGATTTGTTGACTTTCTTCAGGGTGGGGGGCTGTGAGGATGCGGGTGGGGCTTAGCTGGTACCACAGGAGACGACTACCGAAAGCCCTTGACTGTCTCTTCGCCCAACAGGTCATTAAGCCTCTGGATAGCCTTCTAGGCCGTTTTACTCAAAGTCCTTTCTTAGAAGTTGTTTAATAATTGCCAGTACTGTATAATAAAGGCCACTGCATGCCAGGCGGAAAGCCCGTGGTTAAAGATGGAGGGCTAAATGAACGCCAGTTTCTCTGAAGCACTTGATGTTTTGGAAAGCGACAGCCCACTTCACTGAGAGCTTTCTTCTTTGCTGTTGCTCAGTAACTTTTTCTATTTCCATCTCCGAAAACCATTTATCTAGTATTAGGTCATAGTGACGTTGTAGCCTATCCTAGGAAACACAGGGCACAAGGCAAGGGACACCCCGGACTGAGTGCCACCAATAAACCAGAATGACACCAGTGATGGCTAGCCGCATGTTCTTGGGTTGTGAGGAAACTCCATAATAACAGGAAAATTCTACCTGTTGGGGGAAGTCAAACCCCCAAGATCAGAGAAGGCCTGGGGAGAACCCACAAACTCTATAGGTTGGGGGACCTTTAACGCCCAACCCTGAAGGCGTGAGGCCACAATACTACCACCATGACACTCTTACTGTGCCCATTTTCATCCACAGGACCTTACATAGCAGTCGGGTTGGCACAAGGCATAATCGGACTAAGTAGCTGCTTAAGGCCCAGCGGCGACCAGGGGGCGACCAGGGGGCGCCCCCCCACCCTTCTGATCAGAATTGGAAGGAAGCTGCTAAATGGCAGTTTAGGTTAATCAGATTGTGCTTAGGGACCCTCAAAGATCTTAGGGTAAGAAACTGAGGTGTGCTCCCGCAGTCTGGATGCTCAGGGACGACGCTCGATGATGGTGGTCGTCCTCTGTGGGAGGGTTCCTTTCCCGGCAGAGTCTGGAGCAGCAAGAGGGCAAGATTCCTGAACTATTCATCATCACCTTATCGGTTGGGGCAAGACTCGTCACGCTGCATCATTTTCTCGTTCGGACGTGCAGCTACGTCATATTAGAAAGGGACAAGGAACCCACTTCAAAGACCTTCAAAGAGTGGTTGTCTGGTCCTGTTAGCGTGGGCCTTCCCTCTTTCCAGACAGAGTCCTGCTCTGGAGTCATCTTTTGGTCTTGCAGCTGAATCATGCAAGGTCCTTGGCAGCACTATGGTGTGCCTTTTGGCTTTCCCAAGGGGTCTTTTGTCCCGTTGAGAAAACAGGAGTTTGCTGGTAAGTAACTTTGTGACTTTTTTCCAGTATTCCCTTAATCCCTCAGGAAGGGAGTCTCATGGTAAATCAGTAAGGGAGAGATTCTGCCAAACTAACATAAGTGGTTTTATAGATAAGCAAATCTCACTGCACATGTGCTTTGCTTATGACTTTGCCTGATAACCTTCCTACTATAAATCACAAACTGGTGAGGATTTCTGAAATTTCCGCAGTGACCTCTTATGTCATCGTTTTGGGGCTGCTTTCATAGACGGTTTACCTTATATCCTGTCTGCTTGCCACCTGCTCCTGCAGAACAGTGCCACCCAGAGGCTCTGGGCTCCTCAATCACCTCTTTCAGCCTCAACACTGGATGGCAACCACTGAGTTCAGGAGACATCCACCTGCTTTAGCCAGTGCGTTTGACTCGCACGTCCACATGACCACAGTATTCCTCACACAGTCCCAAGAGCAGTGACGGGACCCAGATGTTACCCCCAGAAGCCACTTCAGTGCTGTTTTTCCTTTGGCACAAATATGTGTTTTCTACTCCAAATTCTCTCTGCATAGTATTGGAACTGCATGACCGCCCCCCCCATAGCAATCATTGTTAGGTTAACAATCATTGTTAGGTTATGCTGGGCCAGTCCACCCTCATAAATGTACACCTGAGGCCTATAGGCTACATTAAAGCCAAGCTGGAGTTATAACCCCCCCATGCCAGTCCCATCTTGGTTCAGCCTTAGCTAATGCAGGCTGACATCCCTGTCAAGGGGAAACTGTCTATTTCACTCCTTGTCCATCACATCCTGTCATTTTCATGTGTGTCATCTCTCCATGTGTTATGACTATGGGAGCCTCACAGACATATGCAATGGGTAATTTATATTTTAGCTTTATACATCTGGCCTGATAATAAGTGGTATGCCTGTCCCCTGCTGAGTTTAACGAAATTGTTTTTTTGGTCCAGTATCAAATCCAGCAAACTACCAGTCCCTGAAAACGGTTGGATTTGAAGCTATGTATCATTTGAAAACCTTGGCTAAGTTTTTAAGGAGAGAGACACGATTTCCTTCCTCTGTCCAGAACCGCGTAGTTAGGCGAATTGGTGTCTAAATTGCCTATTGCCTGCCAAACCACCCCAGCCCCGCACCCCCTCCCCCCCCGGGCTAGCAGCTCTGTGTCTATAGTGTTTTCTTTTGACCTTTTATTGAATTCTGCTAGACTGTTGAGAGGTCACTCCACAGTGACAGGGTTAGACTGCATGACTTTGGGAGAGGATTTTAGGTTCCAAACTGGTATGCAGGTTAGGCTTCTAATAGGGTTTGAATAGCAGGTTTCAGCCTCTATGACAGTAAGTAAGGTGTGTGAGTTAAGGTTCAGTCTTTACCAAATAAGAACTTCAGTTGGATCTTCTGATCTCGGAATGTTGTTGTTTTGTTAGGAGTGAGATATCCAGAGTGACCCTGGCAAAACCCCACATTAATGTTAATATTTTAGTGAAGCTCATATTAGTGATGAAGCCCAATCAATGCCTCAGTGTCTTCCAAGTCTGGTCTGTGACTGGCAGTCTTGTACAATGAACATCTGCTGCTCAGTAACTATGAAATTATGGATTTATGCTATATGCTGACTGGTCTCACCCACCCTCCCACCTGCGCTGTTTCACATTGCTCTTATAAGTCGTCAATCATCCGTGAGTCCGCCCCACCTCTTTCTCTTGTCAACCATTGGTCACCTTAGTCACATGACCTTAAAGTCCTGCCTTCTCTCAAGCACAACTGGCTTTCAAGGATTTACGTAAGAACTGTGCTCACTGCTGTAAATTAGTTATATCTGTTGTCTGTTTTAGAAGTGAGTAATGAGCCCAATTATCCGGGCATTGCTTTTAGCTGATCGTATCTCGCACAGCCTGAGAGCCAGTGGGAGTTAATATGTCGACTATGTAATAATAAGCGGACCCTATTTCCTTACCAAGGGGTAAGATCTCGCGTATGTCTGCCAGATACGTCAAAGGGCAGCATCTTTGCCCGCCCCGGGTCGCTTTGACAATGAGTCTCAGCTCATTTATTATGTTTTTTTTTCTGTGTTTTCTTATCAACTTTCCGCACTCCCATGACGTTCCTCTCCAAGTGACTGGAACGGAATGGAATTTGAAACGTTTTCGCCAAAAATGTTTCCGCAATAAAGGTGTTTTTTGCAGAAACGTTTCAGATTCCGTTCCGTTCGCCAACGTCGGCTGCAGCCGGGAATCGGGGGGCGATTCCGAGCTGGCAGGAAGGATTGGGATTCCTGCCCATCTTCTGTACTTCAATTTTTAGATTTCATTTAGCGTTGCATATTCAATTTATTTTCTAGTATGACTCTAGTGAACAGCAAATCAAAAATGAAAACTATGCCCTGAACCCTCTATAGGAATTCCATTAACTCCCAGGAAATAAACATGAAATGGGTGTGATGATGTGCTCTAAATGGAAATACACAGTTGTACACTACAGTAAATGTTCATAACAATCTAATAATAAGAACTGGTCTATTTTTGTGTGTATGTGGAAGATGAAGTGTGCTGGAGAAGAGGTGGTGGTGTGGTGGTGAGGTGGGGCATTGTGGTGGAGGAGGCGGGGCATTGTGGTGGAGGAGGCGGGGAAACACGATTCTAGTCTCTTGACAAAAACTGACCTCTGTTTTGAATAGCCAATGACAGAGCCCCCTGGCAGACAGAACCAATCGTGAGTCCTGAGGCAAGACCACAGCCCTCTTTGCACAATGTTTTGGTTTAAACCTAGATGATCACTCTTCTATAGGCATTTTGACAAGGTTCTGTTTGGAGCAAAGTTGTTTGTGGACTATGTACAGAAGGACACTTCTTCTCCAGACACAAACTAGCTGGGACGCATCAACCCGATCTTGTAGGGGCCTCTGTATTTCTCCCATTGAAGGAGGCTGACTGATTAATCGAAGTGCCATGGTTGTTTCTTGAGGTTGTTGTATGACAATGACGAGGAGGCAGCATGACGACGGTATCCACCGCAAGACTTACCACGAGCTATCAGCGGGAAGCGCAAACAAACGCCGAGGTACCTGTGACCCTTGAGTTGATCACACGGCAGCCATTTTAGTGCTGAGTGATTGGTGTATTTGAGAGCAGCAAAGGAGTCCAGCTGAATGGGATTTGTGGGGGGACATGTTACGTGGCTCCATCCCCTGATGGGTGGGTGTGTATAGGTAATGGTAAGATCTGTGCCATCTTGATCGATGGAAAATTGTGCTTTTCTGTGCGATATTTATCTACCTCCGTTCTTTTCGCCCTTTTTGTCCTTCAGTGTGTTTAGAAAGCGCTGTGAGTCCATGTTTATGTGTTTCTACCTGTGCGCATTTGATTTGCTGTAAATAAGTGTCCCGTGTGCTTATGGCTGTCTCTTTCTGCACTGATGGCTCTCTCTCTCTCTCTGCTGATGGCTCCCTCTCTGTTAATGGCGCTCTCTCTCTCTCTCTCTCTCTCTCTGTACTGACAGCTTTCTCTCACTCTCTCTCTGTGCTGATGGCTCTCTCTCTCTCTGTGCTGATAGCTCTCTCTCTGCTGATGGTTCTCTCTTTGTGCTGATGACTCTGCTGATGACTCTCTCTCTCTGCTGATGGTTCTCTCTCTGTGCTGACAGCTTTCTCTCTGTGTTGACGGCTCTCTCTTTGTGCTGATGACTCTCTATCTGCTGATGGTTCTCTCTCTCTGTGCTGACAGCTTTCTCTCTCTGCTGACAGCTCTCTCACTGTGCTGACAGCTTTCTCACTGTGCTGATGGCTCTCTCTTTGTGCTGATGACTCTCTTTCAGCTGACGGTTCTCTCTGTCTGTCTGCTGCCAGCTTTCTCTCTGTGCTGACGGCTCTCTCTTTGTGCTGATGACTCTCTTTCTGCTGATGGTTCTCTCTCTCTGTGCTGACAGCTTTCTCTCTGTGCTGACAGCTTTCTCACTGTGCTGACGGCTCTCTCTCTGTGCTGACTGCTCTCTCTTTGTGCTAATGACACTCTCTCTGCTGATGGCTCTCTCTCTCTCTGCTGACGGCTCTCTCTTTGTGCTAATGACTCTCTTTCTGCTGATGGCTCTCTCTCTCTGTGCTGACGACTCACTCTCTCTGTGCTGACAGCTCTCTCTCTTTCTGCTGATGGCTCTCTCTCTCTGTGCTGACGGCTTTCTCTCTCTACTGACAGCTCTCTCTTTGTGCTGATGACTCTCTTTCTGCTAACGGTTCTCTCTCTCTGTGCTGACGGCTTTCTCTCCGTGCTGGCGACTCTCTCTCTGTGCTGACAGCTTTCTCTCTGTGCTGACAGCTCTCTCTCTGTGCTGACAGCTCTCTCTCTGTGCTGATGGCTCTCTCTCTGTGCTGACAGCTCTCTCTCTGTGCTGACAGCTCTCTCTCTGTGCTGATGGTTCTCTCTCTGTGCTGACAGCTCTCTCTCTGTGCTGACAGCATTCTCTCCGTGCTGGCGACTCTCTCTCTCTCTGCTCACAGCTCTCCCTTTGTGCTTTCCAGACATCGTGGTGAGCAGGTGAGCCCCTTCATCCCCCGTCCCTGGTTCTCACAGCAGCAGTAAGGGATGTCACAGGCGTTCCTCCTCCTGATGGCACTCTCGCTCTCTGCCACCATCCAGGTGAGGCCTCACATGCTCCTGTGATGTAAACATCGACACCTCACATGCACAAAGGGGCACACCTTGCCGCCCATGCGACTCCGTCCCGACACCTACCTCTTAGTCGTGAAAGGTTTCAGTGTGGTCCTGTGACACCTGCAGTTGGCACATGTCCAGGTAGTAAAATGGCAAGCTTGAACCCCCCTCGAATTTTGCTTAAATTGGGACACCCCCCCCCCAAATCATCTAAATCTAAATCCCTCCTCCCTTCAATCAGCCCTCAGGTCGCAACCCCCCATGAAATTTTATTTCAGGCCTGGCCTTGGATTGGGGTAGCCAGTTATATTTATGGGATTGCTGTGCCACACCATGTTTTTTTCTGTGGTCCAGCTTAGGGGAAAAAATAATAATCCATCATTATTTAAATTATTTTGATGTGGGGTGGCAACAGGGGTGGCCACATATTTACATTCTCCCCTGGCCTGGTCACTGTTCATTTGTTTCCCCGAAGGCTCTGGTTGAGTGTGAGCCGGAGTTCAGAGTATCACGGCAAGGGCAGGCCGTGCGCAAAAGGGGCCGGATGACAATGATCGCGATGATGAGGAATGCAGTAGCGAACCGAAACATAAATTCGTAAAAAATGTAGCCGCTGGATAATCAGTTAGATAAACATCTTCGGTAATACGCCAGGCCCGTCTAATTATGGATCAAAGCAACCCTTGTTAATAAACGTTTAATCTCTCATGTTAGTGGCACAGTCAGACATGGGGGAGGGGGGTCTAAGTTAACAGACTGTAGCATGAGTTGTGGGGTCTATTTATAGTACAGCTGCTTAGACGGAGGAACACAGAACTGCCAGAACAAAGGAGCCGGCCCGTGAAGTCAGGAAGCAGAATGAAGCCAGCACCCTCCTGTTAGCCCCGGGGGCCGACTGTGTGGTAGTGGCTCAAGAGATGAATGTTTCAGTTCAAAGCTCCAGAGGCCCTGATACAGCAAACGCACAGAAAGCCCTGAAATGGGAAGTCGGCTGAGCTGATTTGGATAGACTTGCAGAGAGCTGGATGCTGTAACTGTGCAACATGCGCGCCCGGGTGGTTGTAGGTTTGAATTTTACTTAGCTGCCCACTCAGTTTCATGTGATGGATAGAGAATTTGTCACGAATGTGCTCTTCCTTTCTCACTATGCTAGCTGGGGCAGGCTCCAGCCAATGGGAATGCTACTGGGGAATGCAATAACGAGCAGATTTACAAAACTCACTCAGTCCGTTTCCTATTGTTTTTGAGATGAGACCACCAATGACCTAAAGTCAGGCTTCCTCATCAAATGGTACAGCACTGGGGACCAAAACTTACTCAGACCTTATATAATCCGATTTAAGGTTTATCCATCCATTTTTCGTACCTGCTTGTCATATTTGGAGTTGGGGGTGTGGTCTGGTAAGGCAGGGAATAACCCAGCATGGGGTAATAACCCAGGATGGGGTACCAGCCCATCGCCGGGCACATTCACGCATCATTCATACAGACATGCCCACCCATGGGAAATTTGGTAAACTGCACACTCACACAGAGACCCGAACCCTGGCCCCAGAGGCGTGAGGCAGCAGTGCTAACCTCTGCGCCCCCCCATTAAGATTTTTTTTTATTATATTTCCGAAACTCACTAAATTGAGGTGAATTGTCAAGAAGGTGTCCACGGTTGAATGTAATCTTTCTGTCTGTTAGCTGCTGTCTGCGTTTCAGAAACATCCATCCGTCTGTCTGCTAACCGCTTATCCCGCTCAGGGTCACGGGGTGCTTCAGAAACCGATTCTCTGAATCCAGGGAACAGCTCATTTTGCCAAAAGCCTAGAAACCATTACAGCCAGAACTGGACTAGAATCCTGCTGTACAAATGAATATCTCATTTATCACCCCATCTTTCAAATACTTTCAAACAATATTGAATCAGGAATTAATCAGTTATATTCAAGTGCCAGATGCATGTGTGAACTAAGACTAAACAAAGAGACTGAAATGATTATAATTAGTAAAATCTTCGTACTTTTGGTGCCAATCTGTCCATTTTTCTTTCGTTTGCGTTTCTGAATTGTGAAAGCACTGGTGTGTATTCTCCACAAGCTTGTGTATTATGGGGTGTTTGTATTCACGTCTGTTTGATCGTGCGCCCCACAGATGTCCTACGGTAAAATCATGAAGACCCTACTGGAGCAGTGGAAGACGTACAAAGAGGAGTGCCAGCGTAACATCAGCAGCGAGCCGCTGGCCTCCGGTGAGCCCCCAGCATCGCCGTCGACAGGAATCTACAGTCAGCCAGAGGATGGCCTGCAATGTATCAAATTCAAGGCCTTGTTTTTGTGGGAGGGGAGCAAGTCTCTTTTGTGTTAGAGGGTCTTTAATATATGGCTTTAGGACCCATAGCAAAGAAGGTGTTGGTATAGGTTCTGCTTAAGAAATGGTTGTATAGGTGGTATGGGTTCCCCTTAAGAAATCCTGGTTCTTTCATGACTGAACACTACAGTAAGAGCTGGAGGGGTGGTCTCTGAAATCTATGGTGCTGTTAGCACCGTAACGGGGCAGATCTCTATTAGATATGTATATATGTGTATAAGATGATCTTTAATGGTGTAAACTCCTGTTGCTGAAGGTGCCCAGTTCCAGTTCTGGGAAGCTCTTTGCTATGGTACTTCTAAGGTAAGGCAGTGTGAGTTATCAAGCTGTATTAACAGACCAAAAATGAGGTTTTTGGGTCGTCTCTGTCAGGCGTGGTCTGCAACCGCACCTTCGACAGGTACGCCTGCTGGCCAGACGCACTGCCCAACACCACCGTCAGCGTGTCCTGTCCCTGGTATCTGCCGTGGCACCACAAAGGTAAGGGTCTGGGGGGGGGGAAGGCAGGGATAGTCGATGGCAGAGAAATGGATGAATGACATGACAAGGCAGCCTGTGTCAGGTAGCCTGAAGTGTTTCCACAGCAGAAATTCAGGAACATTAAGCTGATGTATGGCTGACCTTGTTTCTACAACATCATTGTCTCTAACTGCACGACGTGTCCCAAAGTCTATAAGATTTTGGGACGGCATCGTGTGTCATAGTCCTGACCCCACTAAGCCGCCCCTCTTCCTGCCCGTCTGTGCAGTCCGGCACGGCTTCGTGTACCGGGAGTGCGACTCGGAAGGCCGGTGGATCGCCATGAAGAATGCCAGCCAGTGCCAGTCGGATGACTCGGAGCAGGTGATGCGCGCCGCGGCCCGTGTGTATGTGTACAGAGCCTAAGTGATCCATCTGTGTGTGTGTGTGTGTGTTTCTGTCTGCGAGTCATGTGTATATGACATTGTGGGAAATTTTTTTTGGGAATACTTAATTTTTATAAAAAAAACTATAATTGCAATTAAAAAACTAAAAATGCCAAAAGTCTTAACGGTTAAAGTTATGGCTGGGTAGGGGTTAAGACTATCATGGTTAGGATTAGGGTTATGCCCATAAAAATGAATGGAGAGTCCCCACAATGACAGGAGTATATATAACTGTGTGTGTGCGTGTGTGTGTTCCAGCTGTACGGCAAGATCCTCAGCTGTTTCCCAGCCATGTACACCGTTGGCTACTCGCTGTCACTCGGGGCTCTGGTCCTGGCACTGGGCATCCTGGTGACCTTCCGGTAAGAAGCTGACCTGGAGAAGGAATCAGGCCAGATGAGGCAAAAGTGTTTGGAAGGACCATTAGGGCTGGAGGCAGGGCGTAGTTCAGTAACTGGTGAGGGAGAACTGGTGAGATACACATAACCCTGAAGAGATTATGAGGAGGGTCATAGTTTGGGGGGTGGGAGGTGGATTTTAAGTATCAAAAAGTAAGTGTATTTAACTGGTGAAGTTCATAGCTAGTGCACTAGTTGAAAGCAGGAAACCGTAATATGTCACACTTGTTTTCCAGACATACCCTCCTTGTTATTAAAGTGTACCAGTCCTTTAAATGAGTGAGGGTCAAAGGTCACAGGTGGGGTCAAAGGTCATACGTTAATGGTCATAAATCTTTTGTGTTTTTTTTCCCCCACCTTCTCCCCTCAGGAAGCTCCACTGTATGCGTAACAACATCCACATGAACCTGTTTGCCTCGTTCATCCTCAAGGGCACTTCAATCCTCCTGAAGGATGTGCTGCTTGACATGGCCACCCTCCACGTCATCCCCGACGATATCGACTCCGACTCCCAGGTGGAGCGGCTGGTCGGGGGCAAGGTGGGCCGAGCCGGAAGGGAGCGAGAGAGCACAAGTCTTAATTAAAACAGACAGATGTGTAATAAAATGGAAACGTCTGGCCTGCGGTCCGATTTGACCTTGCAGAGAATAATCAGACTGAAAAAATCCTAGCAGAAATGTCTGCACTCCACTTTCATTTAAGTCAGTCCATTAAAAAAAGAACTCCATCTAATCCAAAATGTCACATTTGCAATTAATTCGGGGATGCAGAGGTGACACTTCCATGTGTTTTATTTTACAAACCGCCGCACAGGCTTCGCTTATTTTCATCCTCAAATGCAGACCAGAATTCAGGCTGGGACGCTCGAATGAGTTGGAAATGCGGGGAGCAAGTGAAATTGTGACTTTCATCTGTCAGAAGCCAGTTTCTGCAGCTCAGGCTGACTCTGTACTATTTTAAATAGCTTTGTTTGCTGGCAAGGATCCTTAGAAATGTCTATTTTTGATTTTTTTAAACATAATCCCCAAACTCTGTGTGAACATAAGTGTGTTAGCATGAGTAGGGTCACCTGACTAACTTCTGAGCGATCTCATTGGGTAAGTGCAGATGCTGGGTGATGCTGGGTGGATGTCTGAACCCAAGCTTCACTTTCACCTCTATATGTATGTCTTTGTCGCAAAGGAGAGATGGGATATGTGGGGAAAAACATGTTCCAATGCACCTGAACTTTAGAAATGACAAATAAAGCATCATTTTATTTCAGGTGTATGTCATTTGTCATATGACAAGTATATGTCATATGCTTTTTGCTCTTAGATGGCCGTGGCTTGCCGGGTCGCCTTCGTGATTATGCATTATAGCGTCATGGCGAACAACTACTGGCTCCTGGTGGAAGGAATTTACCTCTACAACTTGCTGGTTGTTACCGTTTTCACCGAGAGGAACTACTTCAACATTTACCTCTGCATCGGCTGGGGTGAGCAAGCGCTTGCGTGTGCCGGAATGTTTCCAGGAGGATAGCAAATCCACGTCGCACATAATAGAAATTCATTCAGCGGCTCGTTGTGCCAGCCATATCAAACTCATTTAACTCAACTCCTGTTGGCTCATGTTGAGTTAAACCAAGCATGGCTGCCCATGCTTGGTTTAGACACTCATCCTCTTCCCTTTCTCATCTTTTGGGTGGTAGTAGACCTCTATGCCTGTAATCGGAAGGTTGCCGGTTTGAATCCTGGCCCCGGCAAGGCCAGCAGACATAGGGCTGACCCTGTGCTTTGACCATAGGCTTTACACTCAACTGTATATACGTGTTTTCCTTAAAGGGGAGCATGATAAGATATGCAAATGAGAAGCATTCCAATGTACCTGTACTCATATTTGTGCAAATGATAAATAAAGCTTCATCGTTTCATCGGCTGTAGTATTGGGAGTAGGCGGAGGGAGTGGAGCTGCTGGAGAATCTCTAACGTGGTCCCCTGTCTCTCGATTCCCACGCAGGTGCACCGCTGATCTTCGTACTGCCCTGGGTTACAGCAAAGTACCTGTACGAGAATGAGGAGTAAGTAGAGGCTAGAGATTTTTAGGTCTCATTCTGCTGCTCGCATAAGCTAATTGTCCTATGGACACCGCCACAGAGGGTTAGTGCGTGTGGCAAGTGTCCCACACACTGGCTAGGACTTATACAGGGGTGGGGCCTCTGGGCCACATGCCCCAGGTGAAAGCTTATTGGTTCCTGAGTGCTCCTCCCCTTTCACTCACTATCTCAAAACATATGATTAGCTAATGACAAAGTTGGCTTCTCTGTGTGAATTATGGTGCGTTCTATTTGCCTTGGGATCCGAGTTTCGGTTGATTATGTCATATCCGCTAAAAACTCGGGGAAAACCGAGTTGGATGCGTTCCATTTGCCACGGAAGCTAGAACTCAGATTCAGGTTAAAGCTAGGCATACCCTAACGCAGATCGAGTCGCAGATCCTGCAAACCTATGGTTCAACTAGTCATTTGTTTGCAACATGGACCAAACAATTCTTTAGCATTGCCAGTAGATAAACGACACATAATGCAGTATT
>JAODKN010000045.1:14300311-14312764 GCA_026774425.1 Petrocephalus zakoni
TTTTGCTCTTGATGCAACCAGAATTGACCTGACCGCCAAATGTCCTCTATCTGTTGTGGATTTGGGAAATTTTAAGTTACCTCTATGTTAACTGAATAAACATGCATTAGTGGCAGCCTTTGTTTGTCTTTCATCAGTCTTCATACTTAAGTATAATAAAAATGTATTTTCCTGTGTTTGTACATTTATGATGTCTAAATGTCTTACGGAAAGGGGAAACGAAATCCATAAAAGACATAGTACTGCGGAAAAGTCTTAGGCAGTCATAGAAAATGGTTAAGGCTGTTTTTGGGTAGTAAATGTATATTTGCAATGTTACATTAGATCATATGCAAATGCAGAGCAAAACAATAAAAAATCTTCTGTTCTCCAAAACGTTTCTGATGTCTTACTGGATGGCTAGAAGAACACTGCTTAGTTCCAAAAACTCTCCTAGGGGCACCCCAGCCATTTCATGTATTTCTTTAATTTCACTACCAGTTCAATTAACTTAATTAGTTAAAACCCTTTATGAGGTATTGTTTAGCCGAATATGGTATGCTGATAATCAAGTCAAAAAATACATGGGAGTGGACTGGGCAGCACAGGACTGGGAGGCACTCTTATAGAGGGTTGATGAGGGGGCAAACAAGAGGCAGCTGGTGTGAGCCACACACGGCCTGAAACGAGAGGCAAGGCAAAGCAAGCTACAGGTGTGGCTCGTTAGCCGCACTCGGGAGAGAGCAGGAGGGGCAGGAAGGTGGGGCACGACGATGGGATGATCGCCATAAATACTGGGGTGACTTTAGGAGAGGTTTTGAGATTGCTAAGCTGCCACACTTTGACTGACATAATATCATTGTTCATGACCAACATGAACATGACCATCATTTCCATAGCCTCCCTAAAACCTTTGCACAGTACTGTTGGTTATATTAGTGGTGTTTGTGAATTTTAAAAGTTTAGTAAGTGGTTCATTATATAGATTATATAGATTTGAATGATTAATTACTGTAAATTTATAAATAAAGTACTGTGAGAATGCATGACAAGGATTGACAAGGATATGGTAAATTGCTGCAGTTTCTTGTGATTCTTAAGTTATAAGGTTTTTTTCCTTCTATTTTTGTGTCTCTGGCAGCTAATCAGCAGTCTTGCGCCTGTAAGCATCTCTGGTAATGGAACCTAGTTGACCCAAATTTATTAGGATGCATATAGGGTCAGCTTGGGCCATTGTGACATTGTCTACTGCAGGCTAGAATTGCTGCATGCAGATGAGCCTTATACCAACCTAACATGGTTTCCTTACTGTAATAAACTCACTCGTTTCATTCAACCCTGCTCTCTAGTATTTTTGTCAGACTGTCACGCAGCTGTGTCTCACAGAATAGGAACAAAGTGACATAATGCCATATAGATTAAGTTGCAAAAACCTACTTAGGGAATTTTGCACAAGACAAAAGTTAATTGCAGGAATGGGATATGCATATATGACAAATTCTCGTCCCAGATTTAAAGTTTCACTAGGGTTATGGCCCCACCTGGTGTAGGAAAAATGCAGTTTCTCCCGAAAGTATATGTGTTCGTGAGAATAAATCAGTTCCTTCTTATCTTTATCTATACTTAATTACATCGTTGTCTTCCTTACCTTCCTTCTACTGGAACGGTTAATCGGTCAGTTAGCCCACACTTATTTGGATACGTTTACATAAATATGTTTCCTTAAGTACGGGTGAATATTCTGCAATTAACCCGCGTTAACCCTGGTTTTACCACGAACGTTGAGTGTATTACTTTCCTTGTATTACTTGTTTACTTGTAATATGTGCTTTAGGGAAACGTGTAAAATTGAACATGCAATAGGGTGTCGGAAATATAATATTACGTAAATTTAGAAGAAAAAAAAACTAACGATACCTGTACGCATTGCGTACGGATGGAAATTTGTAATTTAAAGTACTATAGCTTATGAATGAGTGACACATTTTCATTTTAAGCTTCCAGGGACTTGATGCCGTAGGACGCGTCGCGTAGTTGCACCCGACAGCTGACTGCTGAAGTCACTGGACAGCTCCTTATAGGGGAGAACTAAATCTAATGTGATGAGCTGCTGCATGTACAAAAACCAAATGCACACGAATCATAAGAATGCTTATCAGAATAAACGTATAAACAGTGTGACAACAATTAAAGGTGATCCTCTCCATAAACTTGTTAAAAGTTTTAAGGCGTCATATCTTACAGGGCGGTAGGTTATCAGCATCTAACATCGAAATCAGCATCACGTAGTGCACTGTTATTGTATACGCTCCATGAACCCTTTCTGCCAATGTAAAAGTAAATATGACAGAAATAAAGTATGTCATAATGGCACATGAAAAAGGTGCAAAGATCATTTCTCTTCTACACTTTTATTCAGATATATAAACCTACGCATAGAAATTAAACATAAAACGAAAAGACGTCTCCCAACCGCTAGATGTCGGCAACATACCCTAATGAAAAACCAATGACCTTAATAAAATGTTACAAAATAAAACAATTTATTCTTATTGTGGTACAGGTTTCTATAGGCCTACATTATGGTTTTTGCAAAAATACATTGTAATGCTAAAAAGTGCAAAAAATCTTCACCATCATTATATTTTCATGTTAACAGAATGAGTGTCGTGCAAATTGGTAATTTGTTTGAAACTTATTGAAATTATTCATTTTGCAAAAATTGTGGTATGTGGTAATTGCAGTACGGAGAGGAAATATTTGCATCACCGATCACGCGAGTGGTCAAGTTGACCAATACCTGGCGACGGTGTCACTCATCGCGCGCGGAGCCCGGGGCTCGCGCTGCATCTAATCCCTGAGGCCCGGTTGCCATGGGGATGACGTCACGCTGCAGCACTGGCTCGCTCGGTGAGCGCGCGCCGTCCCCGGCAGTCACCCTCCGCGAGCCGAGAAGGAGCGTGCAAAGCGAAAGCGACCGACTGCTGTCTCTGCCGCTGTCAACATGCGTGAAATAGTGCATCTCCAGGCTGGCCAATGCGGGAATCAAATCGGGGCGAAGGTAATGCGACCCTAATTTCGTGGGATGTAGTGTCGCGACGTTTGTAAATGCTCGCATTAGTTTCATTCGCGTGCGTGCGTAACACTGAAGTCGCCTCCGATACGTCTGTCATCATTCCAAGAATTTTCCAGAAATTCCTGTGCAATAAATATTGGATTTTCCTGCTCCAGATGGTCGCAGTTACTAATTGAAATACGGGAATACGTTTCATCAGTAATCTTTACTTTTTATTTTAAAAACATGCACTTTGTAGCAAAGTTAAGACGATTAAAATTAAGATGTGGTGTCGTAGCAAATAAATAACATATGATAAATAGGAACTATGTGGAATTTCACAGAAGCCCAGCTGTAATATGAAGGACATTAAAGCCCAGATTCTTGTGCCCCATCCCCCTACCCCTGATCTTCTGCTCCCCATGACTCTCTCATTCCCTACCCTCCTCACTCCACCCCCCTCTCCTTTCTCTCCCTGCTCGGACTCCACGCAGTTTTGGGAAGTCATCAGTGATGAACACGGCATCGACCCCACGGGAACATACCATGGGGACAGCGACCTGCAGCTTGAGAGGATCAGCGTATACTACAACGAGGCCACAGGTGAGGCTGGCGCTGACTGGGGGAGCCAGACGTAAACACGCTGACTGCAAGGGCGCGATTAAAATAATCCAAGTGCAGACAGTGCAGCGCCTCACAAGGGGATGATGGTGAGCAGCAAAGACCTCTGTGAATGAAGGGAGCCCGGGACAGAACCACAGAGCCACATCATCCCATTACAAACCACATCCGTACTGCTTCTACTGCTGTCATTACTTATTATTATTATTATTATTATTATTATTATTATTATTATTATTCAACTGTCATTTTGACATATAGGTGGAAAGTATGTCCCCCGAGCCGTCCTGGTGGACTTGGAGCCCGGCACAATGGACTCTGTACGATCCGGACCCTTTGGACAGATTTTTAGGCCTGACAACTATGTGTTTGGTAAGTGCTAGACACTTTCGGCTTCCATACATGTGCTGCTCAAGACATCTGAACATTCCACATGCCACGTATCTGGAACCCTGTCACTGCCCTGGGCCCCATTTTTGTGACTCGTATTGGTTTTGTTGTGATTAACACTTGAATTTCGATGTACTTTTTAAGCCTTTGCCATTTGAGGATGTGTAAATATCGCCTGAGATAGTATTGACACTCTACTGTTGTTTTTCTGTAGTGCGACGCGATTGAGTGGATGTCAGATGGAAAGGCCATCTGTTGCCCTGGCAGAGTCTTAGTTCACCGCGGTGTCCTGTTGTCTTTGTCTGGGTGGGCATCCCAGAATAGTCATTCGCGTCATGTGACCACTTAAATCAATGCTACCGTTTCAGCAAGATTTATAATGTGTGTATAATGTGTGGCTTATCGCCACAGGTAGTGAATAATGTAAGGATTAATTAATTATTTGAGGGTGGTTCTAGTTCGGGTGAAACGTCATGTGTCATTTTACATGCAGGCCAAAGCGGGGCTGGCAACAACTGGGCCAAGGGCCACTACACAGAGGGGGCGGAGCTGGTGGACTCAGTGCTGGACGTGGTGAGGAAGGAGGCAGAGAGCTGTGACTGTCTGCAGGGCTTCCAGCTGACGCACTCCCTGGGCGGGGGCACGGGCTCCGGCATGGGCACGCTGCTGATCAGCAAAATCCGTGAGGAGTACCCCGACCGCATCATGAACACCTTCAGCGTGGTCCCCTCCCCCAAGGTGTCCGACACCGTGGTGGAGCCCTACAATGCCACACTGTCCGTGCACCAGCTAGTGGAGAACACGGACGAGACCTACTGCATCGACAACGAGGCTCTCTACGACATCTGCTTCCGCACGCTGAAGCTGACCACTCCCACCTACGGGGATCTCAACCACCTGGTGTCGGCCACCATGAGCGGCGTCACCACCTGCCTGCGCTTCCCCGGACAGCTCAATGCCGATCTCCGCAAGCTGGCCGTCAACATGGTGCCTTTCCCGCGCCTTCACTTCTTCATGCCCGGCTTTGCCCCCCTCACCAGCAGGGGGAGCCAGCAGTACCGCGCCCTCTCTGTCCCAGAGCTCACCCAACAGATGTTCGACGCCAAGAACATGATGGCGGCCTGCGACCCCCGTCATGGCCGCTACCTGACGGTGGCCGCCGTCTTCCGCGGCCGCATGTCCATGAAGGAGGTGGATGAGCAGATGTTGAACGTGCAGAACAAGAACAGCAGCTACTTTGTGGAATGGATCCCCAACAACGTCAAGACCGCTGTCTGCGATATCCCTCCTCGAGGCCTGAAGATGGCCGCCACCTTCATTGGCAACAGCACCGCCATCCAGGAGCTGTTCAAGCGCATCTCGGAGCAGTTCACCGCCATGTTCCGCCGCAAGGCCTTCTTGCACTGGTACACCGGCGAGGGCATGGACGAGATGGAGTTCACCGAGGCCGAGAGCAACATGAACGACCTGGTGTCCGAGTACCAGCAGTACCAGGATGCCACGGCTGAGGAGGGTGAATTCGAAGAGGAAGGTGAAGAGGAAGTTGCCTAAACTCCATGTCCAGAAAGAAAAACCCCCTCTGTTCAACAATCAACCCACAACCCAACAGTAAAAGCATATATGTTATTCCTTTAAGGAAAACAAAGATATACTGTCCGTTTGTGTGTACTGCATGAATTCAGTCAACCTTCAATGTCAACCCTAGACTTCCCAACACTTCTACAGAAAACACCTCAGAGGTGAAACCATTCAGCTATAAAAATGGAAGGAAAACCCAGTGAAATGTCAGCTGTAATGTATTAAAGATGTACTGAATTTCTGAGTTGTGTGTTATTCCTAGCGGTATGCATTTGACGTCTTTGCGCCAACACAAGTCAACCTCTTGCACCATGAACATCCACTAGATGGCAGCGTGATACCAGAAACGAACTATTACAAATGCCTAGAAGAAATCTCCTTAGCTATGTTAAACCTCTTAATGGCATATTTTTTAACGCCAACCAGTAGGGGTCTAGGATCACGTGATTTATGGCTATGCGCAATTGCGGTGCAAGAAATAGACCTTCAAAAAGTCAGGGTTGTGTAGTGTGGAAGTCGCACCTTAATATGCGTTATAGTGTATGTAGTAAGAAAAGGTGAATCTAAAAATCACCGTTTCAATTAATCCTGCTTTGTGCATTTAGCAAATTTAATCTGGGTCAGCCAAATTATTAAATTCCGATCTCAGGCAAAGGTTGCCCCAGCAGACGTAAAGTATAAAAACCACAACGATTGTGTGTTTCCATGTCCAGTCGTCATTAATAATGGTGTTTAAGATATCGATCAGGTAGAAATTAAACCTTGTTGTTTGAAATGTCAGCACTGCATCTACACACTTCTGACCTAGAACAAGAAGTCATTGTGCCAGGTTAGTCCCAGCAAAGATCCCGGGCATTTTGCACAAAGCCAATTACAGCTTATCACTCAGCGGCCAAACTTAATGCCGCAAAAGGGGAAAAGCTTCTGGTTTTTCTGAGTTAGTTCTCTTTAATTTGGAATATTCCCCCCATCTCTGTTAAAGGGAAGTATCATGTCAACAGGGATGATTCATTTCTACGCTGTGGATTGGAGCAGAGCTTGTTTGTATCGTTCTATGGAGATAAGGTGTCGAGCTATAATGATGTCCAATGTTATTGCTACGAGTAAAAATGGAAGGGTGGGGGGGGTCCGTACAGGGTCTGCTACGGCGATGCAAAGATGCACAAAAAACAAGCAGACAGTAATTTGATATCCAGTCCTTTAAGTGCTTTCTTTTTCTTTTCTTGCGTATAGGCCTACTGGCACCTGACACAGTCTGAAGAACAAGGGGATACCGGCACCTGACACAGTCTGAAGAACAAGGGGATACCGGCACCTGACACAGTCTGAAGAACAAGGGGATACCGGCACCTGACACAGTCTGAAGAACAAGGGGATACTGGCACCTGACACAGTCTGAAGAACAAGGGGATACCGGCAGACACAATCTGCTGGTACTGAATAACAAGGGGAGTACCGGCACCTCATATAATCTGCCCGTGCTCAATAACAAGGGGATACTGGCACCTGACACAATTTGCCGGTACTGAATAACAAGGGGAGTACCGGCACCTCATATAATCTGCCAGTACTCAGTAACAAGGGGATACCAGCACCTTTTCTTGCGTATAGGCCTACCGGCACCCGACACAATCTGCCGGTACTGAATAACAAGGGGAGTACCGGCACCTCATATAATCTGCCAGTACTCAATAATAAGGGGATTCCGACGCCTGACACAATCTGAATAACAAGGGGATAGCGGCACCTGACACAATCTGCCAGTATTGAATCACAAGGGGAGTTACCAGCATCTCACAGAATCTAAACGGAACTGAATAACAAGGGGATTGTTCAAGCACTGATTCGTTACTAAAGCGTGGAGTGGGGCTTGGAAACATGCCACTTTCATTTATTTTCCTCTGTATCATCAATTTAAATCAATATTTTTTTTAAATGACGAAATTCACAGAGTTTAGCTTTCATAAAACTCCTTCCAAAGACATACAACGCCTGAAACCCAAAGCCCAAAGGCCAAAATTAACATTTCCCATGAACTCTGTTATCCCGAATCACACACTCTAAACAGCCGTTTTGTGCGGGGATGTTCCAGAAACATGTCGATGACATGCAGCAAAATAGGCCTGCTGGGGGGGCTTCACAAACCCCTGGTGTCTATTTTGTCAAAGAATAACAGCATTGTTCTAGTAATAGCTTAGAGACAACTTTATAATTATTACTCCAAAGACTACAGCTGTTGATATCTACCGATGATACAAAAAAACTTCAGTAAAGGCCACTGATTTTTCTGACTTTCAACGCGCAGAGCATTAAAAAATGTCTTTAGAAAAATATGCACATGCATCTACAAGTCTAGATCGCCATCACAAAAAAAAAACAGGGATGGAAGACGACAAACAGGGCCGTCACTTGCAGCATGTATTTATTTATTTGTTTTGTTATACATTTTACACCCTGTTTCTTTGTATTCCGTCCCCACCCCAGGAAAGGCAAAACCAGGATGTCCTTCCCAGAACAGGTTCAAACACCACCCATCCAGTTACCTTCACCCCCGTCTGGCCTTCAAAGGGTGGGAACCAGGCTAATCACAAGCTCGTGGTGACGTCTATAAGAAGTTCATCGGCACATACACACTGAACTTACAGGTGATACAAAAAATGATTCCAGTATAACAAAAGAGCATTATTTGAGAAAAAAAAATCAAAATGTTGTAACATCATTGTCAAAGCTAGTGTAAACTGGAAATTCAGTTTCATTTTCGACTTCATTTGTTTCCAGACCTGTCCTATTTGTTCTCTGTTACCTCCCCAGAGTCTGTGACATTCCAACAAAGCTAAAACCTTCACACTGTGACTTAAGGAAGTAAACGTGCCATATCAGTAGACATACTTAGAGGTAGGTACCTGTACAGGAATGCTGTCCATAGAGTCACCAGTACAGATACTGACAGATTCAGTAGTTTGAGCTGGGGGATTGACAATGTCTGACTTGTTTGGGCAGGTACTAAGCAGCTTGTCATCTAGTGGTGTAAATGTTCAGTGGCACGTCACCTTCCAGTGTAAAACATTACCCACATGGTCATCCTCTCCAACAAGTGTCCAGAATTAAGAGGCCTAGTCTGAGACAATAGCAACTGATATCCACGTAAACAAAAAGGATTCGGAATGGAAGACAAAACTTATATAGCCTACCATATATTGACTTTCTTAATTAACAAAGAATACAAAACAGTAGTGTATTTATCTGAATATAAGATATACTACTGGAGCTGTGTGCCGAAGGAGGCCCAAAACCGATCCCCGTGATCACAGCCAACAGAACCGTCCGAACTGTCAGCACCCTGTCACCCAGTACTCGGGTCTGATGCCGCGCCGATCAGTCAGCCGTCCAGTTTGCATTTTCATACCTCTGGGTTCTCATGCCTCATCTGGAATTCCGGTCAATGGGGCGGTGACTCAGCCCTCGGCGAATTCCTTGAAAACACCGTACGTCTGGGTTCATAAGGCAGCAGGATTTCGTTTACGAGGATGTTGAGGGGGGCAGTTTGTTATACACGCTGGCATCTCTGGACCTCCCGGCATGGAGGCGGCATGTCGTCCGATTTGGGTATCCAATCGTTACGCAGTGCGTGAGGGGTGGGGCTCAGATGAGCCGTTCTTCTTTGGGCAGCTTGAGTGCGTCGGGCGCCTGTGCGCCCCTGGTCCCCGTCTGCTCCTCGGCGCTGGGCCGGTACGTCCCCTCCGTCTGCCGCTTCTTACGGATCACGCAGAAAAAGACCACCAGCACCACGATGATGATGGCCAGCAGGCCCAGGATCACACTGGGCGCGACGATGGCTGCGATGTTAGTCCCCTGAAACGAAAGCGAAAGTTTGGGGGGAGAGCAGAGCATTATCATTACTGTGTAACCCAACAAAAACCACCTGCGATTATGACTCTCAAATCTGCCTTGAATGTCAGTGATCAGCAGGGCCATTGGAGGGGCATGGAAACCCTAAGTCAGGGGTGGCCAATCTTATCCACAAAGGGCCGGTGTGTATGTGGGTTTTCACTGCAACTCCCGAATCAGATTACTAATTAGAGGACTGATTTGTCAAACAGTCCTCACATCTGGGTTTGAACGGCTGACCTAAAGGGTATCCCAGAAACCTGCATACACACCGGCCCTTTGTGGATAAGATTGCCCACCCCTGCCCTAGGTACCCAGTGGGCCCCAAAATCTAACCTCGGTTGCTAAGTCAGTAAAATCAAATGAGGGTCCAAGGTGATATTTTGCCAAAGGGGCGCAGAATTTCTAACTACACCCCTGGCGACATGTCTCAACCACTCTATGTGTTAAAGTGCCATAACTACGCCTCATCCTTACCGCAGTGGACTTGCTGGTGGTTTGCATTGTCGCAGTGGTGTTCCCTGTGGAGGACATGAAGGGGCACCATCAGCACTGGACTAAGCCTGCAGGTCAGCTCTGTCCTGACATCAAGCAGTCACGTGGATGAGATGCTTCCTTAGCGATGACAAGCACTCTGTCCTGCATCACACGGGCTCAGGTCACGGTTTACGGCAGTGCTGTGGGCAGCACGTGACCTCTAAGAGTCATTCTGGCACAGAACGCCTTGGAGCATGCTTCAGCATGCCCAGGAGGAATGCAGAAAAATCCAGAAAAAGGTTTCATTTATCTGGAGCCAGCCATACTCAAAACGTAAGTTTAAAAAAAACAAAACAAAAGACAACCATGAACAAGGTTCCATTTCATTTCAGGAAGATTGTCAAAGCCAGCAATATATGATCACTACGGAATGACTACACTAATGCAGATGTTAAAATTAAAAACTCTTGAGAGCTTACACACCCTGGTTAATTTCCCTGGATAAATAAAATCATAAAACCGGTGCAAGTTAACATCGCACTAGACCTGCTATTCTTAATTTTGCTTTGAGTTCCATACAGCTCATGTTCTTCAAAAATCACGGCCATGAGTATCAGGCAAAGGTTATTTTTAATTGAGATATAGCTAAGGCTTATAATAACATGACAAAACGGACGGCTACAAATCAAAGACGACTCATGCGTTGTCCTGATCTTTAAGTCAACGCCAGCTTCATCCACCAGTACTTAATAATAAGGGGAGTACTGGCACCTCACACAATCTGCCAGTACCGACTAGTGAACATGCATCTAGGCCTGAAAGGAGCCATCACTGTCCTTCCGCTCATCAGTCGGTGGGGTTGCCCAATGACAGTACAGTCCACTTATGTTCTATGCTTGCCAGCATTCAAACAACGCATTTGTGTTCCAGCCTGGGGCCCAATGACCACCGGCATTTTTTTTTTTTCTGTGAGCGTCTCAAATCGTCCTTGATTGTTTCAAACATTAAAGACCTTAGTTAATCATTCCCCCCCGAACAAACATTCACTTACACAGCAGGAGAAAAGTACGCCGCGATAAAGCTGAGAAACGGACGCAGTTTTTGGAAAGAGACACACTTTGTACAAAAGCAACTGATAAGATCTGTGGATTAGCATTACTGTATACATTCATGCCTACTGTCCAGAATGTGACTGTACAAGTTATAGCAATTTTTGTTTATAGATAATACAGCTTGGAAAGCAAGATTTTTTCCCCCTTTTTTATGACATTCCTGGAATACGTGGATGCAAGGTGTGCAGAGTGGGCAGTTGGCCCAGCTTACCCTGGATCACTGTACTATATAGAACCAGCAGCTGGCCCAGCACCAGCAAGCCCGGCACCATTTTCTTCTCGGATTGCAGGCTCATTGGTAACCAGGTGGGACTCGGGTCATCTCAGGTCAGATGCCTTTATGCCATGGATAGTCTCCTGGGAGCACCTGGCCGAGTTATTCAGCACATGCACAAAATACATACTTTTTGAGCATGAGAAGCTAGCACGGTTAACAGGTTCTAAAGCGGCCAAAAACTACACGAAGAAGCAGAATCCAGCACATTTCCTGAAAATAAGGCAGAATTCGACACACACGACACGGCGTGAAATGCATTAACTAGAATATAAGCACAATACATTCTCAACAAAACCAGTTTAAAAAAAAAAGTTTTTTGTAACTTCTGAAACACAAGGATAAACATCCTCATCTCCCATCTTCTACTACGTGCAAATACACATTTTTTCATCTATTAAGTTAATAACTGCAGAGTCCAGTGAAGGACCAGGAACAAAGAGAATATCCGCCTGGAATTTCGGGGTGCAGGGCTCCCCTCGAATATTTCTCGCTCGTGGCCCAGAGATACGGTGCCCCACCGGTAACTCTCCGCCGTGATGGTTCGGATGCCCCCCAAACACGACCCAGCCCGTCCTTCCCATACATGTGCAAAGCAGCACTGCAATTGGCCCTTAAATTATTAAGAATGATTGGCTGTCGCGATAGTCGCGCTCCGGGGCGCGCGCGGCATGCCACACTTCCGGTCGCACCTGCCGCAGGTAAGGCCGGGGGGGCATACCGCGAGCCCCAGCGTACGCACGGAGGTCGGCAGACCCCGGTAACGCGGCCCCCCATCCCCGGCTGACAGCGGAACTCACCGGCCCGGGGGAAGCGGGCGACTCGTCCCGGGGATGCGACGCGAACGGACTCGATAAAAACTCCGGTAAAGTGCTTCCGAAGAAAGGCGACAGGTCGCTTCCGCCTCGCCCCCGGCGGCGGACGGCTAGGGCGCCGGGCCCCGCACACTCGGCTTATGATTAACTGGGTAAAGTCCCGGCTGTGGCCGGCGATCGGGCTCCGGCGGCGGCTGCTGCGCCCAGGCTGCTGCCTTTCGCCCCTTCCCGTACCTGTCACTATGCCCCCCCCCCCCCACCTCC
>JAODKN010000045.1:14313109-14327679 GCA_026774425.1 Petrocephalus zakoni
CCCCGCCCCGCCCCCCTCCGGTCACGTGGTCCGCCCTCTCGCATTACCTGCCTGCCTTCACCGCAACCTGTCCCACCGACGACACAGACACGCCTTTGTTGCGACACCAACCTCCCCCCCCCGGTTGCATGGTATGATTCAAAGTATGTGCCACGGGTCACCGTCACACTTTCGTGCCCCCTCCACCTTGCCCATTAATGAGCAATGCTGCCCCCTGCCTGTCTATTTGCCGTGCCAAAGCGTTAAGATTAGCCCAGCATAAGTAACATATAAATGTCGGGGGGGCGTGCTGCGTGCTGGGGAACTTGCGACATCCAGTGGGATACCCGCTATTTACCCAGTTTATCCGGCTTTTTCTGGACAGGGAGCAGAATTACACATGTACAGCTGCTGAAGACCATTTCTTTCGCGTTAATGAATCGTACCCTCTGGCATAATATGACGTGCAGCTGGTCTCAAATCCACGTAACACACAAGTTAAAAGGAATGTATTTTATCCATTGGTCAGTGTGGAAAATTTTAAAACGTCAGCTGTGAGAGGTGAGACTTTGTGTGCGATTAGGACACTTCCCACACACCCCAGGTATGAATTAGAGGAGCGCCACATGTCTGAGGAGAGGCCTGGAGTTAAGCTTTCTTGAATCATGCCTGGGTGTGGAAATCTGCTCTGTCATAAATAACAGGACTACATTTGCACACACACCCACCCACACTGGGGAAAACATAAGTTAACATGCATGCTGGCTATTGCTTTTTAAAAAAACACACACAAATGCACAAGTTTTAAGATATAAGACAAATCACCCGCTTTGCCTAAAGAAGTACAAATGTTTACCTTCAGCTTTCATTTGCAAAGAAAGCCTCAAAGCTAAGCTAAACAGAAACGAGACCCCCTCCCCGCTTTCAGAGTTTCAGCACGTTCTTGATTCTCTCAAAATCAACCAGTTCATTGCCATTCAGGCCATGTCATTTCTGTGTCTCTCTCTTCATATATACCAACGTTTCTCAACCCAGGGGAAGGGGGGGGAGGGGGCCAAATTTCTAAGTACCACCTTGAACAGAATTCACTCACGTACTGTATATAGCAACATGTTTATATATTTTATGCATATTCTTTTAATTACTTTCAGTTTTCTGCTTGCTTTAATTTCTGTCTTGATGTTTATGCACCGAGGATCCACATGTACTGGTGCTGCTGTCCCTGTCCCTCACCTGAACGCAGTGCCCCCATTTCCCTGCCCAAGTCTCGTCGCCCTTTGGGATCCCTTTGTTCCCTAGTTCAGCACTGCCATTGGCTGGCGACAGCAGTGGGGATGTCATGCATGAAGACCTGAACTGCCTTCCCGGCATGCATCGTGCAAACTACCACACCCTGTTCATCCATCCATTCATCTTCCAACTGCTTATACTGGACATGGCAACAGGGAGCGGTGGGCCTGGAGAATATCCCAGTAGGCCTATACCCTGGATGGCAAGCCAATACCGTGGAGAATTTGGAAATACCATTTGGCCCATCTGCTTATCTTTGGCCTGCAGAAATATGGAATAAACAGGAGTACATAGAAGACAGAGGGAAAAAAAACATGCAAACTCCCCTGATGATAGAGAAATTAGGCAGGAGTATCATCCCTTCACTATTTACAGGTGTTTAAATCCTCTCTCTGGTGCATTCCCTCTCAGCATTGCACACACGCAGCATCTTGTGAGTCTGTCTGCTTATTCTAAACAGCGTCTGTATGTGTGATGATGTCACTGAGCATTCCATTATAAGGAAAGGGGTGTACATGTTAAAGATGTTTGTGCAACTATGCAATTAAGCATTAATTGTAATGGAACTCAATGGAGAATCTATAGTATAAGACATGTTCTTACATAAATGAATCTTTGAATAAATCAATGTCTGAATAATAAATGGCCACATGCTCTAAAAATCTTTCTCAATGCCTTGAGACCCGAGATAAAGTGTTAGGAATTAGGGTACAGAATTTATAACCGGTTAACTCAAAATCTATAAGGGTGGGCTCCTGTCAAACATCAAAGGCAAAATGTATAAAAAAAAAATTTTTCCGCATCAGGACAGCCAGTAATCAAATTAAAACAGTAATGCTTCCGACGACTTCGTGTTTGCTCATTTTGAAGGTCGATGTCTCCCCCTGGTGTTTGACACGTCATTTTACTTCCACCCTCGGACAATTCGTGGAAACAAACAATCGAATTACACATTGTTTGCATCTTGAAATATGTACGCTTCTGACAATGTATGCGTTAAATGTTTAGTTTTTAACCGGGGGGGTATAAAAAAACAATTCTAAATCGGCTGAAGAATATATCTATAATAATAATTCTGTGTGCGGTAAGGCCTTTGCCGATCCCAGATCAGTGCTTCCACTCATTACCCTTTAGTGGACCGCGCTGGTCCTAGCATAGCGCCACTAATGTATATCCGAGTTTATGTTCCTCCTGTCACGCTCGTCGTATATACTGTACGGCGCCGACCAATAGGATGCGGCGGCATGCGGCCCTGCTGACTCCGCTCAACAAATCAGCGTCGAGAGCGTTCGGCGCTCTCTAACGTCCGGTGAAGGTCTTTCTGAACACACTGGCGGGAGAGGGAGCCAGCCGCTCCGCCGCTCACGGGGGGGATTAGCGACATCGGCGGCCGCAACTCGCCCATACGCCCGGCCTGTGCTCCGGAAGCGCGCTTAGCCAAACGGAGAACTTTTCTCCCCGAATTAACCCGTCGGGGGAATAAGGAACAAAGCGGCCCGCGGGGGCAGAATGGACGATTACAGCCGAGACTCGCTTTAAAGAGCTCGATCGAAAGTAAAGATATTCCCCCCCGCGACCCATCGATCGATCCGGAGGAGCCGGTGCCCCGCACTGCTGCGCTCCCGGTCGGCTGACTCCGCGGGGCCGGAGCGCGGGTGCGAGCGGGCGGCGTGGGACCGGGGTCTTTGTAGTTCGCTGCTGCCTCCCGAGAGACGCGCATTTCGGGGCCGGTCGGAGCCCGCGGATCCGTCGCAGCGGTAATGGCGAAGGTGCAGGTGCTGAACGTGGCCGTTCTGGACAACCCGAGTCCGTTCGGGAACCCCTTCCAGTTCGAGATCACTTTCGAGTGCATGGAGGACCTGCCGGAAGGTGAGGGGCCGCCGCGCCGCGGCCGGAGTGCCGGCACTTATCGGGCCGGCTGTGTGTGCGTTTCCCCCCGGCGTAGTCGCTAGCTAGTAAACGCTCCTCATGTTACACGAGGGAGCGTGAAATGGCGGGCGGGCGGGCGGCTGCGGGAGGTGCCGGGAGCTCCGCTTGTTTCGCCGTAACCCGGGCGCGAAAGCGCGCCGTCTCTTTGTTACTGTTTCTGCCTTAGTGGTGGTTTTATATTTAGAAATGGCGGAAATGCGGCGCCTAGTTAGGCGGGCTGGTAATGTGTCCGCCGCGGAATATGAAGTTGGCGCAGGGGCATGTACTTGGTGCCGCGCGTTTCTGGCTTGGGGTAGCTAGTGAGACGCAGCTCGCGTGTTTATCCGGGATGTGGAAATAATCTAATTAATATAACTAATTATAGCCAGGAATCGGGAATTTACTAGCAGCCAATTAGAGGGCGTCCAAACAGCAGTCAAAAGGTTCGTCATTAATAAGTGTTACTTGGGCGCATTGTGCCAGAGTTTGTGGTAGGGCATTTATTGGCATGCGGTCTAGAAGCTGAAGCCTTTCCTTATTTATGAAATGTAATACTTAACGAGAGACTTTAGGACGAATGTGGGGGGGGGGCAGTCTTTGAAATTTGGCGCCGGCGGGGACTTGAAGCAAGCGAGCGAAAATGGCTCGTGTCCACGCCCCTGCGTGACAATTGGTCAGATTGTGACAAATGGGCGGTGCTCTTCCGCCTTGTGGCGCGCTCATTCGGCGTGGCGCGGGCCGTTATGGCGGCAGGGGCTGGGACCCTGCAGTGCAATAAATTTACTTCATTTTAAACAATTTGCATGTGCAATCTCGACTTTTATTTTTTTTCGTTTTCTTTTTGTTTAATTTGACATAAAAGCAGGTTTTACTATGCTAGCAAGACTGCCTTGATTAGTGTTGAATACCTTCCATGACAAAATGTAATTACCAGCACTCCAACGAGTCACTTAAGAATACTTGACTTTGTTTGTCCCTCAGACTTGGAATGGAAGATAATATATGTGGGGTCAGCAGAAAGTGAAGAGTATGATCAGACTTTGGACTCGGTTCTGGTGGGTCCAGTTCCTGCTGGGAGGCATATGTTTGTGTTTCAGGTGAGTTCTCTTTCTGTTCCCTTTTGATTGGGTACTAAAATAATAATAATAATAATAATAACCTGATTGGTTTGTTTGGTATGCCAGAGGTAGACTTTCTGTTGCTGCTTCTCTCCTGGCAGGCGGATGCCCCAAACACGGGTTTGATCCCCGAGAGTGATGCAGTGGGGGTGACCGTCGTGTTGATCACATGCACCTACCGTGGGCAGGAATTCATTCGCATTGGCTACTATGTCAACAATGAGTATACAGACCCCGAGCTGCGCGAAAACCCTCCACTTAAACCTGACTATGCACAGGTAAATGCATTTTATTATACATAAAAACAGTGGGCAGAAATGTGGGGGGGTAGGAATGTTTATAATTTGAGCATTTTCCCCCCCTCGACAGATGGCACAGTAAAATAAGTGTAGTTGTGAGTTATTTACAAAACTGCATGTGAGTGGAAGAATATTGGCCTTCATCTTGGGTTTTATGAAGTTATTCTTCACTGTGATCTAAGAACTAAGGACTTCACTGCGATCTATGAACTAAGTTTTGTAAAATAAAAATAAAAAAAAACTGACTTGTAACTTTTGGGGGCACAACTACAATTTACGGTCTGCCAGTTTAACCAGAATTTCTCTGGCAAAATAAAGTAAGTCTTTTTTTTACTCAACAGTTTTCAGCCAAATTGGTCATAGCACTTTTAATAAAACAAGTATTATCATGTGTTCCACTTTTAAAATGCGAGCAGATTAGTTTTATTCGGCTCTGAATGCACACTTAACTGAGGTCTATGTGTTTTGCCTGCACAGCTTCAGAGGAACATTCTGGCCTCTAACCCACGCGTCACCCGCTTCCACATCAACTGGGAGGGTTGTGCCGAGAGGATGGAGGACTCTGAGAATGTGGACCCCGCCCCCAACGCCATGCTGCCCCCGTCCTGTCCCCCTGGAAAGGCCCCACCTCTTAGTTTGATGCCTGACAACTCTATGGACTGCTTGTGAGAGGGCCCACAGGCCTGCCTGACGAGCCAGGCACACACACCCAATGAGAAATACATGCATACTACCTGACCAGCCCAGGCACTTATGTTAGTATATTGGGGTATTCGGTTAACTTGAAGGAAAAAAAAATGTATACTGCAACACCCATATATCCGCAGCACTTGCCCTACTTTGACTGAAACTTCACATGAAGGTCTCAGTCAGGCTCCTGTCAACAAGGCGATGTGACCAGGGCTTCTTTAGCTTTGGGGACTGCATCTTCTAAGGAGAACATCTCTCTGGACTGGATTGAATGGGAGGTGAATTCCATTGCATTTCTATGTACACTAATTGCATTTTTTTGTGTGTGTAAATGTCATCTTGTTAAAGAAGGCTTTTTTTTGGAATAAAATCGGGATATTAGAAAGAAACTAGTGAGCTTTTTGTGACTTAAACACAGGTTTATTCTGCTCTAAAAGATAACAAGAGGGGCTTGCGGTCTTCAGTTACACCTTCATACTTATCAGGTGGGTAATGAATGGTGTGACATTGTATGGATGTTTCATGAAAATGCACGGTGGTGGCATTGTGGAGCACACTGCTGATAATGTGGTTTTTGTGGGAAGGGATGGGGGGGTGCCCAATGCGAGGAACCAGCACCTTGTGGTTCTGGGAAGAAATGTTTTGACTGTGTCCACCCACCAGTGTATGGTCACGTGGTTTGGATGAGGGTTTCTGCCCATTTTTCCTGCTCGGAAGTCATCGTGGTACTTGGCGAATTTTTATTTGCAACTTGAAAGGTCAGGACTTATTTCGGTGTTCATGTATGTACCTTTCTTGTATGACATCTATCTTTAAAATCTTGTTTTTTTTTGTAATTTGTTTGAGGATTCTTTATAAATTTCACATGATGGTGAATAAATGCCTTTGGTTTTGTGTGTTCCTCCCTGCATGTAAATACTCAGTGTAGTGTTAGGTTAAGGTGGGAGGGGGGGAGCTTTTCGCTTCCTTTCTCATTCATAAAAATGACGGCACCGTCGCAGTGGCTCAGTTCACTTAACTGCCAGCAATTTCAGTGTAATAGGTCCGACTCATCTGATGTTGCTAGGCAACTGGATCAGCTTCCATGTGAGGAACAGGACCGGATTTAACGCTGCATCTTCCGTCATTAGGGCAACTCTGCTTCTCTCATTCACATGGTTACAATGTTGACTCTCATTTTTTCCCCAAATTTGGCCGGCCGAGCCATTAAATCCTCCGTTCCCTCTTCTATGAGTCTCTTCTCATTGGCCATGCAGAAAAAAAAGTTCACATGAGAAATTGTGATGCCTCGATCAGGATTTGGCTGTCTGTAGAGTTTGGATATGTTATGTTGCCAATTAACTAGTGTTATGTTAATAGAGAAAAGCTTTCGTGAAATATTAAAATGCTTTAACATGACTGCTCATCAGATTGGCATTGTTGCCTCACACTTCCAGGATTTAAACATGGTTCATTTTCTGTCAGGAGTTTGCATGTTGAGCAGGATTCCTCTCGCAGTGTAAAGACCTGAAGATTTGTGGTTTGACTAAATGGGATTCTGTTTTGTTAATAGTGTATGACTGAGTGTGGGAGGGTCTGGAGTTTCTCTAAACTGTTCATAGTCAAGACTGTGCATGTGTGCCCTATATTGGGCTAGTATACAGTCCAGGATGTTCCCCAGCCTTGTACCTTATACTGCCTGGAGTGAACTCCAGCCACCCATGACACTGACCTGGATAAAAGGTAGGAGTTAGGTCGTTTAATATGTTGATATAGTTACCCCGCTATGGTAAGTGTTCAGTGTTTAAACTTCATGGCTTGCATCGTCAGATGTACGAAGTTGTTTGAACTGAACCAGCTTTTGCATGCATAAACATCTGGTGAGTAGAATAATTCCAGCCGCAACTGACCTTTGCACAATACTTTGCCAGAAGTACCTTCGTAAAAGCCAGGAAAATGGGAACATGTATATGTCGTTATGTAGAAGGAAGAGGTGGAGTGTATTGTATAGTGTATATTCTTGGTAAGAATATCGAAATGTGTTGTCTTTAAAAAATATATGTAGTAATTTTATGTGCGCGGTTTGCATGCTTGTTTACGCGTTCTATGTCGAAGCATTTAATGTCACAACATAACCAAATGTTTTTTTAGGTAAATATTAAAGCCATATATATATAGCTTTAAAATGTTCATTAGTGCAATAATGCTTTGCGTGTATTTGTGAGCACTGTTTTAGTGCTGTAGATAGCACAATACGAACAGCCATCAGCGAAAACAACGATTTAACATTCTGCACCCGTAGACTGTACTCGTGCCTTAAAAGTCTGACCAACCTTCTATAAATAGACTGCCGCTGACGTCACTCGGCCAATCACAGATTATCCGGGCGGGAGGGGGTCGGCGAGCCCGTTGGTATTAGACGCCTTGCTTTTTGATAACCAATCTAAATTCTACAAATGGAGCGGTTTCTATGTAAGACTACCAATACATTTCGGCGGATTAGCCAACCAAAAATATTTGATAGAAATGTGGGCGTGGCCGAATTGGGAGGAAAATAATAGGTGACGTTATTCGTTGGCGTATGGGGGCGGGGAAAAAATATTTTGACAGCTGCATATTGACTAATCAAAATGGGGCAACGATTTGACAGATCATGTACTACCCTATCAATAACCGACTTTAGCTGTCAATCATATTGGAGTGACCTATAGGCGCTGGACAAAGGCGGTACATCTCCTAAGGCTGGAGTCAACCTATCAACCCAAGTCCGAGGATTAATGGGGGGGGAATGTAGGTTTGGGTATTTTCTTATCAGTAGTGGATTTTGACAAGGCTTCGGAACCGGGTTCGGGTTCGGAAGGGGTGTGACTTATTTTCGAATAGCGGACTCTCGAATTAAGTCGGGTTATTGATCTCCGGGGGAGGATTTATATGTAAAAAAAAAAAAAAAAAAGAAGAAAAAAAACCCCGTAGATTCGAGGGAGAAGCGCGGCGGCGGCGGCGGCGAGAGCGGAGCGGTGAGGAGCGGAGCGGAGATCCGAAGCGGGCTCGGCCTACAGGAGCGGGTTCCGGGGCCGTCCGAAGCCTAAGGCGAGCTTCCCCGGCCGACGTACGGCCGCCAGCAGATATAACGCGCTCGCGAGAGCGGAGCTGCTCCTTCCCCCTCCTCCTCCTCCTCCTCCTCCTCCTCCCCAGGGAGCGACGGCAGAAGTGCACGGCGCCTATTAATGCCAATATATGCATTTTAGCCCGCATCCAGCTAGCTAGCTGCCTAACTAGCTGCCTAACTAGCTAGTCGAGCGTACCGCCAGGTGCCGGCAGCGCAGACCCGTCCTGGAAAGGAGCGAGAAGAGAAGCGCCGGGGCCGCCGAGTCGAGGGATCCCCTGCTCGGCCTGCAATCATGGGCAACGCGCCCACCGCCAAGAAGGGCAGCGAGATGGAAAGCGGTGAGGCCCGGCGAATGGCGCTGCGTGCGGGGCCGCCCGGGTCGGGCCGCGGCCGGCTGCGGGGAGCGGCCTCCCCGCCGAGGCGGAGGGCATCGTGCGGCTAATGGCGCTGCGGGGATCGGGGCTCGGGGCTCGGCTGCTGGGGGGAGCGGCGTGTGCGCGCTCGCTTTCTTATATAGGGGCACGGTCGCGGGCATTATGGTGGCCCGGCCTGGCACCCCATCGGGCAGGTAAGTGCCCCCGGCAGGCTGGCCGTGCACGCACCGCATGCCCTCCGCACTTTTAGCGTGCTGCTGGGTCCGGGGGGGGGGGGCACACACACGGATGTGTGTAGTTGGGTCCTGCTACTTGTTGCGTGATCAGATGCACCCCCCCCCTCTGCTGCGTTGCATTCCCCGCCCCCCTCCCCTTTAGGGACAGTAGATGAGATTGGGTGTTTATTAGAGGACTGAGCTGTATTTAGATTAATGAAAAGGGCTGCCCGCGCGCGCTGCATTCCCCCTGTAAGAGAGACGCTCGTGACACTATAATAAAAGTGATCCAGACCATAATATCGGTGCATGTCGCGGTTTGGGTCCCTTGGTCGGAGAAACAAAGTTTTGGGGGAATGCAGAGTTAAATGTGTGAGTTGGTGCACTTGGGAAGGTGGGGGTGGCATTTTAAGCCCTAACTGAGTGGAGGGGTGTCGTGCTCCTGGGTCGGATGAGTGGGGCTCTGGGTTCTGGGTGTGGGCTGGGCTGTCAGCCGGTTTGTCGCCTGTCATGTTTTCTAAGTGCAGACATGATGTAGCTTGTCTTTTTATTTGGGGACATGGGGGGGGGTGACTGTCAGACAGACTGTGGTGTGTGTGTGACGTTTGTAGCGTTTTGGCCAATGGTCACTAGGTCCTCCCAGACCGATAGTGGCTGTGAAACGTGCCGCAAAAGGTCAGTGGTGAGTCGTCCAGTGCAGAAGTGGCTGGCTTTCTGACTTTGGGAACTAGAGGTTTTTCAAGTGTGGATTAAAAGTGCATTAATTTCTGCGACTGGTCTGTGGTCATGTCATTGGTGGCCGTGGTGTGTTTGTATATGTGTTTAAATGCTGTTATATAGCCCGGATGGGAATTGCTCATAACCCCGTTAGCTTGATTTCTTTTTTTCCTTGGAAACCGTGAGATAAAGTGCTTTCTCCAAAAGCTGAAAGGCTTTTAAAACATTTTGGCTGCCAGCCCTCGGATCTCCTGGCCTGTCTTCGAGAGGGGTTTTAGAGGAGACTTGCTTCTCGACTCTGTCTATTGTGCGCACCCGCGCCCAGACCACAGCCAGGTTGCTAACAGCCAGCAGGACACTTCCCTCTGGGGGGGGGGGGTCATGCGCTCCCCTTGCTGTGATCCTCCCAGGGTTCGGACCCTGACATGGAGAACGATCTCTCAAACATGTGACATAAGAAACTCAGAAAAAGAGGCCTCTGTGTGTGGGAGCCCCCCCCAACCAAGGAGACTGCACTCCATGGGTAGTGTGCACACGTGGACACAGAGTAACGGATCCCTGCCAGAGAACGTTTCCTGTCTGTGTCCCAATAACATGGCTTTCTTCAGCATTTCTGACTGGTGACCAGGACAGTCTTGTACTTTTAATTTGTTTACTTGGCAGTGTGGTGCACTGGTTAAGTTATTCAACACGTGACCCGAGGCTTCAAGGTTAAACTTCTCACAAGGAGGCGAGGCAATTAAACTGGTTGAATGACTTCATTACGTTTTCCTCTCCCCCTTATAAGCGCGAGCTGCGGTACCGGGCACTGTGCTCTGCAAGGTTAGCCTATATTTCAGATGCCGCGGTGCGCCGCATGTTTGAGTCAAACGACGCCAGCACGTGACGGACTCTCTGTGACTGAACCGTGTGGCACCACCTCCAGAGGGAGAGTCTTTAATGGGAGGTGTCAGGAATGAGACCTGACCTGAATCGCGGGAGTGATCTCCGCCTTGGCTGCGAGCGGCACCCTTGCCGCCTACATTGTCGGCATCTTGCAGAGGTGCGGGTCGGTGGAAGCCAGGATGCCATGGCGGGTTTTTCTTTCAGTGACGGCTGCGGGAGGGTCTTCCCAGGACAGATCCGTGGCCTCCTGCTCCTTGACCGCATATGGAAATGGCTCTTTCCCTTGTTGGACTGGCTTGTCTGTAGTCCTGACATTTTTGGACGATGAGGGGGCCCACAGGAAGGAACCTGGGGGGATGGGTTTGACAGGATTGGGCTGGGACGGGAAATCAGGGAGTGGTGTGGGCTTGGGAGCCCCCAGTGCTATGGACAAGAGGTGCTAGTGAAACGAGCATTGGGAATGCTGCTTCTGTAGGGGGGAGACCCGGGCTGCTTTGCAGGCATAGATCCCGGAGTTAGCCTGGGGAATCCATCTCTCCCTGGGGGACTGGGGTGCCGGCTCTGTGTCTCCGATGTGTCTTCTCCCCGCCTGGAGCTCTCGAGCTGCTGTATAGCTGACCATGTCAGCCCTGCATAGGCTGACTGGGAAGCTCTTCCATCGTAGCGGACCTTGCCTCAGGGACTCCTGGAGCGGGGAGCAAGCTCACTACCGGACCCAGGATGAGCCCGCGGCCTACGGCCAGAGTGCGTGAGTCATGCTGGGGGTGGGGGAATATTTTTAGGGGGGGGGTACTTATCCCCCCCTCCTGGGAAAACCAGCATGGACATTTCCATGCTCTGTTGGATCTCGCAGATACTTTGTCAGTCCCCAAACTCTGGGTAGATGTTTTCCCGGGGGGGTGAACCTCCCGTAAGCTTCTGCAGGAAGGTCCGATTTGTGGACCAAAAGAAGGGGGGGAAAAAAAAACAAAAGAAAACGTGGCTCTCAAAAAGGCCTGCTATTGTAAACGAAGCACTTTTCCGAGCGAATGTCGCCCAAGAAGAGGTCATCGCGAAAGCAGACGGGGGGTCAGTAGCCGGTGGCGCCCTTTGATGTCTGGATCAGAAGCTAGGTGGGCGAGCCTCGTTTTTGTTTTTTTTAATTTAATGGCTTGTGGTGGTTGTTTGGTGTTGGGTATCCAGGGCAACCCGGACGGGGCTCGGTGTCCATCTCCACGGTAACGTGTTCGTCTGTCTGAAAGAGTGGGCGGGAGTGTGGAAGGACCGGGCGGCGGGTCGCGGAGTTTCTCTCCAAGGCGACCGGTCTGGGGGTTGGTCTCCATGGCTCCGATTGGACTTGCCTTGTCTAGGTTGTGCATGTGTGTCTTTCGGTGCCTGTCTCTACACCAGGGTTCCCATCTGTGTCTTTACTATTATTATTATTATTATTTATTATTATTTTTTATACAGCCAGTGTTCTGACATACAAGGTGGAGCATTCACAGCATCTAAAAATATCCTCGCGGCTCCTGCTCACTTGCATAACAAGGGCAGGTCTGTGTACGTCCACTTCCTGGCTTTCTTAAAGGGACCTCGCCGACTTTGTTTGTTTTTGGGAATGGGGGGGCGGGGGGTGTCCCCTGTTTTCTTGATTTACAATCCAGTAGTGCTTCGGGGCAGGATTTGGTCGCGCTTTTGTTTGTGTCAGTGGGTTGATAACGGAAGTGCTGTGTTTATCGGGAAGGTTGTGTTTATGGACCAGTGGATCTGGGATTGCCCATAAACTCTCTGCGGACCTGCGGAGGTAGCCGAGCCGATCGATGGGGGGCTATTGATCCTGGCCTCGTTTGTCTGTGGCTGCTGGGGGGGGCAGAATGAGGTCGAGGCCAGAGAGCCATTATAAAATAGCCGTTGCTTTTGTCGTCTTGCCACCCCCCCCAACACCTCCCGCTCTTCCAGTGTGTCATTCGGAGCTGTTGACAAGCAGATCCTGACCAATAGCAGTGAGATGCTGCGAGATACTGGGGGCAGATTCCAAGTGGGATGAGAGACTTTGGGGCTAATCTGTACATGTGATGGCCATGCCTGGGAGGGGTGGTGACCCTTTGCAGCCAGGCACCAGTCTACTGTGTCTAAGGCTTGCCTCACAAGGGAGAGGATGGACAGTTATGAGGAAATTAACAGAAGTGTGTCATGTGACAGGAAGTGAGGGGCAAAAAGCAGCCATTTAGGTCATGTGACAGTTACATAGGACGTGTCATAACCTACCGACTGCTGAAGCTGAATGGCTCGGCCCTCAGACCTTCCTGGAGGGCCCTGTCCCAAGGGGTTGGCAACATCTCCATAGAAAGATGGGTATTTTACCGTGGGAAGCATAGTGGGCCCATTTCTTGGAGGAGTCCCGGCAGGGGACGTGGTTCTGGGGCCAAATAAACAAAGCCAAGTCTGTCTGGACTTTGTCCCACGCTGTGTTCTCTGTGTGGCTCGTTTTCTGTGTGTGTGTGTGTGTGTGTGTGTGTGTGTGTGTGTGTGTGTGTGAGGGAGAGACAGCCTGTCTCTAATGAGGCTTCTGCTCTCACCAATGTGTGGCTGTGGGGCAGGAGGTTTTAGAGACTAGCCGTGAGAGGGAACGTGAAAAGTGACGGCAGCCATGTCCAAGGTGCTGGTTATGGCCGTCCCTATGACACAAACTGAAATGAATCCCTGTGTGCTGTCCCGAGAGTCCCGCACTGCTGTAATATACTAACTCTCTGTTTAGTAGCGTTAGTGATGGTAGTCATATGTCGTCGGTTATGTAATACTTGCCAGCTTGTCATTGTTTTTCTGTGTAGATTCCGTTTGCCTGCCTCTGACGCATCTGCTAACGGCTAAAGCGGCTAGCGCCTCCTCATTGGCCTTACGGGACGGCGGAGGTTCCCAGCCGTACAAGAAGCATGTGCCGCGACCTCGGCCCGATAACGGGGAGGAACGGGTTGTTATTCTGGTGAACGATTAGCTAGCAGAGATAAGAAGCGGCACAGCCCCGTTGTATGCTGGGTGATGGCGAGAGCAGGCCCCCCTGACACTCTGTTATCGGAGATATCCGGGCCGCTAGCGTGGCGGTGGGGGGGGTGGAGGGCTTTCTCTCGAGCGGCTCTCCACCATGGTCCTGCCGTGGCTGACACACGGTCCTTTTGATGTTGGCGTAGGGGGCACCGGCGGTTAGCTGTCGGGGTCACACGTGATTGGTTGATTCCTGGAAAGCACACTGTTAGACACACAGTTGTTCATGTGGTCTTGTGATCGCTGGCTGATGATGAATCAGTGAATACCCCAGTCTAGCCAGCCAGCCTCCTCTGGCATGGCGTGTTATTGTTAAGTTTAGGACAGTTAGGGCATAGGGGTTTTAGATGCCTCTGTTTTCGGGAATTTTTTTAGGGGAAAACGTTGCTGCTGTCATTTGGTCAATCAGAGCCACCTGTTCACCAGAACCTAGTGGCTCTTTGTTCATTATTATTATTTGTTTTCTCTCTCTTATAGTGAAGGAGTTTCTCGCAAAAGCCAAAGAGGATTTCCTTAAGAAATGGGAGAACCCAGCACAGGTAGGATATGGGGTGTGGACGGGATGGGAATGGACTGGGCTGGCCAAGCGGACTTCCTAAGGCCTGATACATGAGCCTGCCCTCTGTATCGCTCTTTTTACCTTCACTCCTCCCGAATAAATACAGAGCTTGTTAACAGTGCTGTGACGCGCACATACACGCTGATCGTGCTGCCGTCGTTTCCCTCTGGCTGCCAGACGGTACACCGTGATGCGCTCTCAGCTTTATATTCGGGCAAAAAAAAAATCACTGCTTTATGCGCATGCACAAGGCTGCCAGCTCGCCCTCATCTGCCTTGTGTATTTTTTGACATTCTGCCACCTGGTGGCCAAGTGTGGAAAGACCAGCCCAAGATATGAGGTTGGGTTGGGTTGGGTTGGGGGGGGGGGGGGGGGATTGGATATTGGGTGCCCACATGCACAACAACAAAAATTGGGCCGCTATTAT
>JAODKN010000045.1:14331070-14342501 GCA_026774425.1 Petrocephalus zakoni
CCTCACCAAGGTGGGCGCGCCAGGTCCCATGTTATTCTGAAATTAAGTGGGGGTGCCGGGGCCCAGCGCCGCCGGGGTGTCTTTTCACCTCCCCCCCCCCCCCCCCCACAACCTCCTGCTGTGCTAAGGAGTTACATTGGGCCTCTTCTTATTCTTCAGGGGTATAACAAGGCGGTGGACTGGTGGGCCCTGGGGGTGCTGATCTACGAGATGGCCGCTGGCTACCCCCCATTTTTCGCCGACCAGCCCATCCAGATCTATGAGAAGATTGTCTCAGGGAAGGTAGGCTTCCCACACGTCAGTGTTCCCCGATCCGGTCCTCGGGGACGCACTTTTGCTAACTGGAGCTGGGAGGGAGCAAAAAAATATGGACCGACTGTGGGTCCCCGAGAGCCGGATTGGGGGGACCAGATTGTGAAACACTGCCGTACATTATTTTTTGGTGAAATTCCAGATTAAGCAGCACTGTGGCCTCACACCTCCAGGGTTGTGGTGTGATTGTGGGCCCAGCATGCAGGGTATGGAGTTTGCCCAAAGTGTGCGACCTTGTGTGTATGTGTCCTGCAATGGACTGGCATCCAGACCAGAGTGTACCAGGCGTTGTGCCCTATGCTGCCTGCAATAGGCTCCAGACTCCTGGGGATGACCCTGTGCTGCATAAGAGGTTACTAAAATAAATGGATGGCCTTCCCTGGAAAGCCTAAACTTCCATGAGCTTTGAACTGACTTCCCAAGGGATCAAAATTTCCCTGAAAACCAGTTTAAAACCAGTTCCGTACTGTTTTCCTTCATATACACTTTCTCTATCCTGTCCTTCAATTCCACCTTCGTTTTTTTTTCCCCAAAGGTATACCTAAATGTTTAGGGCACAGGTGTCAAACTCCAGGCCTGGGGGGCCGGCGTCCCGTGTAGTTTAGTTCTTCCCCTGTTCCACCACAAATGATTGAGCTGAACAGCTGTGTGGTAATTAGCTCAGTGAGTTGAATCAGGTGTGTTAAATGAGGGTAAACCCAAAACTGTGCAGGGCTCCCGCCCTCCATGACTGGAGTTTGACACCCCTGGTTTAGGTAATCATACCTAGATGAATAGTCTTGTACACACAGCATACTTGACTTTCATTATCACTTTCACTTTCAGTTCCCTCCCTTCTGTCGAGTTTTTTTTCCTGCCTCCTGCACTGACCACACCCTCTAATGTGCTCCTCGTCAGGTTCGCTTCCCCTCGCACTTCAGCTCCGACCTGAAGGACCTTTTGAGGAACCTACTCCAGGTAGACCTCACCAAGCGCTTTGGGAACCTTAAGAACGGTGTCAACGACATCAAGGGCCATAAGTGGTTCGCCACAACGGACTGGATCGCCATCTATCAGAGGAAGGTGAGCGGGCCAGGCTGCTTCTATGTGTTGGTACCATCAGCAATCGAGTAGATCAGCAGGTGTTGATCCTGCATAAATGCATTGAAGGTCAGGAAATCATGTGAATCAAAGGATTGGGTTGGATAACTGTGAAAATGAACCAAGCAATGGTAACACACCTTCATACCTTGCATTTAATGTTATTGGTCAAATATAGCAAAACCTATAGTTACTTTTCAGCTGATAAAAGGACTGTGTTTAAGCCGAGTATTCAAAGGAACTAGATCTTAGTGCTTCTAATGAGGATTGCTTTACTAACTGGATAGTCATGGACAAGAATGGACAAAGTTGGGTCACACACAGCGTGTCAATCTGTTGACCTGAATCAAGTACTGGTTAGACTGGGTACAGAAGACATTGGGGTCGGGAGTATGGGAGATGGTAGTCTAAACTGATGATGCTGTTATCCCCCCCCCCCCCCACAACACTTCTCCCCTCACGTGCATCTGCGTGCTTTTTGCCTCTTTTAGGTAGAGGCACCGTTTATACCCAAATGCAAAGGCCCGGGTGACACCAGCAACTTTGATGACTATGAAGAAGAGGAGATCAGAGTGTCCTTCACGGAGAAGTGTGCAAAGGAGTTTGCAGAGTTCTAGATCCAACTAACAGTAACCGAAGAAGGAAGGGGATGGATATATATATAAAAAAAAATATATGGGAGACAGTTTTTTTTTTTTTTTTTTTGGTGCGGGAGGTTGATACACTAGGCTGCCAATCTCCATCCAGCAACAGTCCATGCTCCTGTGTAGGTGGCTGCTGGGAACTGGACGAGATTGAAGACCACAGACATCCAGCAGTGTTGTATTTTCTGTTTCTCACGTCGTCTTTTTTTTTTATATAACATTATTTCTTCACATTGGTCAGGGAGTAGGGACAAGGGTTGAAAGAATAGGATTAAGGTCTAACTTAACCTGGTTGCTTTTTTTTTTTTTTTTAATCTGTCATTGCTGGGAACATTGCTGCAGATTTTAAATCATGGCATGATTTCATTTTCTGGTATTGTCGATGTCTCCCTTAGACGCTCCCTCAGGTAGAGCTTTGCCAAACAAGGGTTGATCAATCCCTGTTGTTTCTGAAAGTCTTTGCCTGCCCCCTCCCCAAAACCCTTGGCATCCGTCGTTTCTTGCCGAGTGTAAGAGACCACGTGTGATTGATCGAAAGAAGACTTAACGATCCCGAGGTCCTAATGCCGAGGATCTGCCTGGCCACTTCTGTAGGTGAGCATACGGGGCACCGTGAGTGACACGCCCGTGGGTCCAGAATCGGCTCCTGCGTCTTCCGTCCGCTGCTCGTTTTCAAGGTGACGCGACTGCCGCTAAATCGTCTGCGGGAGCCTGTAGTTAGTGGGCATATGGCTCCATATGTATCGATCGATTTGATTTTATGTTTCATGCTTAAGTTCCCGAAATACTGCGGGTTTCCCCCACATTGAACTTTGACCAAGAATTAAGATGACTAGATGTTCTTCCTTCACCCGAGGTGTGCTTAATTTCATACTGCCTCAGACATTCTGCATGGCCTCTCGGTAGAGGGAGGTATGATTTAGAAAATGAAATGATCCGCTGGCAGAAGACACTGTTTTGTCGATAATTTATAGGCGTGGCGCTTAAAGCATGCGACACCCCCCCCCCCCCCCCAAGACTGCGTGCCTCATTCCATCCACTTGCAGGCGGCTTCTGCACTTAAAATGCTTGCCGATGTTGTCACAACGTTAACAGAACTGTAAAGTATTTGGAGCCCGATTAGCAGCGTTCCCAAACTAAGTCCTTTTGTGGATTTAGTATAACGTAATAATGCTTAATATTTTTAAGGTTGAATCCAGACTGTTTTGGTGAGATTTCCTTTTCCCTTCTCGTGAAATGCTTCCCCCCCCGCCTCCGTTTTAATTGCTTTAAATGTATGGTTTTGAAAAGGATGCAAGTTTCGTGGTTCTGTGGTGTGACGGTGATATGGATGGAGCTGCAGAGGTTCGTACACCGTGTGGTTAGGTTTGGGGATGGGGCAGGGCAGCCGGCGCTCGCCCTCCATAGCCGAAACGCGTCCGTACTGAAATAGCAACCTCAGTGCAGGACACCTCCTACCGAGATGGCTTTTTCTTATTCTTTATTTTTCTGCAGCCAAGTTTAAGGGTCGTCCGATATTACCTACAGCCTAACACTATCAACAGTAGCAGGTTGTCCACACGTATTAATTCCATTACACGTTTTTAATGAATGTTTTCGTAGTTTTTTTTTTTTTTTTGTTCTTTCTGTAAAATGTCTCTGCAGTAAAATTTTGCGATGTTTTACCGCACGGGGCTCCCCCCCCCCCTCTCTCTCCGCTCCGTTTTGCTTGTGATGACTCGGTAGCAGAATTTGCTGCTGATCTTTTTAGTGATCATGTTTAAGTGGTGGGGCGCGAGGAAACCCCCATTCCTTGTAGGCACTCTAAGTGAATGACACCGGCAGAACCGTTTCGACTGATCTCTGCGAATTTTTATTTATGATTCCTGTCTTGTACGTCCATCTAGCCACGCCCTCTCCACTGCCGCCTCTTTGTTGGTCTCGTTTGCCTCCAATTCCTAACACTTCTTACAAATTTTACTTTTTAAAATAAGTTATTATACCGTTCATATTTTCTAAATGTATTTTCAGTAACATGAACCTGTTCTCCTAATGGTGGAGCCTGTCAGACCTTTCTGGATACTATATTGTATACTGTAACTCTGCCTTTGACAGTCTTAAATATTTCCCCTCTTCCGTACAACTTGGTGGAGACCCGTAGGACAGAAGTACGTCAGAAAAAAAAAGTAATATTTTACATCATGTATCATTCCAATAAAGTTTTACTTGTTAAAATTAACTGCCCGGCGATTGTCATTCATACTCCTCGTTTGCGTGCAGCAGCAGTCACACCTTGTTTGGGCCGGTGCCATTAGAATAGACTGCCCCCCCTCCCCCTATAATTTGGACCCGGTTTTCCACGCACGCTCCTGAGCACCAAGGTGCGCATAATAACATCGCGGCGCCACCTTAAATAATCCCGGCCGGCGCAGCGGCGAATAACGGAGCGCGCCATCTCCCGCGGTCCACCTTAAGCGCCAACGCAGGCGTACAGCGAGGCTTCCGCTCCATTCGCAGCCGGGCTCGGACCCTCGGTGCGGGCATCGCGGCTGCACGTCTGAGGCGCTCGCCCCCCAAATCGGACCGAACCCGTACCGGCCATGTCCGAGCCGCGGTACCGCGACTGGATCCTGGAGACGATCGACTCGCTGCGCTCCAGGAAGGCGAGACCGGACCTGGAGCGGATCTGCCGGATGGTCCGGCGGCGGCACGGCTCGGAGCCGGACCGAACCCGCTCGGAGCTGGAGAAGCTGATCCAGGAGCAGACAGTGCTGAAAGTTAGCTACAAGGGCTCCATCTCGTACCGGAACGCCGCCAAGGTGCAGCGCAAGAGCCGGAAGCGCGCCGAAGTGGCGGCCGGGGCGGCGAGCGAGGGCGGCGGATGGGGCGCCGGGGCGCAGCCGGGCAGCGGCGACGCGGTGCCGGCGGCGGCGGCGAGCCCGCGGCGCGACCCCAGAGCCAGCAAGGCGCCCGCGGCGCCCGACCGGCAGCACGCCGTCCCCAGCCCGGCCAGCGAGAACCACTGCATGGGCTGCGGCGCCGAGGTGTGCCGGAACAGGGCGCGCTGCTCCGCCGGGGGCAGCGGGCAGCAGGAGGGCGCCCCGAAAGCCGGGCTGCCGCAGAGCAGAGCCGGCGCCCGCACGCTGGATGCTGGAAGTGCCCAGAACAATGGGGGCGCCTCTCCGGGGAAGGAGGAGGCCGGGCGCGGGCTGGGCGGCTCCGCCTCCGAGGGGCTCCGCCGCGGCGGCGGCAAACTCGGCCACAAGCTGGGGGTGAGGACTAAGCGGAGCGGCGGCCGCGACCTGGGCGACCGGCTGGTGGCGTCGGTGCGGAGCCTGGCGGAGCGCAGGCGCGGCCCCGTGGCGGCCGCCGGACCCGCGCCGCTGGGCTTGAAGGAGATCCTGGGCTTCCTGAGCGCGCAGGGGCGCGCGCCGCGCGAGAAGCTCACGCGCAGCCGAGTCAAGCTGGTGCTGGAGCGGGAGGTGGCGCGCGGTCGGCTGCGCAGGACCCGGCTGGGGAACATCACGCTGCCGGCGCGGCGAGCGGGGGCCCGGGCGGGGGCCGGAGCCGGAGCGGGGGCCCGGGCGGCGGCACGGCGCCCCGCCGAGCGGGTAACTCGCCTCACACGTCCGGCACGTCTGGCGCCTCGCCGGGGACGCGGCTATTTGGCAACTTTGGGGAACGAAGCGGCAACTTTGGGAGCGTAACTGTTGCTAAAGTGTCTCCCCGGCGTCTGCAAAGCGCCGCCTTATATATTATATTCATATATGTTAGATATTATATTCATATATGTTAGATATTACATGTATATGTGGTGCGCGCGTGTCAGGCGCAGGCCGCAGTGTAAGTTGCGCTGTGCGCAGTTGCTCCGCTTTTCCTTGGTTCCCCCCTTCAGTGTTTCACCTCCTTTTTACCCCCCCCAAGTGTGAAAAAGCACGACGAGCAGTAAAAAAAAAAAGAGAAACCGGACGAACAAAAAAAAAAGAAAGGAAAAAGGGGGAAGAGAGGCCGACGGGGGGGCACGGAGGGGAGCGCTGCGCCCCCTCGCCTCGCCTCGCATCCGCGTCCCGCCTGACGAGCGCTATTGCGGTGCCGCTCCGTCTCGCACGCGCTAGATGCGCTCCGCAGGGAGGGAGGGGCGGGGGGGAGGAGGAGAGGCGCGTGTGCGGCGCGCGTGCGAGAAGAGCCGCTCGGGCGCTCCGCTGCGGCGCGAGGCTGCCGGCCGGCCGCTCGCTCGCTCGCTCGCGCTCGGCGTCGCGCGACTTTGCGGGCTTCGCCGTCCCGGTGCGCCGCGCCCCCCCCTCCTCCCCGTTACGTACCTGTTTCTCAGGCGACTTAGCGCGTCCCCCCCAAAGTGAGCGCCGCAGACGGGGAAAGTTGTGCATAATGCATGTAGGCTGCAGCGGACCTGGAGCGCGCGCCGCCTTTTATTCATAAATACATATATATGTATATATAATATATACATGTGTGTGTGTATAATATATATATATATGTGTGTGTGCGCGCGCGTGCACGGCCAGTACTGGGGAGGATGGCACGGGCCGCCGCGGGGCTCAGTGCGGCGAACACGCCAGACGTCACGGGGTCCGGGGCGGCCGGGAGCCGCGGTGCCGCCCTGTCGCGGCCCAGGTGCAGCGCCGGCGTACTGCGCGCCGTCTGGCCGCGTCGGGGCCGCTGCGGGTCCGGAGCCGCGCGCATCGCGTCCGGCGGGGGGGGGGCGGGGTGTCGCGGTGACTCGCTGCTTATTTGGGGCGCGCGCCGGGCGCGGGGGCTTAGTCCGCTGGTTCGCGCGACCATTGCACAACTCCGCCGACGCGCTGCTATTAATCCGGCATATGGCGCTGTAAGCTCCCCGGCGTCCTGGGCCGGCTATTACTGTCTGTCCGCTCTTAGTATGGAAAACCTGCAGTCTTTACCCTTAAAAACACTGCAAATAATTAAACGCCTCTCTATGGATGCCGCCAAGCTGTCAACTCTGCATACCAGTCTCTCACATTTACCTGTGTCCCGTCAGGCATTTGGTTATTTTTAAGCAAACATGCATTGATTAACACTTTGTCTCCGATTTGTCTCATAGGTTACTGTGCCTAAAACTGCAGTTGCTGCACCCAGAACTCTGCATTTTTGGAACAGTCCCATTTCCAGTGTAGCCTGTACAAATCATTTAGTGTTTCCTAGCCTGAAAAAAGACTTGGTCTGCAAAGTTACATTTTCCACTTGAATGGAGTAACACCATTCAAGGACTGGACTAAAACCATTCTGTATGTTCCACTGGTAGGTTTACTTCTTATTGTGGTTTTCTTAGTGTTAGCATCTCTGTGTAAAAACATGTGATGAGCTGAAGGACTCAGCAAAGAATTATGGGTGGAAAAAAAAACTTTGTAAATTGGTCCCTTTTGTATGCATCGCGTGATTCGTTGACTTTCCCTTTCAAGGAGGGGGAGAAGGAGCCGGTGGCCATGGAGACTGATATCTGTGAGGAAGAGGAGGAGGAAGATAAGAAGGAAAAGGCTGAGCCTAGAGGAGACAGCACTGTGCTTCCAGGGGACCGGGACATAAGGCTCTCTGATCGTGGGGAGCATGACAGGCACTCTGTGACCGTGGCCCTTCCCAAACCTGCAGACTGCGTGTCCCCTGACCCCCCCATCCGAGAGTCAGTGGCGGATGAAAAAGCAGACATCTCTCACCCGAGCATCCTGTTGAATGGATCCTGCTTGCCCATTGGAGTCACAGGTCCCGAGGGGATGCCCGCTCCGCCCCCTACTGGCCACGGCGCTGTCGAGCAGGAAGAGTGCGAGCCTGAAAGATGTCCCTCCGTGTCCTGCCCGGAAACATTCCCCGAAGTGAAGCAGGAAGCAGGTACATAAATCAGGGAACCGGCACTCTGTCTGAATGTGCAGCTGTGGTTTGGAGCTGAGAGTTGATGTGAGGTTACCTTTGAAGGGTACTGGGGTTCTTTTGGAGACTGAATGAGGATGAATGACATGGGACACGCAGCCATTTTGGGCCCTGTTTATACACAGAGCCAGTCTTGACGTTTTTATGAAAAGACTCCATTATTTAGACTTGCTTTCCCAGTGTTCATTTTATGTTTTTACTTATACAAATAAATACAATTATTTATATTTTTCTTCTTTAGATTGCCTCTAGTTTCTATTTTCTATATTCATTCGCTGGTTTCTGTAATGCTTTGGTACTTGCTTAATCTTGTCGCTATTTTACCTTCACTGTATAAGTTTTTAACGGTTCCTTTTTTCCCCGTGTAGTGCATTAGAAATAAATAGAAATATTATTATTATTATTATTATTATTGTGGACTAACTGGCCCTTGTCTTCTCCAGGGGACCCAGATTCAGAGCTGCAGCCCCAAGTCACCTGCGCTTCCATCAAGAGAGAGGAAACGGAGGCACAGGCCCCAGCGGAGGAGTGTCCCCTAACACCCGATCAGCTGATCTCTGATACCGCAGGCATACAGGTAACCTCGCCGGCACGGAAACCTTAGCAGGCCGCCTGGACCCCGCCCCGAGAGCCGAGTCTGAGCCCGGCGCCCGCCCGCGACCTGGATTAGCACCCTCCTTCCACTGCAGGCGATGGGGTCTCTGTGCCCTAACCTGAAAGCGGACCTGACATACTGACATAGTGATAGGTGTGGAACTGCAGTGCCCCCCCCCCCACACACACACACACATGCAGCTGCAGCCCCCAGCTCCTGCACGGCATTTCTTGGGTGTCCCTCCCCAACTCCTCTCTCACTTGGTTTCAGGATCAGGTGATGAGATCTGAAGAAGCAGCGAAGACGGCCTTCATTTCTACCGATGCCTGTGAGTTTCTCAGTGTTTTTTTTTTTTCTTTTGGTTTTATGTCATTTTTTGACTACTTCTGTGCTACTGAAAATCGCCCCCCCCAGTATTTCCAGATTTTTTCCCTGCAAAAATGAATTATCAGAGCCCCTTCGTCATTCTTACTGTTGAAGACAGGGATTCTCAACCTTTCCAGCCGCAAGGCCCTAATTTAGATATGTGGCCCTCTAGTGACCCATAGTGGTTGAGAAATCCTGTTCGGAGATGTGCTGCTGCGGACAATAATTAGGAAAACGGTGCAGTCTGCAGCTCGGAAGTTAGGATGCAATGTAATGGGCTCTAGGCATAAAATCCCAGTAGAAGCAATTGTTCTACAGTTCACCAAGTTACTTTGCTTTGCCGTAGCGATTGTTGTATAAATGTCTAGCTATTCTCGTCAGGGAAGTCTGAAAATGTTTAAATGGCCTTTCATTGCATGGGGGTCAAGGGGGAAATGACTCACTGACTCCTGACTTGCTTGCTCAGATCGAGGGTGCAAGGCTGATGTGAATGCAACTTCCTGTCTGCTGACTCCAACCGACTCTCCCAGGGGTCTGGGCATGGCTGAGGAGGCACATAGGATGAGCAAAGGGGTGTAAGTGTGAATGTGGAACCGAGTTTGTTACATTTTTTTTTTTCTTAAAAAAAAAAAAAAACTGCGTTGACTCAACTTACTGGCTTCCCTCCCCTTTTCCACATAATGTCTCACATTTTGCCCTGTTTGACTTCCCATCTCAGTTATCTGAAGATGAGCCAGGATCCAGTCCAGTGGAGCGTGGAAGACGTGGCCTGTTACTTCTCGGCGGCCGGTTTCCCGGAGCAGGCCGCGGCTTTCCGGACACAGGTTGGCCTGCACTTCCTGTGAGCTGCCACATGGGGGCAGCACCTCCTCACTGAGCGCTGGCACGCTCCCTCCGAGAAGCGCACTAATGTGCCGCTTGCCCAGCTTGGGGAATTTATCAAGATGATATTTATTGACCGTATAGTAGTTTACAATGATTGCGTTATAATAATTATATTTGGCGACTAAACTTGGCTGAGAATTATTTAGTCATTGAAATTTTCTTCTTTAAGATGGGGGTCTGTCCAAAGAGACTAAGCTAAATATTCAGTTGTACAGTTGACTAAAGTGACTTTGCTCAGCAGACATGACCCTCCTGGGGCATGAACTTTCAACTTTTGATTGGCAGAAGTCCAGTGTCTTATAGTTTATGTCCATATAAAATGATATATTTTTGTCTAGTACTCTTTCTAGTTTAACACAGTGGACAATGTTCTTCTCAATTAAAGCATAAAGATTTGTTGCTAACACCATTATTTCCTTCCATGTCTGGTTCGAATCCTGTTTTTCCCCCCACCAATAGGAAATTGATGGAAAGGCACTCCTTCTGATGCAACGGAGCGATGTACTGACTGGACTGTCAATCAGACTTGGCCCCGCCCTCAAAATTTATGAGTTCCACGTTAAGGTGCTGCAAAACACCCATTTCGAAGACGATAGCGGCTTGTGCTGATTGCCGCCGTACCTGGGAGCGTGTCTGCTGATGGACAGCTGGGAGATGCGGTGCTGAGAACACTAGAACCACTAGAGGGCAGCACTCTTAAAAACGATTTGGAGTCAATCCCTCTCCCCTGGTTCTGCCTTTCTCCCCATAGAAAGTCAAACAACCTGTGGTTCTTTAAAAGGATCAGTTTAATATGTAGGGATATTTTTCCGTCATTTTAAACATTACAAAGAGTTGTTGCTGTGATAGCCCAACACAGGCAGTGTTTTTTCTAACAATTTTAGTGAAGGGCAAGTCAATCCTGTATGCAAATTCATGTATGCTATTTATATTTTTAGCAGGTTACTATTAATTTATGATGGAGGGTGGTGGCTATGGTTATAAAGGCATTTCAAGGTACTTTGTATGGATGGATCTGACATCTGACACTAATAGTATTTTACAGGCCTTCGTATCATCATTGTACTCAAAACTTATGACCCGAAAAGCTGATGTTCTTCGGTTTCTGGACACTTGGCAAATAGCACAGCTGAGTTGGCGTTTTTTTTTTAAACTTAATTCAGGCATATTCATTATATTGGACACATGGAGTTATTTCAGTGTGTCACATCAACATTGGTGAAGGACTGTTTTGCATGTAAATAGTCCACCAGGCATTTACCACCACCACCTTGTGGAGTAGATGTGTGGTTACTGTAGCTGAAAGGCACATGACCCCCCTCTGTGGATTTGCTTTGCCTACATCGTAAGATGCATATTCAGTAGTCAATAAATTCTTTAATATTTGGAAAAAACGATGTGTACCGCTACTACCAGTTATCCTGGTCTTTTTTTTTATTTAAGGGGGTGGGGTGTTTTAAATATGAATTAAAAAAGTTCAAATGAACCACTTGGTCATGTTTGTTTTTCCTATGTATCTCACAACAGTTCGATCTTTAAGTTTTTGGAATTATATAGTGCATTTGTAATTCTTGCTGTTAAGGCTGTATGGATCAGATGTCAATTGCAATTTTGGGATCTATGATTACATTCAAATTAATTGAGAACATATTTGTGGGGTACTTATTAT
>JAODKN010000045.1:14354346-14365957 GCA_026774425.1 Petrocephalus zakoni
GCAGGTGAAAACTGTGATCCTATCTCAATATGGCTGAAGCTAAAAGTGCAACACCTTCATTTTTAATTCACTGTTAAAGTAAAATTATTAAGGGAAAAAAAAATTATTTATAAGCGCAAACACTGACGTCACGAAATTGAATCGTATCACTTACTCGTGTCTCTTTACTCCACATTTTTTTGTTTTACTTTAGTCGACTTTCACAATTCGATGGTCTTCTTTCTGCTCAAACAGCTCCAGCACAGGGGCCACAACAGGGGCCAGGGTTAGTTCTGCTGGGGCACTGGCCCCTGTTGGCCCCTGTCTAAAACCGCTTATGATTGATTCTCCTTTCGCTAATAATTGTTTAAAATTGTACCAAAACCCCTTATTCTGGGGGCACAAACAAATTATCATTATTGATATTATTATTATCAACACCATCATTATTATTACTTTGACATATAATTGAAATTATTATTATTATTATTATTATTACATCGACATATCATTGATATTGTTGTTATTATTATTATTATTATTGTTATTATTACATCGACATGTCATTGATATTATTATTGTCATTATTATTATTACATCGACATGTCACTGATATTATTATTAGTATTATTATTATTAATAATAAATCATCATATCATTGATATTATTATTATTATGTTATTGTTATTATTATTATCGCTGCCATTAGTGACGTAATGTTTACATGCATGCGCGGCGGAGGGAGCCCCGTGACGACACCTAGCGACAGCCGGTATGCGGAAGTGCCGTCAGGAGTGTCGCGTGTCTAGCGGCGCCTTCTGGAAGTTTCTCCGCGATTCGCGAGCAGCCGGAGCGGAGACGGCGGCGCCGCTCGTGCCGTCCGAAGGGGCACGGAGGTAATAAAAGGGCTGCCCTTCGCCTGTGTGCATGGAGGCCAGCCGGTGGAAGAGGGGCCGGGAGGCGGACGAGCGGCATGAGGCGCCGTGACCGGGCTGCGCCGGGATCAAGGAGCCGTTTAAAAAGTTAGCATCCCCCGGTACTAGCGGGCGCCATGGGCAAGGACTACTACCGGCTGCTGGGCGTGCAGAGGGGCGCCTCGGACGCCGAGATCAGGAAGGCGTACCGCCGCCAGGCGCTGCGCTACCACCCCGACAAGAACAAGCAGCCCGGCGCCGAGGAGAAGTTCAAGGAGATCGCGGAAGCGTACGACGTGCTGAGCGACCGGAGGAAGCGGGACGTGTACGACTTACGCGGGGAGGAAGGTAGGGCGCCCCCCGGGGTCTCAGCCCCCGGCCCCCCCGGGTGTCTCTGACTCTGCTAATTCTAATGGCAGCACTATGGCTTCTCGCCTTTAGGGGCTGTCAGTCTGAATAGGCGTCTGACTGTGTGTGTGTGTGTGTGTGTGTGTGTGTGTGTGTGTGTGTGTGCGCGCACTTTGCTTGTTCTCTCTATTTTTTGTGTTTTGCCACAGTCCTAAGATATGATAGATGCATTCATTTTTATATTGCCTTTTGCACTAATTAATTAGATTGTTTTTTTATTTTTTTTATATGTATCTGCCTGTGTGTTAGGCTCCCGGTTGTCCGTGACCTGCACTGGAGAAATGTTTATGGAAGATAGATGGATGGATGAATGGATCACCTGATACCCTGAATAGCATTCCTTGGCAGCCTGCTGCTGATATTAACCGTAAAATGGCATGCTGATTTCAATTCATGATAGAATAAAGTGCTTACATTTCAAAGGCACTGCGTTTGTTTCTTTGGACATAGATGTCTTTAGGTCTGTTGAACAGCGTCGAGTTGGCATTTGCCCAATTTAACTCGGGCGGCTTCTCTTCAGGTTTAAAAGGATCTTCCAGCGGGGGCGACTCGGGCACCTCTGATTTCACCTACACGTTCCACGGCGACCCGCACGCCATGTTTGCCGAATTCTTCGGAGGACGCAGCCCCTTTGACCACCTTTTCGGGAAGAGCGGCGGGATGGACGGGGACGTGGACATCAATGACCCGTTTGCCGGATTTGGGATGGGCGGCGGTCCTGGCTTCCACCAGTCCTTCAAGGTGTGGCCGGGGGTTGCCCACGGGACCCGGAGAAAGAAGGACTCCCCCGTGGTGCACAACCTACAGGTGAGCCTGGAGGAGGTTTTCTCCGGCTGCACCAAAAAGATGAAGATTTCCCACCGGCGGCTGAACGCCGACGGCCGGACGACGCGCCGCGAGGACAAGATCCTGACCGTGGAGATCCGGCGGGGATGGAAGGAGGGGACCAGGATCACCTTCCCCCAAGAGGGTGACGAGACCCCCACCAGCATCCCCGCTGACGTGGTGTTCGTGGTCAAGGACAAGCCGCACCCTGTTTTCCGCAGGGAGGGCTCTGACCTCATCTACCTCACGAGGATTCCCCTGAGAGACGTGAGTGCAAAGGTCCTCTGGTTACTATGTGCTAGTACGCTAGATAGAGAGGCAGCCCAGCATTGCTGTTGTGCCTTTGAGTCCCCTGGTTGAAACTGATTCAGTAATAAATCCTTATAAATGTGTAAAACTTTCATAGAGATATCTCTGCAGCAAAAAGGGAGTGACTGCTGCTATTTTTACTATTGCAGTCACCGTGAACTATGGTGTGCCACTGTGATTCTTTATGCAGCAGAAATGTTTTCATTTGTTTACTATTTGAACCTATGGCATCAGCTGTACTGTTGTCAAGAAGTATACTGTTACGCTATTGGCTGAGAGGCGTAATGTAACTGCAGAATGCACCCGAGCCTGTTCTTTCCCTGTCTGCTCCCGCTGATTCTCTCAATGCTCCCCCCCCCAAGGCACTCTGCGGCTGCACTGTCACTGTCCCTACGCTGGATGGCCGGACTATCACCATGACAACCCGGGATGTGGTGAAGCCTGGGACAAAGAAGCGCATCTTGGGAGAGGGCCTGCCCCAGTCCAAGTGCCCCGAGAAGAGGGGCGACCTAGTGCTGGAATTCGAGGTGGTATTCCCTGAACGGCTGAGCCAAGGGGCCCGTGAGGCTGTCAGCCAGGTGCTCCCGCCCTAAGCCCCCCCCAGATGGACATGGCTTTGGTGGCACCATCGCCCCCCCCCACCGCCCACGCTTCTCACTGGGGCTCACTTTGCCATATTTTCAAGCACGTCTTCCTGGAACTACAGACGACAGAAATATTTTATTTCGCTCATTTGTTTAACAGAGCTTACAGATTAATACAGAACTTATTTTTAATTGTCTTAATCTGTTGGTACCTCTATCTGTACATTAAAAGTAGAAGAGTCTCCTGATTGGCAGGAAGGTTAGCGTATGCTAACCAGCTACATTATTTTTTGCTAACTAGCTTAGCATGTTTGTATTCTTTTGGGATTTGAAAATGTAATAAATATTTGGCAGATGTTCAGAACGACAGGATCACAGAGTAGCATTCTAAGGTTAGAAGAAGGTAAATGGGGGAAATTGCTGAATCAGAGTTGTGTGTAACGTATATGTATATTCGGACAGCTCATCCCAAGTCCATCCAGTCATAATACTGTTTTTGTCTGACTGCAGATGAGTACAGTCCCACTGGGAGGCACTATTGCCTGGTGTGGTTGAGTGATTCATGAGCTTGTTTCGTGAATATGTCTATAATGTATGCAGCAGTCACAGTGAAAAACTAGATGTTCCTCATGTGCAGTTTGCTTCACACCTGGATACCTTTTCTCCCCTTTGTTATCAGTTGGGTTGGTTTTCCCTCAATACGTCAATTTTCTTCTCTTCTTTCATTGTCATGTGACACCAGAAAAATCCTAAATCCTGGAGGGTCTGACTACGTGTAAGTTCTTAATTCTACAGAACTTCAGAACTTCATTGTGATTTCCAAGATTTGGCCAACGCCTCTAGGTCCTCAAATTTCCGTTTACTTAAAGAGAGAAGCCTTCCCCCGCAGCACCAGGATTGTGGATTATGGATTGTGTAGCAGTTTAGCTTTTAGTTAACCTCATTCATTAATGCAGAGGTCCCAAAGAATCCCAGCCATTGTGATTGATTGATGCAATCAGAAATTAACGATACACTACAGTATATCTTATTTATAAAGTGCCATTCCCCAAAACCTCAGAAGTGAAACTGAGTGCTTAGTAGGCACATTACAAAAAGAACTGCATTTGTATATATTATTTGGGGGAAAATAATGCATAATTAAGGTGTTCAAAGTTGGTGCAAAATCCTATCAATTGAGTCCGAGCCTATTGTTGTAATTCATTTTTCTGTTCTCTGCATGCTTGAGTAACATAAAGCCAACCCTGGTTCAGGCTGGATATGTCTGTTATATTGTTAAGAAACACCCCACTGGTTGGCAGTCCCAATCCTAGAGGTTATTTGGCTGTACTAGATTCTGATCTACCTCAGCTATCTCTAAATTACTTAATTGATGTTGTTATATGGACAGGAAGTCATTTCATTTGCTGTTTCTGGTGTGGGTCAGATGGTAAATGTGAACTAATTATAAATGCCACTTTATATATACACACACACACACACACACACACACACATCTATGATTGAATCTTTGAATGAGTGTATAAATGTTCAGTCTTACAGAATGTATGCTTTGTGTGTAAAACTCATTATATGAAAGTTTTTTTCTAAGTCATTTCAACAATAGTGGAGTTGGAGTGCAATTGTCAGTGTTGGATGTGAGGGGAGTTTAACTCGGCTAACTTTTACTGACACCTGCCTCATTTTTAATAATTTTGCTCAATTTTGCTTTGATCATTTTAAGCTGCTCACGCAAAGCCTGAATGTGACACTACTTAGTGAATAGCTGTGTGGTTGGATGTCAAAATTAATTATTACAGATCTCAGCCAGCTGATGCAGCTAGTCTTAGCTACAGCCATCTTTGCTAGACTGGTGCATCGCCTGCTTAATTCATTTTAAATGAGTTGGACCAGTGATTATGCAAATTTGTTCACTGTGCTCTTCTAGACTCTGGAACTGCATATTCCATTTCTGCATATTTAAGTACAACAATAAATACTTTTCAAAAAGCATACTGTAAATCGGTGGTCACTAACACTAGCATTTATACCTCCGAATGCTCCAGCAGTCGGCAAGTTTGATCATCAAGAGCCGAACCGGTAAATATATTCTCGCCGAGGACCAGCCCAGAAGGCATTGTTTTCGGATACAGTGGACGTTGACTTGGTGTTGCTGACAGAATTTGACCCTCGGAGGAAAATAGTTGCGGACGCCTACTGTAAAATCAGTCCCTAAAATCTTGATAACTAGAAAAAAAAAATCAAAAATCTTCAAAGTGATATGATTTGCTCCCCAAAAGGAGGTTCCCGTAATCAAAATCAGCACAAAATTATCAATTTCATAACGGCTTCAAATTGGAAACCGCTTTTATAATTTCTACTCGGTGGTACGGGAATACTGATTGTGATATAACGGAAATGATCTGCCATTATGGGTACCACTTACGAATTATATGCCCTAATTACGATATACAATCAGCAGTAATTTTAGGGACAAAAATAACTTTGTTCCTAACTGAGATTCCTAAAATATACGTGTACACTATATTTATTGTGTAAAAAGTGAACCGTGGCAGAAAGTTCTGAAATGATCTAGAATTAACATCTATGTAGCGTTTACTTGAAAAATAATAATTTAGAAAACACGTGTCAGATAACATTTATAAGATTATATGACACGACCACTGGTAAAATTAAATCTTTTTGTCTCTTCATTTAAAAACAACGTGTTTAAAATGCAATTACATTAAAGTAATTAAAACATCTCCTTCCTAAATTATCGCAAACATTAGTTTTCACAACTCGACATAAAATATATGTAAATACATTGGTTTTTGCCAAAAAAGCGCATCAAACCCTAATTCGCACACCATTTGGAAGTCCAAAATCCGCTTTAAAACTAAATGAAAATTCATCTGAAAAAACTCCTATAATCGGTAAGTATCATGTTTACAGAACTTCTGACAGACAGCCAGACGGGTTCTGAACCGGCACCATTAAGGCATTAAGTTTGCCGTTTTCTTCGCATAAATCAAATAGTTTTATAATTTATGGGTAGATAAACTATTAAATGGTTCAATAACTGGGGTCCAAGTCATTCCAGCAAATCCCGGTCCCCGTTCTGGGAAGACGGTGATGATGATGCTGATGATGATTGGGTGTGGGTCGCGCTTCGATTGGCTGCGGAGCTCCAAGTCCCGCCCCGGCGTGGTGACGTACCTCCGCTCCTTCGCCAGTCTCATTGTCGGCTGCTGAACCGGGGCTCGAACTGAGCGCCTTCCGCGGAATCCGGCACTGATTCCTGCGCAGGGGGAGCGGAGCCCCGAGAAAAGCACCCGATCCGGTAAGGATCCCCCCCCCGATGCGCGTCCTGTGGGCTGAGCATCAAACGAGACACGTGATAGCATCGATAGCATTTAATGAACGGGCAGGAAGATGCGATCGCCGCTAAGCAGCCCGGGGGGGGGGCGGCTGCTAGCCGGCTAGCTAACGGTACTGCGGGAAGTGCGCCCGAGTCCGGGCTGCGGATGGCGAGTGCAGCGGGTCGCACTTCCGACACCCCCACCCGCCCCCCAAAAGTGGGAATGCGGGCGTCGGGAGGGGGATTTGTCACAGATTTGGGGCGGCCGGTGGGAGGGGGGGGTGCAGGATGAGGGGCGGCACGTGACCGCTTTACTGCTCCGATCGGAACACTGGTCCCGACTGGTTCCGCTAAGCAGCTCCGTGCAGCGCCCCAGTGCAGAATCCCGTGACGACGCAGTCATTTCTAAGCGCCATAGAAAGCTGCACTAGGGGGGTCCTGTGTATGAGTCCAGCTCGCTGTAAAATTGTTTGCAGCCTGATGTTAAAGCAAAACCGACTGGTGTGTGACCGGGACCAGTCCATCAGCCTGTTTACGCTACCTGTGGTGGGATTATTATTTAATGATGTTATATTAGACACTCTTATCTTTTTGTTTTCCAGGGCCTAGTTCCAAGTGACGGCTAGTATACCATCAAGCAGTGAATGTGTCTCAGACTCCTGGGGAACTCGAAACGCTAATGCGCACGCCTCCTGCTGGTTGAGCTGTGGGAGGCGCAGGCAGGCGTCCAGTCCCCAGCGAGAGCGCAGGCGCTCGGTGGTATGCCCAGGCCTGCGCTGACGAGTGCCTGAGAAGCAAGGGACGAAGGCCTGGCCCCAGAGCAGAGGACACAGACGACCGAACGATGCCACTGGGTCTGGGGAGGCGGAAGAAGGCTCCACCGCTTGTGGAGAACGAGGAGGCGGAACCCATCCGGGCAGGCCTTGACGTGGCGGGGTTGGAGGGCGTGGGGGGCAGCGGGGCCCGGGAGGGGGCCTCCCTGGGAACGGTCACCCCGGGTCTCCCCCCTCCGCCCGCCAGCCTCAGGCCACGGCTAGTCTTCCACACGCAGCTGGCCCACGGGAGCCCGACGGGGCGCATCGAAGGCTTCAGCAATGTGCGGGAGCTCTACGCCAAGATCGGGGAAGCCTTCGGGATCCCGCCGGCTGATGTAGGTGATGGGGGGGGGGGAGCCGCCATGTCGCCGTAATAGCAGGGGGATGGAAATCCATTAAGCGATGGTCACATGACTGAACACAGGCTTGTTTTTAGAAGGAAATATCAGCAAGTTGGTGACTCTCGTGGGCCATCTGATCATGCATTACTCTGTATAAATGATGTAGTGACATATTACTACACATTTGAAAGGCGCTATATACAAATGCATTGACATTTAGTTATACACTTCTATGCCCCCTCATTCCAGGTGATGTTCTGCACGCTGAACACCCACAAGGTGGACATGGAGAAGTTGTTGGGCGGCCAAATCGGGCTGGAGGATTTCATCTTTGCCCACGTGAAGGGCCAGAGGAAGGAGGTGGATGTGTTTAAGGGCGAGGACGCCCTGGGGCTCACCATCACTGACAACGGGGCTGGATATGCTTTCATCAAGGTGGGCGGGGAAAGCAGACAGGAAATGCATTGCTGGGTGGGGGGGAAGCGAGCAAATCTTCATTCTGATTGGCTGCAGAATACGAAGTTCTTTTATCGTGACTGACAGCAAGTTACCTCATCTGCTATCACAGATCTCGTTCAATTACGTGCTGTAAAACTCGCGGAGCTGAATTTTCGGGAACGGGACTGAACTGACTGTTTTCCAGAGTGGAGATGAATGACATCTTTCCACTCGTGTTTCTCAGAGAATTCGGGAGGGAAGCATCGTTCATCAGATGCAGGTGGTCAACGTCGGGGACATGATCGAATCCATCAATGGAAAGAGTCTGATTGGCTGCAGACACTACGAAGTCGCCAAGATGCTAAAGGACCTGCCCAGGGGGCGGAACTTCTGCCTCAAACTGGTGGAGCCCCTGAAGGCCTTTGGTAGGTCGGGGTGTCGTAATGAGTCACAGCGAGTCAGTTTGAACTTCTTGGGAACTGTGAAATGGCACCCACTAATCTTTACTCACTTAAAAGTAGCTATATTGACAGCTATATTGACAGTAAATGAAAATAGGAGAAACATGTTTTGTTTTTATTTCTGGGGGTGTTTATTTGTTTATAGATATGATCAGCCAGCGATCAGGGGGTGCACGAGCTGGATCCGGGGGGGCCCAGCTGGGGACAGGACGCGGGACACTGCGTCTTAGGTCCAAGGGGCCAGCCACTGTAGAGGAACTGGTAGGTTTGCTGGTATAGTAAACACCTCCATCACCCCTACCTGGCCCGTCTACCTGGATGAAGAGGGCAGTCAACAGAGTATACGGTGTCTGAGAAAACAATAGCCCCCCCCTCGGCGTGGCTGGCATTGCCTGGAGTGTAACCTCTCACTCATTCTTTCACCCCGCTGTCCTACAGCCATCTGCTTTTGAAGAGAAGGCCATTGAAAAGGTTGATGACCTCCTGGAGAGCTACATGGGAATCAGAGACAGCGAGCTGGGTAGGGGAGCCGCTCGCATTACGTGTGTGTGTGTGTGTGTGTGCGGGCGCTGTCGTCATGGTTACTCATCCAGGCGTGTCCGTGACGCACAGCGGCCACCATGGTGGAACTGGGCAAGGACAAGCGTAACCCAGATGAGTTCGCTGAGGCACTGGACGAGACCCTGGGTGACTTCGCCTTCCCCGATGAGTTCGTGTTCGACGTCTGGGGAGCCATCGGTGACGCCAAGGTGGGCCGGGTGTAACTGCGGAGACCAGAGGGGACGTCCCGCCGTGCTTCACCGACCCCCCCCCTCGCCTCGCTGAACGAGCATCGCGGCTTCACTTTGAGAAAAGACGTTTCGTTTTCTGATCACGGAGCTTCACGTAGGACGTCGTGGGGCCGTCATCCCGGCTGCTTTGCCCTTTAACCTTTGACCTTTTGCCCTACGAGGGACAGAGTCTGCAGTCCATGGACAGCAATGGACCACTGTTCTATTACCCCATACACTACAGGCCCTGGGTTAGTTTTCATTTAAAAGCAAAGCAATGCTGTTTACTGTAACCCAGGACACACTGTTACTGACCGACCTCATTACACACATCAACCTGATTATAACCTTATCTCCAGTAAGGCTTTCCTTTTTGTTGTGTTTTTTTATTCTGAAATGAAGGAGGGAGACCGCCCAAGTGAACTTGGCCAAACAGGGGCATTCGCACATCCTGTCTGCTATTCGTTCTTTTACCATTAAAGAAGTGCTGCTCGGTAAGCGAGAACCTGGGTATTGCAAGAGGAATTGTGGGCCCGGTGGCTGACGTTCCCAGTGCGGCCTGCAGGGGGCGCAGTGCTCAGCGCTGAGGCCTCGCGACTCCAGGGCTGGGGGGGTTGTATCTGGTCCCTGTCTCTGATCGTGCATAGTCGGCCTTCTCACTTTGTTCAGGCAGTGTGGTGACTCTGTGTCTCGGTGTGTGAGTGTCACCTGGCCCCCTAGACACCTAATTTGCTATGGCCATGTACAGGAGATGCAACATAGGTCGATGCACTACAGTTTAAATACCTTATTAAATTTGCTTATTTCAGTCTCTGTATGAATAGCACCAGACCCACTGGAATACATGTAATATAACTGACATGGAAGAAGCGAAACACGGAGCAAACTGTGGTCATGTGATGCAGGAACTGATTGATCGCATAGTGAAGTTCTGAGACAGGTTATGTGATGAAGGATTTGGAGTTGCCAAAATAACTAGATAAATAATAAGTTTCCCAGTACTAATGCATGCTTGTATATTTTTATATATAAATGATGTAGAGAACATATGAAGGAAAGGATGTGGCAGCGTGATGCTTTTTAAATCAAAAAAGTAAAAAGGGGGGAATTAAACCCCACAGTGGGCGGAGTTACAGTGCAGTGTCGGTCACTGGCTGGTTTAATCTGCCACATATTGGTGCTAATTAGGGTGCGGCCAGGCAGTAAATGGCACCACGTGACAATCACAATTGCTGTGCATTTACAAAAGCTCAGTTTCCCCAGTCAATATAGGATAAGACATTTATGGGAAGAGTGCATTCAACAGCAGTTATACTGATGAAATATGATACTTGGAATTCAGTAGTGGACACTTTGACAGGGAGCATTTATATATTAATAACGTAAAAGGTTGGTGTTTTATATGAGGAAAACAATCTTGCAAGTGATCATGGAAATTGGACGGATGAATGGATGGATTTTTATTTTTTTTTTGACCAGTGGGGGCGGGTGGAACAATCCAGAGAGGGCCCAATCATTCTTTTTTTTTCTCTGACAAGCATAAAGAACACAAATGCTTCTGACAGCCTATAACATGTACTTTTGAGCCCTTTCGAAGGAAAATCCCGCTCTAAGGACCATCTGTCGCCCTGGAAACCCTGTCTGACTTTGATTTGGGCTCTAACGATTGACCCATGCTGCGCCTATTTTTGTAACGACTAATCCATGTTTTGTGTGCCCCATGTGAGAGAGCCTAGTCATCTGCTGCAGTTTATTGTTATATATGCTTTTTTAGTGGTATGTTTCGAGAGAATTTCACACTAACGCCCTTGATCAGTATTATTACTGAGTCGCTGTGTCGCAAAGGACTGATTAAATGTTACTAAACTTACACTGAAAAGTCACCTGCTGCTTTCTGTTACATTAACACTCTTAATAATAATAATGTGTCATATTTACAGTGTAAATTCATGTTTGTGATTTTTATTTTTCCTTCCGTGCTGGGTGGGGTGGGGGTAGAGCCGATCCTCTATCACGGCTGCGTCACAGTGACCGTTAGTGGGGGTCATTAGAGTCTGTTGTAGAAACACACATGGCTATGCCCCCCCCCCTCCACACACACACACACCTTATAGGGGGCTGGCCATGCTCAAAGTACTTGCAGGACTGGGTTCTCTGTAACAGCTTGTAAAAGAATTATGCCCCCTCCCCAAAGCGCAGCCATGTGTAACAATTTATAAATGAAAAACACGCCACCAGTTCTTTAAAAGATCCCTTAAATGCCTAATAAACGCTCCCCGACCTTAGTGAAATAATATACTGTACTATACTTTACGGTACTATACTATACTGTAGGGAGGCTGTGCAGGTTAGGTGTGCAGTGTGTAGGGGATGTTTTACTCGGGGGGGGGGGGGGGGGTTATATAAAAAAGCAGTCGGGGGGGCCGT
>JAODKN010000045.1:14375819-14392528 GCA_026774425.1 Petrocephalus zakoni
GGCAAACTAGTGTGACAAAATGTCCAACTAGTGCTGACAAAGCGCGAACTAGTGGAGGAAACTGACGTCTGATATCAGGGATATCAAGGATATCGAATAAATGCTCAAACGGCTTTCCATAGGAGTAGAAACGGGACACACCTTCTCTCGTGAGAGGAACCTAAGTGTTCCATATGTTGCAGTGTCCCAGGAACAATGAAAAATTGCGATAGAAACCCAATTCGCTAGCAATTTTACTGAGCAGAGGTGTGACGTAACAAAGAAATGCTTCGTCACACTAGTTAAGTATGCCTTTTTCCCGGATTTGTATTTTGCGTAAGTATTTTAAGTTGTTGCAAGTTTTATGTTTACACCCCGACATTAATTTCTGAACCAAATAACGAGTTTTACTCGATGTATGATATATTGGTTAACAAACCGAAATTGTCGTCCGCTATTCAACGTTAGCAGCACTAGAGCAATTCTCCTGAAATAATGGCAATCATTGGACAATCAGTAATTTTCTGTAGTGCAAGACGAGCGTTTTAGTCGAATCCGGCGTGCAAATGTTTTATTGTTTATTCATTATTAAATCGATCGATCTGTCGTTGTCCACAGAAAAAAAATCACTCCCCTAATCTGGGCCATTAAGTTCGGCCCGTTTCACCGCTTTTTCTGAATAAATTGAAAATAATCAGCTTTTTGTGTTGATGGGGCAAAAAACATCACTATAGTGTTATTTCATTGTGCAGTGCTGTAACTTACAGTGCTACATCACGCCTGTCTCGCGTGGGATATGCTGCTTGATGAGTTGCTTTTTGTAAAGCTTGATACATTTTACATTGAATTCAAATATTGTCGTAGATTTATTTGTAGGCTATAGTACTTTTTACTTGCTATTTTAAAACAAAGTATTTTTTCACTTTTAGTTGAGTAGCATTTTAATGGATGATTTTTACTTGAGTAACATTCAGGTGAGGCACCTATACTTTTTCATAAGTAGGCTATGGACATTTAGTAGGGTCTATTTTTTCTACCACCGTTATTGAAAATAATCACAAAAGAGACATTTATCATTCAGTAAGTTCACTGTGATATCTCTGCCATCCAGACAACTACTTTTCCAGAGAAGGCCTAGTATATTTCAGCAAGACAATCCCAAACCGCATTCTGTGCATGTTACAACAGCATGGCTCTGTAGTAGAACAGTCTGAGTGCTAGACTGGCCTACCTGCATTCCAGACCTGTCACCCATCATTCAACGAAAAATCCGACAAAGGGGACCCCCGAGCTGCTGAGCAGTTACAATCATGTATCATGCAAGAATGGGACCACATTTCACTTTCAGAACTGCAGCAGCTGGTCACCTCAGTCTCTAAACATTTACAGAATGTATTTATTTATTTATTTATTTATTTATCTATTAATTAATTTTTCATTTATTAATTTTCTCTCCCCCTTGTCCTGTCCCTATGCATTAGACAAGCAGAATGTGGGGTCTGGTTGCCTTGAATAGTCGGGTCAGATTTGCTCTGCAATGGAGGCGTATGTAATACTCCTCCTATTGCATACTGTGCATTTATTCTGCCGGTGAGGCACATTAAGGGAGGACAGGGAACTGGACAATAACAACAAACATACACTAATACGATAGGATACTACAACAATACACAAACGAGGGAGATGGGAATACAGAACACGAGCACATTAAAAACCATCATCAGTAACAACAACAAAAAAGGGGGACATACTGTTGTATATAGAATAATAATAATAAAATAATTACAATAGTTAAACATACTTTCTAGTAGCCTCATATGTGTCCAGCCCTGTGTTTGTGTGTGTGTGTGTGTGAGTGTGTGTGAGTGTGTGTGTGTGAGTGTAGGGTGATTTGTCATCAGAAGCGGTGGCAGATAATGCTGTCAGAGTGCAGCAGTGCCACCTCCCCCCACCAGCCCAAGGCGGGACCAGGCAGGACCAGGCAGTCAAGGCCCCCCAGCAGCGACCCCGGCCCAAGGGACCACGGCCAAATGCCTCCGAGACAGCCACCCAGCAGGGGGACCAGATCCCGCTGCAGCGACCCTGCAAACTCCCCCCTCCCCCCATGACAGAAGCAAACCTCCCCCAGCAGGAACACGACAGAGTGTTGTTAAAAGACAAGGTGATGCAACACAGTGGTAAACATGCAGGTCACAACTTTCTGAAACGTGTTGCAATAAAATTTGCAGGTTTCAACATATGATGTGTTGTCTTTTTTTCTATTTTCTGTTATAGGTTTGTAATTTGCAAATCATTACCTTCTGTTTTTATTTTACACAGTGTCCCAACTTCTTTGGAAACAAAGGTTGAACCTTGTTCATGCATTTTTAGAAGAGTTAGCTGGGTAAGAATCTCGACAGCAAAGTTTATGTTATCTTCACAATCTTTTCTGAGACATTTTTTGTCAATGGAACATTGACATTTTTTTTACATTTGTTTTTAATGGTATATAATAAACACACCTGCTTACTATAGTCCAGCCATAGCTGTATTTATCATTCTAGTCTAAATGGTCTCGGGGGGGGGGGGTAATATTGCCTCCTCATACCTCAAATTCCACTCCAGCATCTGAGTGGAGTACTGATGGGTCTCCTACATTGCCTTGGTTTCCTCCAGTGACATACAGACATGCAGTTAGGTGAAGTGATATCTATAAGCCTGGTGCACCCAGGCTTATTCCTAGCTCATGTCCCAGCCTGCCATTTCTAACAAGGCAATCCTGCCAGACCTCACAATCAATCACAAAACAGAATCAGATTATTATTCACATCCACCTTTATTCAGAGCCTTTTGGGGCAGCCTGTGTTCACCAAGGCAGAGACTTGCCCTGGTAATCCAGGAAGGCTCCAGTCTGCCGCTCAGTGAGGGAGCCCATCACCTTCAGGAGGCCCTGTACGCTCTCTACAGCGTTAATGTCCCCCTAGTGGTAAAAAAAAGGTCAATGCAGGCCATACCATTGTACAACAGATCAATTATTGTTTGGCAGTAAAGTATCACTCAAACAACCTGGAAATGTAATATTCAAGTATCAAAGTATCTATTGGCCAGTCACTCACCTTTGATCCCCCCATGTCCGTGCGGACCCAGCCAGGGTGAATGGCAGCAAAGAGGATCCCGTCCTTGTTGAAATCCAACGCAGCACACTGGTTAAACATGTTCAGTGCAGACTGGGTAACAAGGGGAGGATGAACAATCAGCCTCTGGCCACCTAACATTCATTGTTTATCAAAGAATCTGAGGCACAGCTGTAGGCTAGCCAATGAGAAGCTACAGCCTATTGACAAATAGGAGCATTTCCATGATAATGTCAGTGGCACATTAACCATTTGGGCCAGATGACATACATTTTGCTGTATTTATATACTGTTTATTGACATTCCTGTTTATTTGTGACTCATTAAATCAGCTATACACACACTACTGCCCAGCCACTATCTGTGGACTTGTTACCATATTTGTATGGGCAAAGTACTACGTAATATGTTGTTATAAACTGATATTGCTAACAATGGCTAATAACAAACCTGGGGACTGTTTAAAAAAGCAGGATTTCTTGCTTAGATCGATAACTTGTTAGATTTAAGGTACCCCAGTTTTAATGGAATTGATAACAAATATTTTTGTTCACTTACATTTAGGTCAGACTACCTTAAATCCAACAAGTTATCTGGCTAATTAAGACTTGCTTTTTGAAACAGGTCCCTGGTATTGTTAAATGGATTTCGTAACTTGTTGTACTTGAGTGTGATGTCTTCCCCAGCTCCGAGGTAAAAGGAATGCAGCATTTATCCACTGGACCAACATGGACACTCATTAGGCCCTGCCTCTCTGTGATCCTACCAATCAATACGTGCCATGTCTGAGGGTCACAGTAGCATAGAAATCTCAATTGTCTCCAAACAAACTCAACGGGTCTGTGTAGGGGAGTACAGTGTGACCACTTTTAAGACCTTAATGGAGGGTAAAAGCGAAATCTTTTCAAGGAAAGTGCCCAAGGTAGGTGTAACATGCCCCATACCTTGCTGATCCTGTAGGAGATGCCCGGGATGTGGGCATATGTCTCTGGGATTTTTGTAATAGACCCAAAGAGGGTGGAGATGTTGATGACGGCAGCTTTGGACCAGGACATGCCTGGCTGGGTGCAGGCTTTGGAGGCTTGGAGCAGGTAGGGCAGGAACTCCTTCAGGAGAGGGAGCGACAGGTCTGTCACAACATCAGCAGGAAATGATCCTGTGATTGGCTCTTTCTTTCAGAAACTAGGGGGATCTCAAACAGGAATCACTAATCACAAGTCTCCTAAATTAACGCCTGTTTAAATAATATTAACAGTCAATGGTAGGAGCCTTAATCAAGCAAAACTTCCCAGCAGTTGTTATTTTTTTTTGTTATAGAACAAGAATCATGATTAGGTAAGAACAACACATTAATCACGTGACTTAAATGTTTATCTTTTGTTTTGTATAGTTTGCCTTTGTTCGTGGAGTCCCCTAGGAACGAGAGGCTTCAATCAAAAACGGTTTCAATTTCTGCTCTCAACACTCCGCAGGAAATGTTTTTTTAGTGGTTATTTCTGCTGTCGTCAGTAGATGGCAGAATAACAGCTCATTACAGCGGTTACGTTTATAATGTAGCGAGACGACGTTTAGGAAGACCCCTAAGGCAGGATGGCGTGAGATGCAAAGCCGCTAAACGATGGAAATATGAATTAAAAACGCTTTTCAAATAAATTGCAGTGTCCGATAAATAACTTAAGCCAATTCTGGCTTGAACTCTCGAACTAATACTTTTAACTAAAAACGAAACTGTCTTACAAATTTCACTACAATAACAACCCCACAAGCTAGGTTAAGTGACTACGTATATGTAGTTAACAGCACCAGAGCTTCTACTAAAATAAGTTCGGCAAGTTTCACCGCTGTTTTGTACGTTAACATATAAATACCCCCTCAAGCGCAAACATCAAACCCCACCTTAGTGACTCTGACTGGCCCCATGAGGTTGGTGTCCATCGCCACCTGGAACTCCTGCTCGCTGGTGTTGAGCAGGTTCCCGGGAGCCAGCACGCCCGCGTTGTTCACCAGCACGTTCAACCCATGCCCCTCCAGCTTGGCCCCCACTGTCCTCGCTGCCTCCTTCACACTTCTGGGGTCTGTGGCATCTGCTCAGGTTTGGGAAGGGAGAAATGAATCTGAGTACAATCATATCTGAGTATAATTGGATCTGAGTCTAATCAAATACTGGATAGAATTGCATCTAGATATAATTGGATCTGAGCACACTTGGATATGAATAGGATTCGACCTGGGTACAATCAGATATGAATAGAATTGGATCTACTTTCAATTGGATCTGAGTAAAATCAGATCTGAATACAACAGAATTTGAGTACTCTCAGGTCTGAATACATATAATCGGATCTATATAAATCAGATATTTTTTTCGGATATGCTATAACTAGATCTGAATATAATCAGATCTAAGTACAATTGGAAGTGAATACAATTGGATCTGAGTTCAACAGAATCTGAATACAAATAGATGTAAATACAATTGGATATGAAAACATTTGAACTGGAGTAGAATCAAAGTGACTACTTCCTCTTCATGATAATATCACACTTAGAAGGAGAGAGAGATGAGAGAACGATAGGAGAGTGAGGAGAGAGGGATGAGGGTGCAGGTTACCAAGTTGGACCACGGTGATGACTTTGGGGCACTTCTTAGCCAGGTCCTGTAGGGCCTGAGAGAGGAGAAAACAGAACAAGATGGCAGCCATCATCATTTTGTATTTAAGGTGACACAAATGAACTTCTATAGCTTACAGGCTTTACAGATATCACCACCTCCCCTCCCCAACACACGGTTTCTTAGTCCATAAATGTGTAAATGGTCCTGATGCCCATTTTGGCCATGATTCTCTCTCCAGCCAGCTGACTCCCTCGTACCTGCGACTTTGGGGCATCGGGATCACGGCAGGCGGCAAACAGCCGGCAGGTGGAAGACCGGCTCTCCACCAGCTGTTTGACCATCTCCAGGCCAAGACCCCGGTTGGCCCCGGTGATCAGGAAACTCTGCACTTTGCTGGTGGCCATGGCGTTCTGCACTGGTGATCTCCGTCCACCTCACCTTCCACGTTTCCACCCAGTGCCTGTAGCACTGATCTGCACTCTGTTTATAAACTAAATCTCCAGCTATTATTGTTAAAGCTCCGCCTCGTTCAGTTGGGGGAGGTCTGGAAGCCTGGCTGTGTTTGCGCTCCGCCCCCATGAGGTTGAGGGGTTACTGGAGAGAGGTGAAAGGCAAACAGAAGTCAGATCTCTGTAAACTTTAAGCTTTAGGGACTGGGGATTGTGGAATGGTGAAGGTATCACGGTGAGTTTTTTTTTTCCCACTCCAAGAGTCCTGCGGGAGATTGAATAAGTGCTGTGGGGTTAGGGAAAATAACTGTGGTGAATCATGTAGGGAGAAAGAAGGTGTGGAGCCTATGTAGCTAGGTTTTGGCCACGCCCACGCCTGGCCTCCCCCGCTTCTAGGGCAGGGGGCCCTCGAGATGAGGGAAGCCTTGAATGACCTTGGAGATTAAACGCTGTACATTCAGACCGCGATTGGATAGCGATATGTCGCAACATTTTTGCTGTGTCATGGTCAGGACACACCTTCTCTCGTGAAAGGGTCTAAATTCTTTTTCTATTCCTTCTGCTTATTTTTATTATTATTATTAGTAGTAGTAGTAGTAATAGTAGTAGTAGTAGTAGTAGTAGTAATAGTAGTAGGCCTAAAAGCGTTTTGTTTTTGTTATTACTTTGCATTACATATTGTCTTTATGAGGATGGAACAAACAGGACATATTGGTTAACAAACCGAAAATGTGCAAAATTTAAACTTTAGAATTATTCAAAGTTAGCAGCACTAGAGCTTCTACTAAAATAAGTTCGGCAAGTTTCACTGCTGTTTTGGAATAAAATTAAAATATGCTAATTTTTTGCATTTTTCTTATTGTGCAGTGCTGTAACTTACAGTGCTACGTTCACACCTGTCTTGGGTCAGATATGCTGCTTGATGAGTTGCTTTTTGTAAAGCTTGATACATTTTACAGTGAATTCAAATATTGTCGTAGATTTATATGTGGGGCATAGTACTTTTTACTTAAGTTATTTTAAAACCAGGTACTGGTGAGCAGGTGAAATTCTGTATCAGGCAGGAATGGGACAACATTTCACTTTCAAAACTCCAACAACTGGTCACCTCAGTTGCCAAACGTTTACAGAGTGCTGTTAAAAGACGAGGTGATGCAGCACAGCGGTAAACAGGCCCCTGTTGCCGGCATCAAACTCAAATTGAGCATATTTGTCATAAAACAATAACATTTCTCAGCTTCAACATTTAATATGTTGTTTCTTATTTTATTTTCCATTATAGGTTTGTATGACTCGCAAACCATTGCGTTTTGCTTCCCAAATGTTCTAGAAATGAAGGTGTACCTTGTTCATGCATTTTTAGAAGAATTCGCTGGGTCTCTTACTGCACTAGACATCAGAAAGACAGCAGGCCCATGGCGACAGTTTGGCTGTGCCAGTGCAGACTTTAGAGTCTTAAAATTCTTGTTTTGGGTCTGAGATGTTCACTTTGGCAGAGTATAAGGCAATTACATTTAATTTATTTGGCAAAGGAATTTATCTCAAGCGACATGCACAAGGTCCCTGTACTGATTGGGGGTTGAGGGCCTTTGCTCATTGGTCCAGCTTCCCAGCACAGGCACAGGCACAGGGTCCCAGTGCACTTCACACCACCTCCAGTTACACACAGACCTATGGTCAGCTTGGAATGTGTGACCTTTGAAACACCTCCAATGCAAAAAAAAACTCCCCGAAGGGCAAATATAAACAAAAAATGTACATGAATAACCAGAACTAATAGCCACCTCTTTCAAGAGAATTAGTTAAGAGCATCTTTTAATGTGTCTGACTGAAAGCCACTGTCAAGCAAACTAGTTAACAGCATCAGAAGGCAAACTCATTGAGAGATGCTAAGGAAGCTTACAGTACCACAGCTTACCCAAGTACTCAGTACTCAGTACTCAGTACTCAAAAATGTAATCCAGGCCTTGAAATGAAGCTCAGCTACTCTCTGAGGCACGTGTTTTGGACGAAGGGGAAGTACTAAAAACGCAACTGTTAATTAGTAAAAGAAACATTGCATATTTGGCCACATTTTTTGATGAACTAGCCCAGTCGCCCAGTACCTAATATGTTATAATGTTATTAACCATGTGATCGGAAGCACTGGGGCCGGCTTCTGTGTTTGTGTCCTGGCCGTTCAGCATCACAGTGAGTGTGCGCGTCCTCATGAGTCACTTAATGTGCACAAAAGGAATTCAGAAGCGTAAACTCATACCAGTCGCTACACGACGCACTGCTTTTATTTATACATGACCGGGGATTGTACATGTAAACAACGTGGCAAGACTTGTTCGCACCCATGGTAAAATGCCTTGATTAAGAAAGAAAAACTTGTTTTTTAGGTCTCAAAAAAAAAAAAACTTGTTAATGAAAAAGTCCCTCAGGACTTATCCGATCCCCGTTTGTGATTGCTCATGCTATGCGTATTATACATCGTCTGTGACGCAAAATGCAAAGAAAGCTCACAAATTTCCAAGCCCCAAGATTCCTGGTATGTTCCAGGGGCCCTTCTCATGTCCGATTCCCCTGAAAGCACTCTATCTGCCACACCCCAAGTTTACTACTTTATGGTAAACTTTACATTATCTTCACAATCTTTGAGATATTTTTGACTTTTGTTTTTATTGTAGTATCTATTTTTTCATCATTCTAATCTAAATGGTCTGGGGGAGAACAGGTAGTATTGCTTCCTCATACATCAAATTCCACCCCACCCTCTGGGAGTGGAGTAGAAATGGTCTCCTATATGGCCTTGGTTTCCTCCAGTGCCATCGAGACGTGCAGTTAGGTGAAGTGATATCTCCACTTTGTCAGCATCGTGTGGATGTGTGCATCTTCCCAAGGATTGGCATCCCATCCAGGGTGGACCCCATCCAGGCCCGGCCTCACGGGGGGGCCAGGGTTGGCCTGGCCCCCCCAATCACAAGGCTGGCCCACCCAGCCTTATGTAATTGCCCCCCTAAAAATCTTCCTGGCCCACCCTGTTACCGAGAGATGGAGCCAAGCTTGACCCAATCTAGGGCATACCCCAACCAGGGTGTATTCCAGGCTTATGCTTAGTTTATGTCCCAGCCCCCCATGACCTCATATTGGATAACAGGGCTGTATACAGGAACAGGCCACAGGGGCACTAGCCCCAGCTGATTGCCCCCTGGAGTGCTCTGTGCCCTAATTGAATGTTTGAGATGCTGAAATTAATTGAAAGGCTGCCATTTCTGACAAGGCAATAGGGAATGCTGCAAGATCTCACATCAATCACAAAACAGAATCAGATTATTATTCACATCCACCTTTATTCAGAGCCTTTTGGGGCAGCCTGTGTTCACCAAGGCAGAGACTTGCCCTGGTAATCCAGGAAGGCTCCAGTCTGCCGCTCAGTGAGGGAGCCCATCACCTTCAGGAGGCCCTGTACGCTCTCTACAACGTCAATGTCCCCCTAGTGGTAAGAAGAAGGTCAATGCAGGCCTTATCATTGTGCACCATATCGATTTTTGTTTGGTGGTAAAGTATCACTCAAACAAACTGGAAATGTGATATTTATACCCCTCACATCCCCCCCCCCACTTTAAACCATTTATTGGCCATTCACTCACCTTTGGTCCCCCCATATCCGTGCGGACCCAGCCAGGGTGAATGGCAGCAAAGAGGATCCCGTCCTTGGCAAACTCCAACGCAGCACACTGGTTAAACATGTTCAGCCCAGTCTGGGTAACGAAGGGAGGATGAACAATCAGCCTCTGGCCACCTAACATTCATTGTTTATCAAAGCATCTGAGGCACAGCTGTAGGCTAGCCAATGAGAAGCTACAGCCTATTGACAAATAGGAGCATTTCCATATAATGCATATGTTGTTGTCCATAACAAAATACCCATATGTGCCAGACATACATTTAAGCTGTTAATCCACTGAATCTACAGGCACAGTCATTAGGCCCCGCCTCACATTGATCTGACTAATAAGTTCATGTCATATCAGAGGACAGCAATTGAAATTTCTATCTGCTCCAAACAGACTCAATGAGTCTGTGCAGGGGAGTACAGTGTGAACACTTGTAAGACCTTGGAGGATAAAAGAGAAACCGTTTCAAGGAAGACGTCCGAGGTAGGTGACACCTGCCCCGTACCTTACTGATCCTGTAGGAGATGGCGGGGAGGAAGTCATACAACTCTGGGACTCTTGATATAGATGCCAAGAGAGCGGAGATGTTGATGACGGCAGCTTTGGACCAGGACATGCCTGGCTGGGTGCAGGCTTTGGAGGCTTGGAGCAGGTAGGGAAGGAACTCCTACAGGAGAGGGAGCGACAGGTCCGTCACAACATCACCATGCGGGTAATGATTCCAGAAGCCAGCGGGAATTTAAGTCTTGTCTGAATAACATTAACAGTCAATGGTAGAAGCAATAAACCAGTAAAAATACATAACAGTTTTTGACCTTTTTATCAAGGTACAAGAATCACTGCTAGATTAAAATCACAGATTAATCATGTGGTTTAATGTTTTTCGCAGTTGTTGTTGTTAATGGATTTCGCTGGGAACTAGAGGCTTCAAATAAATAGAGTAAAGTTAATTTCCGCTCTCAAAAAAGCATGACGCCACTGTAAATGTTTTTAAGCAGTGTTTTTGGTGTCTCCAGTAGATGGTAGAATAACGGTTCATTACCCAACAAACACGCCTAAAAGCAAGACGGAGTGAGAGGCAAAGGTGCCAAAAGACAGAAATAGCAATTAAAAACACGTAAACTATATTATAAAAATAAGGTGGAATGTCCCACAAATATCTTTATCTTAACTCTAGCCTGACCTTAGAAACTAAACATTTAATTAAAAATGGCATGGTTTAACAATCTCCTGGACGATACCCCCCCCCAGGGTGTAACTGTACTAACTCTGAGTGGATGCCCACCTTAGTGACTCTGACTGGTCCTATGAGGTTGGTGTCCATCGCCACCTGGAACTCCTGCTCGCTGGTGTTGAGCAGGTTCCCGCGCGGCAGCACGCCTGCGTTGTTCACCAGCACGTTCAGCCCATGCCCCTCCAGCATGGCCCCCGCGGTCCTCGCTGCCTCCTTCACACTTCTGGGGTCTGTGGCATCTGCTCAGGTTTGGGGACGAGAAGCAGAACTGAGTACAAATGAATCAGAGAATCAGATTTGAATACAATCAGTTCTGAGTACAATTGGATTTGAATGCAATTGAATCTCAGTACAACTGAATCTGAATACACTTGGCTCTGAATACAATCAGTCTTGAGTCAAATCAGATTTGAGTACAATCAAATCTAAATACAATCAGATCTTTGAGATCCAAATTTCATTGGATCTCAGTTCAATGTTGTAGAACCAGATATGAATACAATTGGATTAGAATATAATTGGCTTTGAGGACACTCGTATCTGAATAGAATCAGACCTATTTTCATAAGGATCTGAATACCATTGGATCTCACTATAATCAGATCTGAGTACAATTAGATCTCAGTACAGTTGGTTTTGAATACAATGAGTGTAATTACTTCTTCTTTATAATATCATATGATGGCATGAGAGGAATGACAGAGGGACGAGTGAGGTTGAGAGGGATGAGGGTGTTAGATGCATGGTTACCAAGCTGGATCACGGTGATGACTTTGGGGTACTTCTTAGCAAGGTTCTGTAGGGCCTGAGAGAAAAAAACAGAACAAGATGGCAGCCATCATCAATATCATTTCATATTCACCATGACACAAAATAATTTTTAAAGCTTACAGGTTTTACTGATACTACTCCCAGTGAAACATAGTTCCTTAATCCATAAATGTGTAAATGGTCCTGATGCCCATTTTGGCCATGATTCTTTTTCCAGCCAGCTGACTCCCTCGTACCTGTGACTTTGGGGCGTCGGGGTCACGGCAGGCAGCAAACAGCCGGCAGGTGGAAGCCCGGCTCTCCACCAGCTGTTTGACCATCTCCAGGCCAAGACCCCGGTTGGCTCCGGTAATCAGAAAACTCTGCACTTTGCTGGCAGCCATGGTGTTTTGCACTGAATATCTCCTAGACTTCCACCCAGTGCCTGCAGCACTGATCAGCGCTCTGTTTATAAACCAGTTCTACAGCTGAGGCTCATTCAACTGGGGGAGGTCTTGAAGCCTTGGCTTGTTTGAGCTCCGCCCAATGTGGGGGCGGGGTTACTGGAGGGTGGTGATAAGAGGAATACATAGATATATTCCATTCAGAGTAAAATGGAATCTGAAGTCAGGTCTCTGTAAATTATAAGCCTGACAGACTTCGAAATGTGGAATGAAGAAACCCATCCTGGTGAGGACTTTATCTGCTCAGAGAGTCCTGCAGGAGCCTGAAATGTCATTGTGGCTGAAGGACAAATATGAAAGGAATCTCCGGTAGGCTTCCACTATCGAGATGAGGAAAGCCTTGAATGATCCTGGAGATGAGATGAGGAAAGCCTTGAATGATCCCAGAGATTAAGCGCTATATGTTCAACCCACAATCGGATAGCGATCTGTTGTGACATGCCTGCATATTTCTGCTGTTTCATAGTGCATGTAAAATCCAAATGGGTGATATCTTCATTCTACTTTAACTCCACCTCCACAGTTCACATTAGCTGCTTTCTGACGGCACTACGTTTTGGAAGGTTTGGTAGCCCTGATTTACAGTGTACCAGAAGCTAAAAGAGTACAGTACCCAAATTCGTTGTCTACAATACCATTTTATGGGGCTTTGATTCACTATCATGATTAGGCAAACATAGAGTAGTATGGCTTCCTCCCATTGCGGCGAGGGAAGGTTTGTTTGTCTGTGCTGCCAGGCAGCCTTTTGTCAACTAATGGACATTAAGGAGGCTAATTTGACGCTGAAAAACATTAACTAGAAACCTAACATGATTTTGCGTTCAAAGTATGTCAGTGATTTTATTTTCAGTTTGTAATGCTGGACAATAAAGTAAATCTCCTATAGATGCAAGAGGAGTGTGTATAACGCTGTAATAAGGCAGACTGTGTGCTTTTCAGGAAGGAGAGTAATGAGAGCAATGCGTTTTCTGCAGCTGTAATTCACAGGATCTTGGTGCTGCTGCATGACTCCCAAGGTCGCGGTTAGGCCCTAGCCCAGGAGAAACGCAGGGGAAATGCAGCCTCTCCAAAGCAGATAAACAATCCTAATGACCGGCTTAATCTGTTGGAGGAACATGACTCCTGCGGGGCATTCAATCCACTCTTGGGGAAATGGTGTATCCCATAATTCTGTTCACCTGTTCCCTGCAGACCATTTAGTCATTTAAATGTAATTAACTACTATTGGATGTTAGAAGCCTAGCTGGCTCCAGGATGAGTCTTCAGCCATTTGAAACTGTATATAATTAATGGTGCGTGTTCAATGGGCAATTTTATGTTTTAAAACAAGACAGGGGACCTTCTCAAACACTGATGTCAGCCCAGGGGAAAGAAGGAATGGTCATAGGGGTGTAACTTTAATTGGAAGTTATACATGCAAGGCCACATGGGGGATATAAAACTGCGTGTAAGATTTTAGTGATGGCACTAGATGGATAAAAAGGATGCTGTACCAGTCACCAAACCATGCAACACTGTTTGGTGGGTCCAGTAGAGTAGACAGGTAATGGACTCCAGTACAGTCAGCAAGTAGACACAGACCAAGTGACTCTAGCCAAGGGGTGTCAAACTCCAGTCCTGGAGGCTGGTGCCCTGGGTAGTTTAGTTCTTTCCCTGTTCCACCACAAATTATTGAACTGAAGAGCTGTGTGGTAATTAGCACAGTGAGCTGAATCAGGTGTGTTAAATGAGGATAACCCCAAAAATGTGCAGGGCTGCGGCCCTCCAGGACTAGAGTTTGACACCCCTGCTCTAGACCATATTTTGAACACTAAAAAGTGAGGTCCAGGAACAGAGGTGGTTCTAGAATTTTTTTAAGGTAGGTGGCATAAGAGAGGGCAGAATTTATACAGAGAAGCCAGCCTTATCACTAGCCAATGATATGTTTGGAATCGGTGGGTGACAGAGGAGCCGACCAATCAGCTTTCAAGCCGGTGCCCCTGTGGCCTCACCCTTGCATATGACCCTGTCCAGGACTTCATGAAATGCGTCCCTTAACAGGCATACAGACATAGTGGTGAATTGGCACACTTCCAGGTGGACCACACCCAGCTTCTGGTCCCACACGGGCGTACCTGGCTGTTGGGTAAGCAAACAAACAAGATTAAAATGAAAAAGAGAGAGTTTGTCAAACAACCACCTGGAAGAGACCATTTCAGATAGGAAAGGGGGGTTTAAACACCTGGCACTCAACAAGGCCCTGGCCTGTAACCTCTAAAGCAAGAAGCACAGGACGGCGTCCCATCGAGATATTGATTTTGTTTTATTAGCTGAAGTTGGTCGCTATGGTTGCTATGATCAAGTACAACCAAGCAGCCAAGCAAGCTCAGGCATCCCACCCGGCAGAGAGGAGAGGAAATAGATGTTAAGTGCCATCCACTGTAATCTAATCGCGATCCAACATCTGAGGTGACAGCCACCACAAACATGCCTGGAGACTTTTGCTGTTTCATGGTGAGTTGGAACACTCAAACGGGACACACCTTCACTCATGAAAGAGTTCCACAGCACCCTGTCCCTGGTACAGTAGATTGAAACCCAAGCTATTAGCAATTTTATTCAGAATTATCACAAAAGAAACACTTTTCATTGTGTATGTTCAATGTCTCTCTCGTATTAGATCTGACCTTTCGTTACCTTGATGATGTTTTTCTAGAAGAATTAGCTGAGTATGATTCCCTTACTGCAGGGGTCTCAAACTCCAGTCCAGGTGAGCCGGAGCCCTGCACATTTTTGGGGTTACCCTCATTTAACACACCTGATTCAGCTCACTGTGCTAATTACCACACAGCACTTGGGCGCAATCATTTGCGATGGAACAGGGAAAGAATTAAGCTACACAGGACTCCGGCCATCCAGGACTGGAGTTTGAGACCCCTGCCTTACAGTATTTAAAATCAGAAAGACATCAAAAGGTAGTCTGTAAAAAGTAGTGATGGTTTTATCGTGCCATTGCAGAGTTTAACGTAATATGGTCCTTGTTTTGGGTCTGAGATATATGGGGACTTTGGCAGAGTCTGAGGCAGTTATATTTTATTTATTTAGCTAATGATTTTAGCCAAAGTAATGTACAAACGGTGCCTGGAGTGATTTGGGGCTAGTCATTAGTCATTTAAAAGTAATGAACAACAATCGGATATTAGAAGCCTGGCAGGCCCCGAGATGAGTCTTCAGCTGTTTGAAACTGTATTTAATTAATGGTGCATGTTCAATGGGCAAATGGATGTCTAATGTTGTAATGAAAGATACTGGGCTGCCTCAAACAGGATATCAGCCCTGGAGAAGAAGGATAGGGGGGTGTAACAGCGATCAGAAGTACGTACAGGCAAGGCCAGGAGGAGTATATAGACCTAAGTGTAAGATTTCAGTGATGCCACTGGACAGATAAAATGGATGCCGTACCAGTCATCAAAACTAGTGACATTATTTTGTGGGTCCAGTAAAGTGAACCGGTGATGGATTCTTGTAAGGGGGAGGCGACTAAGGCTCTCAACAAGTAATCACAGACCAAGCAACTCAATACCATTTTTCAAGCAGTAAAAGGTGAGGTCCAGGACCAAAGGCGATTTCTAGGATTTTCAAAGGTGGAGGGGGGCATAAGTGAGGTCATAACTTAGACACAAAGGCCAACCGTATCTTTAGCCAATATTAAATATGGAATTGGTGAGTGACAGGGGAGACGACCAATCAACTTTCAGGTAAGGTCTTCACTGCTGTGGCCTCACACCTTTATATGACCCTGTCCAGGACGTCAGGTGATGCATCCATTAACGGGCATAACAACACAGTGGCGAACTGCCATCGTTTTTGGACTGTCAGGTGGAACACACCCAGCTCCTGGTCTCACACAGTTGGGTAAGCAAACAAACAAGATTCAAATGGAAAAAAGAGAGTTGGTCAAATAACCACCTGGAAGAGACCATTTCAGTCAGGAAAGGGGGGTTTAAACACCTGGCACTCGACAAGGCCCTGACCAGCAAGAAGCAGAGAACGGCACCCCATCGAGATATTTATTTTGTTTTATTAGCTGAAGTTGGTCGCGCTGTTATGATCAGATACAAGAGAGCAGCTAAGCAAGCTCAGGTAGCCCACCCAGCACCCCCTAAACGACAGCCTCACATCCCCTCGCCCTTCTCTCTTAGCCCACGAAGGACACCCTCTCTCTGGGTAGAGTTCAGAGGAGTGGGGGTGGGAGGAGAACTGAGTGAATGTAGAGGGAAGAGTGGGGGGGCACAGACAGGGCTAAACGAGCATGGTCTCAGGCGTAGCATCATGGGCAGGGGGGGGGGGGGGGGAGACAAAGGAACCCCACATTCGCAGGGTTTATAACCCTCTAAAGGTCCGTCAGGGCAAATAACCCGATAAAACCCCACCTCGAGTGTTCATGGGGGGGGGGGGGGGGGGT
>JAODKN010000045.1:14392628-14409010 GCA_026774425.1 Petrocephalus zakoni
CCCCCCCCCCCCCCACCCCCCCCCCCCCCCCCCCCCCCCCCCCCCCCCCCCCCCCCCCCCCCCCCCGCCCCCGGCGGGCCCGGGGCCCCCTGTGGGCGGTACAGATGTCAGCAGCAGCAGTGGTCGGCACCCGGCGTACGTGTAGGTGTTTAGCGACTTCGGCTGAAAAACGAGGGAGTCTCTCGGTAAGGAGAGCAGACAAAAGCAGGCGGCAGAAAGCTCAGTTTCTTTGATTCTACCGACACACATTCAGGGAATTCGTATTTGGTGCAGAAAAGATTAAAGGTGCAGCTCTGTCCTCTTCCTCTCCCTCTGCCGATTTCCCTCCTTCCACGAGAGTGCCCCCTCTTGGTCCCTTCCTCTCACTGCATGCCGCACCGCCTACAGGTGCGTACTGTCCCGCGTGTGGAACCTGTGCCCATCGCGAGGCCCCGAGCCAGCATTCGGGGGGCCTCCTCGGCCGGGCACCTGGGAAAGTGGGTCCGGCCGGATCAGGTACCTGTCGTGGAAAGGGAAGAGGGAGTTATTTCCAGGGCCAAGTCTAGGATTTTTTAAGGTAGGGGTCATGTACTCACACAATGTCATGGAGCTCCAGGCGAGTGTCAGGTGAGGGGTTGATGAGGATGTAGGACAACGTGTTGCACTGGTCCGTCATTCCATCTGGGGGTATGACACAGGAAGCAGAAGGTCTGACACAGGAAGTGGAACAAAGGGACACTATCTACAAAGGTCAATAATAAATCTATAAGCCAGGGCAGCACGGTGGTGCAGTTTTAGCACTGCTACCTCACACCAAGGTTTGAGTCTCGATAATGGCTCCAGGTGTGTGGAGTTTACATGTTCTCTCCGTGTCGTTGTGGAGTTTCGCTCCACAGTCCAAAGACAGGCTGAGGTTAATTGGAGTTGCCAAATTGCCCATAGGTGTACATGTGTGAGTGAATGGTGTGTGAGTGTGCTCTGCGATGAATTGGTGCCCCATCCTGGGTTGTTCCCTGCCTTGCGCCCATAGCCTCCGCCATAAACTCCGGACTCCCCGTGACCCTGAATAGGATAAGCGGTTCCAGAAAACGGATGGATAGTTTTTGCAGAATATTCATAGAAGCAATATTTTTAGCTTGAGGGTTTGCCTGCTTAATGGACGTTCATACAAACAAATTTCAAACACGCTCAAAAACTGACACAATAAATAGTAAGAAGTGACTGAAATAAGCCAGTGAGCGCGTGCTATTTGTCAGAGCCCTGAGTGTCCTCTTGGGGGCAGCAGAGAGGCAGGCACAGGAGGGTCAATATAGCGTGACAGTAGCCAGCTGAAGAAATGCTCATATTCACAGTCCCAGTGGCTTCTACCTACAAAGACACATGCGTACACACGCGCACACACACGCACACACACGCGCACGCACACACACAAAGCACACACGCAAATGCACGCACACACAGCACACTCCAGCACACACACACACACGCACACACACACACACACTCACAAACACACACTCACTGTATCCGGACGGGGACAGGCCGAGGTGCTTCATGCGCGTGCGCACCAGGGCGTTGAGCTCCTGCCGCTCCGAGCGGCGGAACAGCGTAAGCCGCTGCTGGCTGATGCGCTCAGCGGCGCTGCCCGGCCCCTTGGCCCCAGCCGGGCCCCGGCCCCCCTTGCGGCTCAAGCGTCGCGCCCACTGCATGCTCTTGCGGCGCAGCAGTGGGTGCTCAGAGGCCGCAGCGGGAGGCTCGGAGGGGATGGAGTTACAGTGGGGGCCGGCCCGGCACAGCAGGGGCTCGCGGCCCTCGCGGGTGTCCTCACAGTCCTCCACACTGATGGACACCTGGGACTGAAAGACAAGGTCAACCTACAGTGAGGGACGGGAAGTGCCTACGTGACTGACAGCTGGGACTGAGGGACAGGAAGTGCCTACGTGACTGACTGCTGGGTCTGAGAGACAGGAAGTGCCTACGTGACTGACAGCTGGGACTGAGGGACGGGAAGTGCCTACGTGACTGACACCTGGGACTGAGGGACAGGAAGTGCCTATGTGACTGACTGCTGGGTCTGAGGGACAGGAAGTGCCTACGTGACTGACAGCTGGGACTGAGGGACAGGAAGTGCCTATGTGACTGACAGCTGGGACTGAGGGACAGGAAGTGCCTATGTGACTGACAGCTGGGATTGAGGGACAGGAAGTGCCTACGTGACTGACTGCTGGGTCTGAGGGACAGGAAGTGCCTACGTGACTGACACCTGGGACTGAGGGACAGGAAGTGCCTATGTGACTGACACCTGGGATTGAGGGACAGGAAGTGCCCACGTGACTGACAGCTGGGACTGAGGGACAGAAAGTGCCTATGTGACTGACACCTGGGACTGAGGGACAGGAAGTGCTTACGTGACTGACAGCCGGGTCTGAGGGACAAGAAGTGCCTACGTGATTGACAGCTGGGACTAAGAGACTGGAGGTGCCTACATGATTGGCCCGGGTTGGTAAACACTAGGCTACATGATTGACAGCTTGGACTAAGAGACAGGAAGTATCTACATGATTGACAGCTGGGACTGAGGGACAGGAAGTGCCTACTTGATTGGCCCGGGCTGGGAAACACTAGCTTACATGATTGACAGTTAGTGTGAATGTGTACCTCTGACACAGGCAGCGTCCGTGCCTCGGTCCTGTAGATGCCGATGGGGATGTCTCCAGTGGACGAGCACAGCTTCTGGTAGAGCCGGCCGTAGGTGCGGATCCACAGGTCTTCCTCCGTGATCTTCATCTGTCAGACACAACCGACTGAGCCTCCTTCTCTTAGTCAGCGGCATCATCCTCACTAGTCACCCTCCCCGTCAGCCATGTCCCATCCGGGCTGCCGTCACCTTTCTTACATCATCACTGACCCTTCCTTTCGAGCCGACGTTACTGGCAGCTTAGCTGCTGCTGCATGTTCATCACGGTGACATCGTGCCATGTGCTAAGTCAGTGTAGGGACATATGACATATAATAAGCACATTTTCCAAAAGTCGCTCAATCCATTTCTTGTTGTTTTTGAGATGAGAGCGCCGGTGACCTAAAGTCAGGTTTCCTCCTCATATGTCACAGTACTGGGAACCAAAACTCCCTCAATCCATGTAATCTAACAAAGGACTTTGGTTAAATTTCTCGAAAACATATTGTGTGACCTGATTGAGTTTTGGAAATTTGCTCACATGAGGTTTATGTGTATCACTGAGCGGCGGAACATCTACAGAGTATGTGTGTGCTCCTCGGTAAGGCATTTTTAAACATCTTGGTGTATGTGTTCCTGAATGACGCAAGCAGGATATTATTAGGATGCATGTTGAAGCGAGGGGATGAGCCAGATGGATCATACTCACAGCACACAGGAACCCAGACCCCGGAGTAGAATCCAGCCCCAGAAACAGTCTGGTGATGGAGATCATGTAGTCCTTCACAAAGGACTGGGAAAAACGAGCAGACAGGCCAACTAAGGCAACAGGCCAAGAACCATATTTTAAAATGCTAACTGCACTTAAGATGCTAATGCATCCAGCAGGAAATTGTACAAATCTTCTAGCATACTTAATCACATAGGGTGCATACTAAGAAATTGCATACTTGTTTGCTATGTAGTAGGCGAAATATAGTATGCTATGTGAGCAGTATGTCCAAATCCTCAGTATGGATGAGACAGTAGGGGTACAGTACTGGGATGTCATACTACATTCTGTGAAATCTAGAAATGTGCAACCAATGGATGCTACACTATCCCAGAAGGACACTGGGGCTGCAACCAGAGATGAAAAACAGCGATCGCACAGAAACTTTTGTCACGATGGCCGATGAAGTGCCATCTCTGTATAGATTTAATTAGAGAACAATAGTCAGTTGACTCAAATGTGTATTTTTTTGTTGATAGTTCTTAACTGTTTTTAACTTTTGCAGCGGGTCAAGCTACATCACTGGACAACATCCAGGTCAAATAACAGGCAAGAAGGAGACCTAATGCATGCATACTGTTCTCATGCATACATACAATGCATAATGCATTAAAGGTCGAGGAGTAGGCTTCTGACGAAATTCAGTTCCAACTGTGTGTATATGCAATTTCGGACACACCCATAAACCCACATCTGAAGATATCTGCTCCCAGAATGCACAGGGGAGGTCAAGGGTCAGATTTACTTGGTACAGCAACGTATCCAACATGCTGACGCTGAAGACCTTCCCCGCGGCAAAGGGCAGCCGGAACATAAAAACCAGGTTGGAGCCCTTCTCCCTCTCCTTCTGCAGGGGGTCAGAGGAGGAACAGACAAAAAGGGGGGAATTGTCACCATCATAACGGAGTTCTTTTGGACAGAAGACTTAGCTTAAAGTCTCGTTTACAGGTATCGCCATCTGGCTTCTATCACACCTCCTTTAAAATAAAGCTATTTATTCTATGGGCTGCCCCATATCCAGCCCTGGTTAATGTTGACTCATCCTGAAGAAGACACTCCAGTCATTTACATTTTATTTATTTAGCAAAATCAGAAAGCAGAGTTATACAGTCCCTGGAGCAATTAGGTTTAAGGGGCTTGCTCAAGGCCCCAGTGGTGAAATCACTCATCTGACAAAGGGATTTGAACTAGCAATCTTCTGATCACAGGCACAGCAGATAAAGAGACTGCCCCTCTCCTCCCATGGCTCTCACCTTCTCCAGCCTGGACAGGGTCAGCGAGTAGTGGTCCTTCACTCTGAACTGCATGAAGCGCATATTGGCAGGGTGGGTTAGCTCTGTGATGATGCTGAGTGCTGGGAACAGCCTGGAGGTGCAGGTTGAGAGGGTGGACATGCACCATGTACAGTGTAGGTCAGTTACTTGAGGGTGGTTCCCATTGGATATCAAACAGTGATTGACAGGGCACAATAATCCTACCCACCAATGGCTGGGAAGCCCCACCTCTCCCATCACTAACCACATATGCATGTTGACAAATTTTGTTACATTTTGTTGATATAAATTTAACAAGAAATTTAGAAGGAATAAAACACAGTAGGCGTCCATCTTGGGAGAGTAACAGGAATTGTCTGTCCTCACAGCTGGCAAGGACGCTCACCTAAAGAGAGTCTGGACGTTGACAATGGTCTTGGCGTCGGCCATGTAGTCCTCCTCCGCGATCATGGAGCTCTCCTTATCCACCACCACCATGGTGTCGGCGAAGGTTACGCCACAGCGAAGAAGGCTGTCCAGGCTGGGGACATACGACCCAACGGGACGGGTCACAATAAAGGCAGGAATACCCCATTATGGTCCCACTCACAACGGGCTGTAAATGTGCCTACTCTCCATAAACTGCAGGGTCACGGCCCAAAAGGGGAGCCATGGAGCTATTTTCAGGGGGTCATATAGTGTGAGGTTTACAAATAATTCACCACCAGCACCTCCCTGTTGGAAAATTTTACCACCACCACTCACCCCCCCCCACCCCCGCCAGAGAATTTTATAGACTATAGGTATATCATAATTTTCTCTCTCTCTCTCTCTCTCTCTCTCTCTCTCTCTCTCTCTCTCATTTTTCTTAAAAAAATATGGCTTGTGACTTAATGACCAAGGAAAAATGTGGCTCCTGAGGCTAAACCCGTTGAGAATGTCGGCTTTAAACCTCTGACAGCCTCACTGCCGAGACAGGAGGCAAAGTTAGCTCAGCCTTGTGGAAAAAAAAAGAGCTCAAATTGAGAAAAGGAAGCCAAAATATGCAACAAGCAGCCTGGACCAGGACTGTGTCAAACCTGCCAACAGGAAAGAGACAAACGGTCCCTCTGGCAGGAGAATCAGATTAGCGTGGCGACAGCTGTAGCAGCAAACACAGCTGGAGCGTGATCAAGCGCGGGGAGCGGCGCGCCGGAGTCATGTGCCGCTGTCGATATTACAGAAAATGAGCGCGGATGACATGACGTGACTGTCACCAGCTGCGGCTTCCTACAAGATGGGCAGCATCAGCGTTTTTTATTACATTAGATGAAACATGACGCCAATAATATTAGCAAGTTTTCGTCTTTTCTTTGTTCCTGCAATACGATTTTGACAATTTTCATTATTACCGTAATGAATATCATTACATTACGTGAAACCAGACGCCGCAAACGAGATGCGCTAAATTTAGCCCCCCTGGATATGGCTCCGGACGGCGACTCTTACTTGTCGATGGATCCCACGGAGTAGAATACCATGGGGAACCAGCAGATGGCCTCCAAGAAGTCAGCCTCGGGTCTGGGGGGGGAGGGGGGGGTCAGATATGAAATACCACCACGGCCAGGAGCGATGCTGGAGGGAATGCTTATTTGTGGATCGGTCCTTAGCTGAAAGCAGCCTCATACACCACTGATAGCTCCACAGTTATCCATCGAAGCTACCGGAACCACAGTTCGTACCCAATAATGAATCCTCTTCATTCAATTAAGCTGCTTCAACTCGATAACACTTTCCTGGAACGACATCCCTATTTGTAGCTACCTTTCTAGGATTTGGTACGATGACTCACGGGCTCTCCAGGAGCAGCACAATGGGGTTGAGCTCCTTCTTGGGCCGGTAGTACGCCCGCAGGGGCACGATGAAGTTGTAGAGGCCGTTGCCTGCTCTCTCAGCTGACACGATGATCAGCTTGTTCCTGAAGCCGTACGCGCGGGCATCCTCACAGGGCACGTGGTGGCAGGCCTAAAGGGGCGGGCAAGAGGGGCAAGAGAAGAATGCCATTGGGCAGGCGAGGTATCAATAATTTAAGGAGAGGCAAGGATAGGTCGGGAAAGCACGGATATACTTGGGATGTGGAGCCTAGGATTATGGGTGACGTATGAGTAAATAGAGTACAAACCAGGAAGAGGCCATGTGGCCAAGGGTGGGGGTGGGTGAAGACTCTCACCTTGTCGAGCCGGAGACAGCAGAAGGACACCTTCTCCTGGAGAAGATGGCAGAGGGTGGGGGAGCTGCCGATGTAGGGCGAGTTCAGGGGGTAGCCCTTCACCCACCTGGCGGGTGGAGGGGGCAAAGGGTCAGCCTTACTACACCCTAACCCCAGAAACCAGAGGTGGGTGAGTCACCGTCCAGAGCAAGATTGTTTCAACCAACCAGCTGAGTATAAAGAGTCAACTGATTTGTTGAAACAAAAGCTTGGTCTGGACCTGCACTATCCACCCTCATCTAAAACTAATACACAACTCATCATCAACTCAACATCAACTCAACATCAATCTACCATACCCACTCTGGATCACATGTGGCCTATCCCAGGAAACGCAGGGCACAAAATCGGGGGTGCCCTGGGCGGGATGTCAGCACATAGGCACACATGCACTATTTATGTTTTTGGATCATGGGAGGAGGCAGCAGCGCCACCTGGTGGCGTCCTCTCACATCACCCATTCTCATATTCACTCACACCACAACTTTACTCGCACATAACCACAGCGCCCTCTAGCTGGTACTCACTCGCAGTGTCCTCCCCACCAAGGACTGGGGGAGTTGGGGGCCTTCCCGCCCTCCTCGCCATCTTCCCCCCCCTCGTCCTCTGACTGGTCCCCCAAGAGGTCGAAGGTGGGGCCGTTGACCTCCCCCAGGTCCAGAACGGGGGCGATGCTGTGTCTCCTCTGTGGGGCGCAGTCCGCCGATGCGGGGAGGCTCAGGGTATTCCCCCTCTCTGTGTTTGAGTCACAGCCCTTCTCGGCCACGCCCCCACTCTCAGTGCCCTCTGACCTCTTGGCTCCGCCCCCGGCCCCGTCGCTGCTATCGCTGGAGTCCTGCAAGTCGATGGCGACTGTGCCTGAAAGAGCACGAGTGTGTGAGACAGTGCGTAATGGCGGCAGGCTGTCGCGGCCGTGGGCCCGCATGCGGCCGCGGCGTCACCCACCCATACTGGCGATGATGCTGTGAACGGGCAGGCGTGTCAGCCCGTGGTAGATGGTGTGAGGGGCCCCTGGACCGCCCCCACCAGGGCCCCGCAGAGACTCCCGTTGCCCCCGCACAAACGCTGAGTTCTCCTCCTTGGAGATGTTGATGTAGAAGCAGGTGTCAGAGGCGGCCATGATGTGACAGGGCCCCGGGTTCAACAGGATGTTGGCCGTGTCCAGACGTCGCACACCTATCAGACACACCCCATACCTACAGCACACGGGAGGGATGGTCACTCAGGTTTCCAGAAACTTCTATTATGCCACACATGTAACCAGGAAGAATTTCATCCTCTCAGTATAATCTGTCAAATGACAATAACAGTCAAAATGCAAAAAAAACATTTATTAGATAATAACAGTCTTGTATACTAACTATTTTAAGAATACTAACCAAATGTTTCAAGAACATTCATTTTACACAAGTTTACACAACATGAAAGAGAATATTCAGTTCTACATAGGCAGCGTGCGTGTGCACAGATCCATGCAGACAGTCAGACTTACTTCTTGTGCACGTGGAAGGACGTAAATGTGAAGCTCTTGCCCTGGTACTCCCCGAAGAACTTGCTCTCCTCCAGGCAGATGTGGTGGACCTCATTGGCAGAGCAGCGCCGGTAAGTGCGCTGCCATTGGTCGGCAGACTCGGCCACGCCCTCCCTGGCACACCCGGTGAGAAATTGGTGATAGGAGAGAAAATGTCAAGAGAAAATGTCAATTTCCTGTGGCATCTCTGGAGTCGACGATTAGTGGCTCATGTTCGTGGTAACCTTTTAAAACCACCTGTCATCTTTTTCACTCTGATCAGTAATAAAATATCAGACCAGAATTTTACGGAACACATCAGCACTGCTCTCCCGGGAGCCCAGGCACCCTAGTTGGAGAACGGGCCAGAGCTTCTGCTTGGTACAATTAACAATGGAAAGCAGTGAGTGACTCTGGGTCAACACTCCACCTTAAGTTGGAAGTAGTCCTTGAATGAGATGGGCCTCTCATTCTCCATAATAAAAGGAGAAGACAAACGACTGCCGGGGAACAGAAGGTGCATTAAACGCTGAGACAGCCGTCACACATCGGCTATCTGGGTCGGCTTCGTTATCGTGGCTCTTAGACATGAGATGTGATGCCCTAATGAGCTCCATCAATTCGAAACAGAATGGACTTGACACGTACTTAAGTGCGTACCAAACCAGACGTTTCACTAAATACGAACTACAAAGGGCAATCAGCTGCCAGTTTGATTCTCTTGGCCCGCAAAAAAACGAAAAGCCTGGGATTTAATTTTACATTTGCATATATTTTATTTAGCGGACACTTTTTTTTTCCCCAGGTGGCATATAGCCCATTACAAACAGACATTTTTCATGGAGTCAGCTAGGCATAAGGGCCGGTGGGCTAAGCTTTTATTGAACGCGCAGATGCAAGTGTGAGCAGTAGTGAAGAAGGAGCTACAAAACATCTTCCAAACAAATCAAGAACCCAATATGACTACTACTCAATCAGCAGAAAGTGCAACATTAAGTGCATTTAGAGAACATGGAGTGGAGTACGCTAGTAGAGCTGTTCCTGGGACAGATGAATCTTCAGGCATTTCTTGAAGGTGGAGAGGAAATCTGATGATTAATTTACAGACTGCATGCCCATCAGTCTCATTCCACTCTGCAAAGGCAATGACCCACCTGCTGAGGGGCTGGAAGGCACCTGCATTCTGCCTCCAAGCCTCTGGAGGCACTGTTCTGGGAAGAACATAGTTAAAAAGTTGATGAGAGTTTTTTCACTACCAGCGAGTAGTCCCGGTGATGCATGTGCATATGTACTCACTGTCCCCTCGAGGAGTGGATCAGGAGGGTGATGAGGGTTGAGGTGGCAGGACAGACACAGTTGAGGGCCAACATGGCATACTTAAACTCCTCCTCGCAGACCACATGATCTGCAGACACAAACAAGGCACTCAAGAGTGAGAAGCGCACACACATACTAACACAGCGTACTGCAGATACTGACATGTAATAGCATTTAGTAAACCACAAACGCCCGACCTGGGGGTTGCATCACAATGCAGGATTTCTTGCTTAGCCGGATCACGTGTCAAATTTAAGGGAGTCTGGGCTAAAAGTAAGTGAATCAAGATAAAATGCATTTAAATTGGGGTACCTTAAATTCAACAAGTTATCCAGCTAAGCAAAAAATCTGGCTTCATGATACAAGCCTCTGGTTAACTTAGTCTCTTAATGAGTTGTTTATCAATAGTTGTGTGGATGTCAGTTTTTTAGTCTGTAGTGTTAGGGTCACATTATTCCAAGGTAGGTTATTTCAACCAATTATTGCATTTTTTTAATATACAAATGCTAGATAGTCTATATTAGGATTCATTCTCATGCTAATGTTGTTAGCATCAAGTGTTCGCTTTGAATAGTTATTTAATCACCCAGCCTCTTAGAATTACAATGGGCAACACACAAGAGAGACACAAACACTAAAAACAGACTAATTTATGAGTCAAGTGTTAGATTTGTCATCTTCACAGTAGAGTCCGTCAGTCAGGCAGCCTGCCTTTCAGACTGTAATGAAACAGCACATGACCACTGCAGGCTACTGAGGCAGCATCAAACGATTACATAACATGTATCTGACATTCACACAGCCACAAAACGCAGACAACAAGAGAGAGAGCAGCAAAGGACCAAATAAACGCCAGCCGGCCCCAGAAATCAGGGGGAAACGGGCCAGCTTGTGCTTGTCCCGGATTGGGCCAAATGTAACAGCACACGGTCTTACAGGAAATTAACGTAGATGGAAATCAAACGTGACCAGATAATGGCTGGTAAACTAGAGATCCAATTTCTAACAGGACTGAAGAGATTATTACATTGAAAGGTAGGTATACAGACCCACTAGAAGTTTCTTCACCTGGAAGGAAAGGCTCACCTTATGTAATCAAGTTACAATCTGCTCTGCGGATTTACTAATTAACCAGATGGTTTTAGCGCTTTCCCAATGATTAACTGGCTCAAAAGTCTGCAGGTGCATTGTCAGGTAGTCAGGATTATACTACAGGTGCATCGTCGGGTATTCAGGATTAGACTACAGGTGCAAAGTCAGATATTCAGGATTAGACTACAGGTGCATCGTCGGGTATTCAGGATTATACTACAGGTGCATCGTCGGGTATTCGGGATTAGACTACAGGTGCATCATCAGGTATTTAGGATTAGACTACAAGTGCATTTTCAGGTATGCATTAAATAGCGGTTGTGTGCTTTTGGGGTCTAGCAATGATACAAATAAAGAAGCAGACCTTTCAAGCTTCAGAGCACCCTGGGAGGAGGCAGGACTGGGTGTCGGACCCCTCACCACATTGAGAAGACCGGGGACTCGTACGGGAGTGAGGTCATCCCCGAGACTACTTCAGCTTCCCCTGATGGCCACTAAGACACAATGCATGTGTGTGCTGATAGGATCACCCGGCTATTTTTAAGTTGGGGCGATTGGCCTTCACCTCCGGTGTCTGCCACATACACAGACTTATTAGCGAGAGAGAGAGAGGGTGAGGCATACAGAGAGGAGAGCAGAGTGCAGGCACGGTCAGCACAGTTTTTTTCCAGCGTGTCAGTGGGTACATCCAGTTGCCAGTACTCACAGGAAACGTTGCAGGGGCTCGGAGAAAGGATGCTGATAATGATGTCATTGATTGAGCGAGAGGATGATCAACAGATCCTTAATCTGTTTCGCTGCCGACGCACACGCTCGCGCACAGGAGGGCTTCATTACGGCTCGCGAGGAAAACACATCTGTTCATTATCAGCGGCAGTATGTAGTCCATATGGAGCCGCTCTGCCTGATTTTTAGCGTTTCCATTTCAAGTTTCCAGGTTTTCCACGCACCGACGTTTTCTACAATCGCCTTACGCCCGGCTAATCACCACGCCTCCAAGGATTGCCCCAATGCTGCCGAGAGAAATCGCTAGTACATGCAGGTGTACCTGGCCTGTGAAGTGAATTCTGAGGCTGACTCTGTCAGGTCTCTCCTTTTAGCCAATCGGATCTCGTCACCCACAACTGGGTTTGCGCCCCATTGGTGGCAGTCAGGACAGGCAGGCAAGGACATGATACCACCCTGGGCAGTTATGCTGGCAGACACTGTGTGAGACTGTGTGTCAAAGACGACAAATGGAAAGACACACCAGTGGGGGAAGATGTGGGGACGACAGAGGAACAGACTACAGAGGAACAGACTACAGAGGAACAAAACAGGAATGGCGATGAGAAGGGGCTGAGCAAGGACCGTGAGGAGAAACACAAACATAATATGGCCAATTCGGTGTTAGAAAACACATAAGAGGTCAGGTTGTGTGGAGAGGTGTCTGGGTTTTTTGGGTGTAGAGACAACAGAACTCCTATGACTTGTCGGATAAGCAATAAAGCACAGGGGAATGTGTTGGTCACATGACCTGACCCCGCCCTGGACCTGCCCATCTCATTGGTCACACTGAACAGAATCGGACCCCTGCCTGGTGAGAAACGGGCGGCTGATTAATCCTGCAGGCTCAGGGACTCAGAAAGAGCATCTTCGAGCCTCCTGGGAGTCCTTGATTTTAATTTCTGTTATTCATACTTGCGTAGACGATCTTGGAAACAAAACAGGAGAGCGAGGACCGGGGCGGTCGTGTGAACGCTTACATTACTCAACTCATTGTCACATCAAAGCCACAATTTCAGTCCTCCGCCCGCCCCCCCAAAGCGGGACATGTTAGCCAAGATAATTAGGCTTCCCCCCTCCCAACCTAAGCACATAATTTCTTTCCTTCATGAGATGACGGGGGCGTGTTGTGTGAGCATGCCGTCCTGTGATCTCTCTGGCGAGGATTAATTACACCGCCCTCGTTAGCCAAGCGGCACTAATTAAAACACGGAAGCAGCTTTTGTGTGAGAGAGTGTCTATTGACACCGTCCCACTTGCCGGCCGATGCTATGAGACATCACAGGCATCTGGTTAGGGTTAGGGTTAGGGTGGTAAACTGTTAAGCTGGGGGGGAGGGGCATCCCAGACTGTATACTGGGAATCCCACCAGTTCCAGTTATGTTTGGACCAGAGCTGGGAGCCCTAAAAGGTAGCTGGACCTGAAGGTGCATAGATATCACTGCCAATTAACCGTTTAGATATCCTTATTTATCAGATGGATAGATAGATATATAGATAGTCTGTAACTTACATTTAGTGAATGGATAAAGAAATAAGAGGCTTACATGTGATTCACAAGAATACATAGTTATGCAGCATGTCATCTGTTTTATATACTGCCCTGACATGCCTGATGTCGGTGGTGAGTGAGCCAGTGGCTAAAGGGGCTCCAAGAGAGCGCCCCCTGGAGGCAATGGGCAGAGTCGTTCATGGTATGCTGCGATTTCGTCACCATCCTCCCCCCTGCGACTGCCTGCAGAGGGTCCAAGGTCCATTCCTGATGCAGCTGGCCTTCCAGATTTGTTCCCAAGGCATTTGTTCTAGGTTTGTATTGAGTTTGTTAGTGCTGATTAGTATTATTCATTTTAAAAACCCAGTCAGCTGTTATTTATGTATGAATTTGGACTGTGAAACCACCACACTAGGAAATTTGCCATATGTGACACTGCCCCCCCCCCCCCCCACCCCATCACATCACACACGATCCACGTCCAAACCCTCTGCTCATCCCAGGTGAATTCCGGAGCAGTTCCGCATGTAGCTTCCCGGCCTTTCGGAAATGCCAGAGCCAAACAGGAAATAAGCAAAGCGGGGTATAAATATGCTTCCTGCCTTTCATCCCGGTTTGGGGTGGAATTAATGGTGCCCGGCGCCACTGGGCACCCCTGCTGACCACTCGCTGGCGATGGCATCCAAAGCCTGACCGTCAGGTGGGATCTGAAGGGGGGGGAGGGGTCATTTGAGCCCCCCTGTGATGATAGCGCTGCCCACTCTGTGGGAAGGAAGGGGCCCCCATCAACTCGGGCGGCAGAGAGAGCAGATGTGTCCGGCGTGGTGTGTGCCAACCCCGCCTCACCCCTCCTGTTTCATCCACATGAGGAGTCCTCCGAGGGCAGATCCATCACGGAAACCCCGCCATCCTCATCCTCAAATTCCTCCCACCCCCCCGAAGCACAACCAATTGATTCTAATGATGAAAAAAGGTAACCCACCCTTCACTGGCAAATCACACCAACATAAATGACATACATGTAGAAATATATGCAAGGGCGGGATACAGGAACACTGGCTCCAGGTGAAAGCTGGTTGGCCTCCTCTCCTGTCACTCACCGATTCAAAACATATCATTGGCTAATGGTAAGGTTAGCTCCTCTTTATGAATGGTAGTTCTTCTCATGCCCAATCTTAAAAAAAAAAACATAGAATCACCTCTGCATCCATGCAGAACACAGAGCGGTGCCTGGATGGAGACAGTGAGATACTTGGATGATGAACGTCAAGCAATGACGCCCAACAGGATGGACCAGAATATGTCACATTGTGCTTATATTGGAACATCAAGAAAGCTACTAGTTGCACCGTCTCAAAGGGGAATCAAATTCATGTTAAGGAGACTCCATACGTGCATCGCCCTCACATGGACGCGAGTGGAAATACATGCCCGTTTTTGCTTCCCCTCACTTTCTGACCTGCAAATTTCACGTGGAATTTGTTCTCGGGTTTGAGGATCTGGATGTACAGAGGGCAGTTGGGGGCGAAGTCCTTCACTGCCCAGGCCCTCAAGATGGTCTGGTGATCCTACAAAGCAAACACAGAGGTGCGATATATCACAGCCTCCATAACTGCTAAATGTTGTCATAGTAACGCTCAATGTCTTCAGTTGCCATTGAACTCAAAGCTATTGGGTCTATTAACATCCAAAGTCAATATATTTGGTTCCAATCACAGCCATATTCAAGCTCCACTGGCTCCTGTACCAGCTGAGGTTTCAGTGTCATTGGCTCCAGTCAAACCCCATCCCTGATATCAGAGCCAGTAACTACAGCACCAGTAAGACTCAAACAACTAAAAAAGTTGCCCAATTCTTCTCAGTGCCTGCTGTATTTACCTAACTGTTTCATCCCAAGGGTGCAACGACATGCCACAAGAAGGAAGGACTAAAAAGAGGAAGGGGGAGGAGGAGAAGGGGAGGAGGACAAGATCGTCCTCGGAAAAACAAAAAAAGACAAAGTAAACGGAGAAAGGAGACTCGGGCCACCTACAGCGGCGATGCGGTCCACTTCAAATCGGTTGCTGAGGATAAAGCAGGCCTCCGCATCGTCCATCCTTTGGCCAATAGCAGGGGGAGAGGGGAGGGGCCACGGCAGGAAGGGGCGGGCCAAATGTGGTAAGTTCACAAGAGGACATTGGGGGGCAGAGTTAAACATGTTAGCGAAGGAGAAAAAAAAAGAGTGCGATGCCAGGTTAGTCCATGGTGAAAAAGACGACAAATTAGGTTAGTGGAAGAGAATAAGGGGTTTTCAGGTTAGAGGGTCAGAAGAGTTGGGAGGGTTAGTAAGATAGTAAGAGTTATTTATGGCAGTAGGAATAAGCAAGAGAAAAAAAACTCATCAGATCATCAGATCTGACTTCTGACTAATGGGGCCCAGAAAACAGGGTCCAGGAGTGGATATTATAACATTTTATAAACAGGTACTTATTTGGGAAACTCAAACGATGATTTGAATGCCCCTCCAGAAGGAGCCTGAGCTTTAAAAAGAGCTACTCACTTGGCCCTCATCAGATCCTGGTCCTTGAGGGCAGAGCCCTGCAGGTAGATGACCCTCTGTGCCCAGAGTGGGATGTGCAGGACCCGACGTACCTGGGCGTCCATCTCGGCTGGGCACAGGATCACCACGTAGTAATCCTGGTACGACGCGTGAGAAACGCTCGGTATCAGAGAGGGCTAGCCAGCATCCAGCACCCGTGGGCCAGTTGAAATCAAGGGTCTTGCTCTCGGGCCTAACAGTAATATGATTACTATTCTGAACATGGGATTCAAACCCACATCCTTCCAGAGAAGGACACAGATCATTACCGCTTCATCTACCTGCATCTGGTGGATTCCATTCAGCTTCATCTCAGTTATTTGGCTGAAGCAGGATTTGGATATGAGGTCAGACACTAATTACAGAGATTTGTAAATAAACCAAACAATGCCTTTTTTTTATTTTTAGAAAAAACCTGCCTCACTACAGCTGTAAAAACTCAGGAGCAAAGCGCCTGGCGCCGGCTGTCACCGCGGGGACGGACCTGCAGCCGGGGGTGGGCATAGAACTCGTTGAGGAAGTCCATGAGCAGGTCGATCTTGAGGCAGCTGACACACAGCACCACGTGCTTCTCCGTCTGCGCCCGGTACCGGCTGTAGTTACCGCCCGATTTCTGCCGCTCCATCCACAAGAAGGCCAGCTGCTCAAACTGAAGGGGAGGAGAGACAGGGGCAGGGAGGGGGAGGCGGATGGGGGAAG
>JAODKN010000045.1:14447591-14465630 GCA_026774425.1 Petrocephalus zakoni
CCCCCCCCCCCCCCCCCCCCCCCCCCCCCCCCCCCCCCCCCCCCCCCCCCCCCCCCCCCCCCCCCCCCCCCCCAGGTAGCACAGCCATATGTGTTCTCCAGGTTCTCTGGTTCTCTGTTCTCAATATTGCGATAGCCCAGCTTGCACGTGAGGCGTTATGGCTGCAAAGGCCACTGGCACCCCTAGTCCATGGAAAAGCGCTCTGTTGCCTCGTTAGGGCACGCTCGTAATATTTTTAGTTGGGGGGAATCCTGGGAAAAGGGAGTCTCTCTACTCACTGAGCAACCATACAGTTGCCCTTCTAATTGTCTCTAATTCTGTTACCTGTGCTTCTCACTAACAATCATTAAGCCAAACTGAAAGTCGCTGTCATCTTGGAAAGGAGACCCCTGTCTTGATAGGCCCCTGACCTTCTTCTGCCTTTGTCGGAGTTTGCTGTTTATTCAGATCAGCAGTCTTGATGCGAGACTGCAGTTCCATTTCTGGAAAGCAGGTCATTCTAAGCTGACAGTGACTCTTCACTGTCCTCTGGGCTGCAGTGCATGTGTGAGAGTGACACCTCTTGCTTTTTATATTCAGATCATAGTCGCCTGCTTTCCTCCCTTTTGGAGGCCAGTTAGCTGCTGAATTTGTATGAGTGTGTGCGCCTGATTGCACCGCAGAGACTGTGCGTGCAGTAGTGTCCGTCTCTTGCCTCACAGCTGGGCTCCTACCCCCGACTGAGAGAGGAGACGGAGAGGATTGTGAGCACATACATCCGAGAGAGAGAAGGCAAGACCAAGGACCAGGTGAGAGTGGAGGCAGAATTTCAGGAGGATGACATAAGTGGGAGGGAGGGCTAATGATGTAGATTAAGAAAAGGTGGGGGGGGGGGGCTGAAACCGCTCACAAATTCAACAGGAGAATTTGACTTATATTAACATGTTTCTCTGCTCATCAGGTTCTGCTTCTAATTGACATTGAACTATCCTACATCAACACCAACCATGAAGACTTCATCGGTTTTGCCAAGTACGTGAAAACACCAAATCTTCCCTTACCCCAGCACTTCCCCCACCCCTGGCTACACATACTACAGGAAATGATCCACGAATATCCCAAATAGCCCCCTTGCATCTGCATCCCCTAGTTTAAAACTTGTTTGGACTTGGACTGGGGGGGGGGGGCATTAAGCCACTGCTGCCCCCAGATCCCACCAACACCACCTCCTCCCCCACCTGACATCATTTGCCATCAAAGCTGAGATTTAGGCTTCCAGGGGATTTTATCAGTTGTAAAGTACTAGTCATCTCGTCACGTTGGTGTAGATGCCCCGCTGTCCACACAGACCATCAGTTCCACTACTGGGAATGAGCATGCATCGGCTTGTTGGGATTAATATGGCTTTAACAGTTTGTGCCTTTAGCCACCTCTAGTTGAGATGTTGTTTTTCCTTTCAGTCCATCTTAAACAGATCACGTAGTTCTGTGTCTCTGGTTTAAAGGGCTTGATGGTCAACCACAAATCGAGTTAGAGTTCAAGACTGTTTGGTTAGCATGACTGTCATTTCATGCATTAAAACAAAGTGCCACACTGAGCCTGCCTGCCCCCCACCCACCATCGATTCTGTAGCAGACTTAACATAATAAAAATGTCAAGTATGGTTTTTTGACCTGGGACATATTTTTCTAGGAATATTGATTTGCTTGCTGGTGTATCCGCAAGACGAGCGAGTGTTGTTCCCCTAGCGTGCTACAGTGGTGCTCAAGGAAACTGCATTTACATAGTCGGGACTGATTGCATTGGATTTCTGCTTGGTTCCCTGCTCTTTTTTGGCCCTGGGACTTGATGCTGTTTTGCCTAGACTACCATAGAGTGCGATAGACCGTTGAATCGATTGGTGATACCATCGCCGGGGGAAACAGCGTGGCTAACGGTAGTTAGCCTGTCTTGTAGCCTGTCTTGTGCCCCTACTAACCGCGAGTCACTCGAGCATGCCCATGGTGACACGATGAGGCCAGATGCCCTTCCTCGGCCACATAAGCCAGAGCGTGTTGGCTGTTCCTTGACTGGCCTTTGGTTTTGGTAACACGCATGGGGTAGTGACCTCTTCTGAGTGGCGTGGGGGCTAATCGCTCTCGTCACTTTCAGTCTCGACTTCAGGAGGATGGACGACAGCCCCCCTTTGGGGTACAGCAGCAACAGGTGGACCGTCTAAGACCTGCCCCTCCTGTCCCACCCTGATACTAGTGACCACATCTGTCTACCAGCCCAGTCTCTCTGCCTGCAAACCTTTTATCTAATGTAGATTTTTATGGTTTGTCTGCTTGCTGGTTTTGCAAATGTTCATACTGAGTTTATAAATTATTAACCAACAAACTGCTCTCCTTAGTGACAATGCAGTCACTCTTTACTGTACGTGTATCTGTTGCCTAAAGGGTACGTCAAAGAGCGCTTGAATCCATATAATTTTATGTTCTAGTTGACTCATGTTCACCATATCCTCTGTGTGGTATGACTAATTCTGACTTAGCCTTCCCTCTGGAAATCCCCCCCCCCCACAGTGCCCAGCAGAGGAGCACGCACGTGAACAAGAAGAGGGCCGTCCCAAACCAGGTACCCCTACACGTTCTGCCCCTTTAGTCCCCCATCTCACCAAAGGGCTCTTTAAATCACTCACTCACTCACTCACTCACTCCCGTAGACCTGGTATGCCATTCCACACCTTGCTTTCACATAACCCAAACTTCATTGCTTCCCGTCTCCAGTGGGTACTTGTAACACTTGTATCTCCCTGACATAAGCCACCCTAATCCTGGTCCACCCTAACACTGCTGGTACCTTAATCCCTTTCCCACCCACTTGTCATACAGGCCACTGTGCCCAAACTCAGCCAAACAAGCAGGCTCCATAACCCCCATATCCCACAATGCACCACCAACCCTACAGTTACAGTGCAATCTATGTTGTTCGATTCCCTTGGTGCCTCATAAGTGTATCCAATATAAAGAATGTTCTAGTCGCCTGTTCCAACATGTATCAAGATAATTGGCAGTAGTCCTGGTTACCCCCCTCACAATTTGTGTTTTTCATGATTGTATCTCAATTGTTGCACGAAACACACTGAATGGCATGACTGCACTCGGCAAAGCGATGACTAATCAGCCTCTTTCTTTTTTTGGCTTTGGTAATTGTTAGAAATGTGCATGAGTCTGGATGCAGTCAATGAGCAGACCAATGTGACAAGAGGCCCAAAGCCCGCGGGTTAATCTAATCGCATGTAACTGTGTTGCTCTCTCTTGCTTTTTCACTCTCCCCCCTCTTTCTCTCTCTTGACCCCCCCTCTTTTCTCACATGCCCGGCATGTCTATTCTCCTCCTCCCTATTCTCTCTCTCCTCTGTCCCATTCTCTCGCTCATTCCCTCTCTCTACCCCCCTATTCTCTCTCTTGCCTATTTGCTTCCCTTTCTTCTGTAATTTTAATTTGCTTGACTACCCCCCCCCCTCCCCAACAGGGTGAGATTTTGGTGAGTACCCAGAAGCCCCTCTGTGCATTACTGCCCCTGTTAGAGGCCTCATCCTGATAGTGGGGCATTCTGGGGTGGTCACCCTTGCTGGAAACCTGAGGCCTTGCGGGCAGTCACCTGAGCTGGGGGGGGATCATTTTGGCATTTTAGGCGCACGTTGGATGAGGTCCTGCTGGTGAAAGCTTACAGTGCACTGCTATGGGATGTTTGAACCAACCAAAAAAACAAATCAGTGCCAAAGAGAAGGACCCTGTCTCTTTTGATGATGCTGATTGGTTATCACCACTCCCGCACAAGGTATTACCATGGCAACGTCTATAAACAAGTTATATCTCTTTGGTCATATTTTGCCTTCTGTCCTACAGTTTAAGAGGTTGCTGGACATGGAAGACGAGCAGGTAGAGTTCCAAAAACTTAGCAACTGAAATGGAGAATACAATTACGCCCGTAATTATGCAATTTGTCTCCCATTACCACTAATTTGGTAATGGTATACACTGTAATTGCTCTTAGCAAAATGCGAAATTATCCTAACAGCATTGTAATTGACGTAATTTTTAACCTGTAGTTTAGATGTGGCTAACTTATCTTACTCACAATATCTACGTTGCGCTTGGTTTCACTTGTTGTTGGAGTGGAATTTTTTTTAATTCCTCCATAAATCAGTCAAATCCGTTCACAATAACGCGAGAATCCCTATCAAATAATTAACGTCTTTGTTAAAAGAAAAAATGTAATTGCTATCAGCAGTCCTGTGATACACAATTGATGACGTAATTTTAAAAATGAAAAGCGAAAGCTAAATGGACTGAGGTTTTGTGGTGCCACCTAGTGGTGGAGCCTGGTGTTGCCCTGGCCTCAGTTATCCTGCCAAGGGTTCCCTCTGGTGTCCTGCCTGGGTGTCTGTGTCAGAGTTTGCCTTGTGAAGAACAGCTGTTACTGTAACAAGGGAAGGGGGAGTGACGAATTGGGATTGGGGGGATGTAGACAAACTCTACACACTACCGTTTTGTGCTTTTTACATCTTTGCATGTGTATGATTTCGTTTACCAATTCATAACTTTAAACATAATCAGAGAAAGCAGTCCTGACTGCTGGGTTGAAGTGTGCATTACATTGGAATCATTTAAAATTTCCTGCCTCTGCCTCGTTAATGCAGTCATTATTCTCCACACTCATTCTTGCCCATCCTTCAGGTGAGATGCTTCAGAGCTTTGCTCTGTCTGTGGACACAGTGTAAGGAATTAGCCATGAGATTCGCACTTTCAGACTGACCTCTGGTGCAGGCTGTGGAACGGAGGTTTTTGGCCTCTGCTAGCAGCACAGTTTCTATTTAAAAGACGAGCATCAGGGGCCAGAGCTGAATGATTCCATGCTGTAAATCCTGCAGTGGTCTAACTGGCAGCTTGGTGGGGTCTTTGGCCAATCAGTGGCTCTAAGCGGAGCCATCTAGCCAGTCACAATGGAGGACTCTGATTGGTCCATCCGGGTGCTGATCTCCTGGGGTGGTCGGTCCGGACTGTCGGCCACTAGAATAACAAGTTAAACACGGGCGTTGCTGTTCTCGGGTGGATCACAAGGAAACCGGAACCGTCTAGGCTTCCTGTGTAAAGGTTAGGTGGTATTTACCCATGCAGAATGTCAAACAGAACTGTATGTTTGTAGATTTGCCGCTATGTGGAAGTTTAGGGGCAAGATTAGACTCCCTCAGCACGAAGAAGATTGTTTTCCAAAGGTGTGAGCCAGTTACAGGATTTAACAAGTAGACCAAAATCACACCTGAATGGTGAAGGTTCATTCATTGTGGTTGTCTGTACTCTGACAGTAGCTAGTAGTTAATCGATTCTCACATCTCTGTTCCGGTTGAGTAATTCCTTGTCCTAAAGTAACCTGGGCTGCCATGTCTCCCAGTTTCGCCGGTGTCCCAAAGCCAGGTGACTTTGAGTCACGTTCCCAAACAGGACGCATTCCCTGCACAAGGCAAACTCTTGGCTCCGTTAGCTTTGTTTTTGTTCCGTTTACCTTCCCTAGCTCCCACCCATCCCTCCTTGCCTCTTTTTTAACAGGAAATGCATACTCATGAAAGCAAGAACCCTGACAGGTTACAGTGTCTCTCCCGTCCGTGCCACTAACCCTGGTTGCTTTGATTAATTGCACCATAGGCTAGCTTCTACTGACCCTGATGCTCAATGTTATAGATTTGCTGACGCCTAACCTAAGGCTGTGCACTGGCCGTTTGGTCTGGGTCATGTGACATCTGACGGTCGACTGCCTCGGGTCGAAAGATGACGATAAAGGGAGGAGCAGAGATCCCAGACAGCCTGGCATTTAGTGCTGTTTCTCTGCGGTTGAAAGAACTTGATTTTAACCAGCAGTTCTGCTTCTTGCAGCATCGATGGAGCCTAGGAGCCATATTGGATGAAATATCTTAATTTTTTTATAAATTTTTATCGTTCGCAAATCTTTAAACCTGAACGTGGACCTAGCGCTGAGGATGAGCTTGATTTGGCAACGCTCCTGTTAATCTTGTGAATTATTTTTCAATGGCCTAACGCCTCTGTTAATGTAGGCAGGTTGTCTACTTGCTTTCCATGGGGTCACAAGGAAGATTCAGTTGAAGTAGCATTGTGCAGTCACTCAACTTTCCTGAGAATGTCCGTCACTGATTTCAGCAGTGAGGCGAGCTCGGGGGTGTGCTTGTGTTGGCATGCTGGTTACCTGATTCCATTGCCAGCGTGTTTTGAAAAGATGCACAAGAAGGTTCATATTTGGGCTGGAAAGAAGGTAAAGGGTTAATCGTGCCTAGCTTTGCCAAGAGTTAATCGGATTGAGGACCTGAAGTACCAGTAATAATTTCTTCCAGAATCAACATCATGGCATCTCACCTCCCTCTGCCCCCCTTCCCTTACCAACCATGCCATCCCAACCCCCTTGCCTCGCCCCGTTCACTCCGGACAGGTGATCAGGAAAGGTTGGCTCACCATCAACATCAGCATCATGAAAGGAGGATCCAAGGAGTACTGGTTTGTGCTGACTGCCGAGTCGCTGTCCTGGTACAAAGACGAGGAGGTGTGTGCGGTGATGGTGGTGGGTGGTGGGGTAAACCAATCAAATTGGAGCATACTGGTCACCATGGTCACAGCCTGACACTCTTTGGGGGGTTTTGGGTGGATGCATTTCCAGGAGAAGGAGAAGAAGTACATGCTCCCTCTTGACAACCTGAAGCTCAGGGACGTGGAGAAGGGCTTCATGTCCAACAAGCACACGTTCGGAATCTTCAACACGGAGCAAAGGTCAGACACTGCCTTACTACTTTCTTTACAAGACAAAGAGCTTGCTGCTGCCCTGTTTGGCCTGGGTGTGGTCAGTCAATCCCAATGCCTGCTCATAAAGAACCATCTCACCTGGGGTTGGCGTGTGTTCTTGTGCAGGAACGTCTACAAGGACTTGCGTCAGATCGAGCTCTCTTGCGAGTCCCAGGAGGACGTGGATAGTTGGAAAGCCTCTTTCCTCAGAGCTGGCGTGTATCCTGAGAAGGACCAGGTATATTAAGCGCAAACTCAGTAACAAAGGCAATGCAGTACCCACAAACCCTGAGAAGGACACCATTGCTTACATAAATCCTGAAAGAAACTTGGTGTGTTGCCCAAAGACCCAGGGAGAGGGAAATTGCACTAAGGGGGAACACATTTTGGTCCACATCTGTTCTTGGGTGTTACATGAAACATTCTGTATTTATTTAACTCCGATATAATTTAGATTTTGAAATGGTTTCACTTTCAGTTTTGCTCATTCTACTGTTCCCCATTTACTGGAGGCTTGGAGCTGTTGTTGAGTAACGTGAAACTTGCTTCTATCCTGATATCCAGTCACAATCACATGTCCTGTTGCAGGTGGAAAACGAAGATGCCCCAGTCGACACCTTGTCCATGGACCCTCAGCTGGAGCGGCAGGTGGAGACCATTCGCAACCTGGTGGACTCCTACACCGGAATCGTCAACAAGACCATCCGGGACCTCCTGCCGAAGACCATCATGCACACCATGATCAACAGCGTGAGTATCAGGGCTAGCATGTCCTGGAGGAGGGGGAACGGGATGCCTGGTCAACGAAGGCCTAAGCAGGTTGAATTTTTGGGAAGGTTCACACTTTCATAGCCAGTCCCTGTACAAGGCTGGTTCTCCTACTGCCCCGTATCCGTCCCGATTGGCTCGCTCCGTCTCACACTGCACCCTCCACAGGCAAAGGACTTCATCCACTCTGAGCTGCTGGCCTACCTGTACTCGTCGGGCGACCAAAACACGCTGATGGAGGAGTCGGCTGACCAGGCGCAGAGGCGCGACGAGATGCTGCGCATGTACCACGCCCTGAAGGAGGCGCTGCAGATCATCGGAGACATCAGCACCACCACTGTGTCCGCGCCCGTGCCGCCGCCCGTCAACGACAACTGGATTCAGAGGGACCCTAGGTGGGGATAGCCGCTGGGCATGCACACGCATACACGCACACGCATACATGAACACACGCACACACGCTTGCTCATACCTTATTCTTATGACTCCCTCTCTGTCTCTCTAGTCCTACCCCCCAGCGCAGACCAGTGGCAGCGGCCCCTCCCCCCAACCGGCCCCCTGCAGTGAGGGGCCCCACCCCAGGCCCTCCTCTGGCCCCCACTCCAGCATTTGTGGCACCGCCCATCCCCTCCCGGCCAGGGCAGCCCATCAATGCCTTTGGCAACCAGGACCCATTTGGTGCCCCCCCTCTGATCCCATCCCGGCCCGCTCGCGTGCCCCCTGGTGTGCCCCCTGGTGTGCCCAGGTGAGTCCCGCCCCATATTGGTGTTCCCTCCTCTGATTGGTCGCTCAGATTTTGCGCAATGGTGGAACGTCACGTTTTCCGGCGTCAAGGCCTTTCTCCTCTCCATCCATCTTCCTGTCATTTGATCATCTTCCCCCATCCCTCGCTCCAAGCTTCTGGTCTCGCCAGCTCACCGTCTCTCACTCTCTCTCCCCTACAGCCGGAGACCCCCTGGCGCCCCCCTCAGGCCCACCATAATCCGCCCCTCCGAGCCGTCCTTACTAGACTAGGCCCCCGGGCCGAGGGTGGGGCCGGGGTGCCGAGAGAGGGCAGGACGGGACAGCGTCTGTGAATGGGGGGGGCGCGCGTACACACGTGTGTGCGCGCAAACGCACACGCATGCACGCAGACACAGTCGCTGTGCTGTGTGTCGTCTTCAGGGTTACAGACGACCTCCTTGCGCAGAAATGTACAGAATGTCTTTGCAGTATAACAGTTCTGCCCCCCATTTATTCCCACTTCTCTCTGATCTGTATAAAAAGACACATTAGCCACTTACCCCCCCCCACTGATTTTTCTAACTCAAGTCATACTGGAAATCACTGTTATCGTGGAAACTGTATGTTTTCCCTCCTCCTTCTGTATTAGAGGAAGTAAGTACTTTTACAATGTTGTATTTAGCTTTAAGGTCTAATAATTGCATTGTAAAACGGTGGAAGCTCACCACTGACACCCCCCCATCAAGCAACCTATAAGAATGAGTTGTACAGTACGACCAATCAGAGAGCAGGTGAGCCGGTGGAATCGACCAGTCACAAGATCTGAGTCAGCTGCAGCTGAAAATGAGTCGTTATACTCAGCATATATCCTAATGCAATTTATACTGTCAAGGCAAAAAAGACTAACATTTGTAGCACTGGTGTGACTAAAATAAGTTGTGGTGCTCCAGCACAGTTTTTCAGTCATGTTCAGGGATGATGTTCCTGGTTTGGTGTACTAATCAGCCCCCTGTACAAACTGTGTGTTCCCCTTGCAAACTTAACGGACAGTAGATGGCTCCAGGTTCTTTAATGGCCGTGTCTATGGAACCTGGAGCTTCATGGAGAAAGAGCTTGTGGATGTAGGCGGGCCTGTGAGTCTCTGAAGCATTAACATGGTTTTTTAAAAAACAAAAAAAAAACAACTAACCATTTTTTGTCTGCGTGTTTTGGGCACCTGATTGCACTGATAGGCAATGGGTGTAAATCTTTTGTGATTGTCCTGAATGGGTAGGTGGGGAGGAACACTTTGCTTCGTGGAATGTCAGAACCCTGACAGAACCTGACCAGGAGCTTCAAAATGGAATCCAAACCTGTTACCGGAAAGTTGGGGGCATGATTTTAAACAGAACGTGGGGGGTGAAAGAGGATTAATGCTGAAAAACCACTTGTGAAATGGCGGAGTCGACCCATTTGGTGGTCGCGTTCCTGTGGAAATGGAGATTTTTGTAACCCTTTTTTTGTGTTATTTATAGCAAGGTTGATTTATTTTGTCAAAAGCGGTTTTATCCTGGATTCTGAGAGCTGTGTCGAGGCCCTCCACCTTTTGTGAAGGCTAGTCACAGAGGCCACTGAGACCCCACCCCACCTCACAAATTGGCACAAATTTCACAGAAAACCAAGGTGTCTGTCAGCTCTCTTGGGTTTGATCGATGAGTGTCTAACTTCAGATTTTTTTTTTTTCTTTTGTCATTCATTTGGGGTTTTTTTTTTTTTGGGGAAGGTGGGCATTCTGACAGACATTCTTGATGTTTTCCGTTTCGACTTGGTGGGTTGAGTCTGTAGTTGGGGAAGATGCTCCTGTGGCTAGCTGTGCGTGTCCTGCTTCAGAAGAGACTGTATACAGGTGCAGTCCAGGGGAATTAGCCAAGTTAGGCTGAAAGCTCTGGTTATCACTCGGATTTTCGGCGTATGGGTGTGATTTTGTAACATTTTTTTGCAGATGGGTGTGAGAAGTTTAGATTTTGTAGGCTGATGAGCTTCCCGTGAAGATACAGACTTTGAGAGTAAGATGGCGGCCGGCCGGGTGTTACCCAGACAGTTGGCCGAAGGTGTCGTTTTTATTTTTAGTCTGTAACTTCCTGCAAAGGTTCATTCAAAAACCTGCCCGAAAGTTGACTGTGCAGATGCATGCAGATGGAAGTGGTGAGCGAGCTTGCCGGCCTTCCCCCTCGGAGAATCCCACACTCTTCCTGACTTAAGTGCCTCTCGTTCTGACTGGAACTGAATAACAGTACAATAATGAATGAAATGAGAGCATTAATAAAAAAAGCTAATGTGTACAATAAATGGAATGCCTTTTGGTGGTTGGTGTCATTTCACTTGCTCTCCATCTTCCTTGGTGTCCTTCTACCTCCTTTGTGGTACATTCACCTCCCTCCAAGACACTCGGCACAACCTCTACCATCTGGTGACCTGGCACCCATCCAGGCTGGAGCTGACTTCTGATTGGTCTGATTCCTTTCTCATTTCAACCATTGTGCCAGTGATTGGATGGCGGTGAGATGAGCAAAAGTGGTGAACATCCTGGGTTAAGGGTGTCCTCATTTCTTGCAGCCGGGCCGCACAGTTGATGGCAGCTCCCTTTCTTAAGTGTCACAGACCTCTTGATTATTGCAGTCTTTCCAGCCAATCATTGGTCCTTCTGTTCTGTAACGATGGGTGAAAAATTAGGCTTTGAAAGCTCAAGTAGGTTTGATTACAGTAGGACTTCAGTGGGGTAAAATCAGGACATGATTGACGGTGTAGGATAAACCTTGAAGCTACCTTTCTCCCACCCCTACACATTCTTCAGGATTAGTGGTGATATTGATTTCAGCTGCACCATTGGTTCCTTTAAATAGGAGCTGTCATAGGAGATCGACATGAATAAGCAGTGGATCGGCTTGGTTCATGTTCAGTCCTTTGATATTTTCTGCAACATATTGCAGTTGGGGCATAAAAAGTTAAAAGCTTGATTTCTCATGGCAATATGGATGATCAACACTGCAAAATACATAATAGTGTAACAAGCACCAAACCCGGAAGGATTTTTTTTGCAACTTCTAGAACTGAGAAGCTATAACATGGTATATCAGGGGTGAAAAGTAAAAAAAAAAAAAGCTTTGGACTTCCATGGGCTCCAGCCAACACATAAGTTTCATGCCAAAGTACAACCAATGCTTTACCAATGAGGGTGTCATGTGGTCACGTGGGATTGAATGCTTGGGGGGGTGGTGGGGAGTACAAGGTTCTGTCAGCTCACTCTCAAGACCTTCACTCCCCCCAGTGATCTCTGACCTGCACCTAACTGGTCTCCGGGCTGCTAGAGCGTCAGCGGGACGGCCGCAAGCCTGTTCCGAAATCGCGTGGACCTGACCCTGCCCTACTGTGCAGCGATTACACTCACGCTCATGCGCTGCCTGTATTAGTGACATGCTGGGTTTGCATTTGAGTCTGTGTCCTTTCATTACTCAGGCGCCCAGCTCCTCGGAACCAGTGGTGAACAGAGCGACCCAGGATGGATGCGGGACACACTTCATAACACTGTTAGAATTGTTAAATGAAGAAAACACGACTGGAAATGCCGCATTAAGAGCAAGACTGACATTTAGTTTCCTTCTATAACAGGATTCAAAAATCCACCTCCCTGGATTCACCAAGCTATGTATTTATGTGATAATCACTGAAATGTAAAATTTTTTGAAGGACTTTTTACTTCTTTAACAATATACAGGTTCATGATTTAAATAATTATGAAATGGCCCAAGGTTTGAATCAAGTTATATAACAATGTATATAATCACGCTATATATTTAACATCACACAAAAATATTTTTCCATTCACATTAATATATTGTCAAACTAACTGGTGTAGTTTTCAGTAATCAAGGGCACTGTTCTGCATTGTGCACTGAAAGGCTTGTAAATAATTAGCAATGCTGTTCGGGGAGAGTCGGCTCCTTTCACACTGGCCTGGAGTGGCGCTGGTTTGCAGCAGTCGCTGGCAGCTGACGGCGCACTTTGCAAGAAGCTGCTTCACAACATCTGTGCCATATGACCAAACGGCAGCAGAAGTCCCCCAGACCCAGATTTCCATGTAAATCAGGCGTCTGATGACCAGGAGACACTTCTGTTCAGGAGCAGTAGATCTGATATTTGTATGTGCTGTGAAGAATGATTAAAAGTTTAATACTTAACGCAATTTTAGTTTTCTGGTTAAAAAAAAAAAAAAACAATGCAATGCCATCTTTGGGATTTACCTAACAAAGGAAATATTAACAGCTGTTTGTAATCTTGATTGATCAAAAAAACAAAATGTCTCTTCCATAGAAAATATTGCTCTAAAGGAAATGAAAAATGATTAATCTGGAATTATAGATGCTCATTGATCGAACCCAGTAACCCGTTATTATAAATATTTAACCAAAGCCAGAACTGTCAACACACTATGATTCCTAGCCTAGACTACCTTTGGGCCAACGAACATATGCAGAATATAAACCTCATTATGGTGTCATTCAATTTGAGGGATGCAGATTTCAAATTTCTTAGTAATTATCCACTTCACAAACCAGTGGCCCCTAGTTTTCTACCCTTTCCCTTTTCAAATTAACTACTGGGTCCTATATGTCAGCATGGACCTGCCATCCAACTGCAAAAAAACCCCATAAAAGTATCACCCTGCAAAGCCACATACTAGTCAAACTTGAAAATGAATTCATTCAACCAGTGTTATATTTTTCTACTAAAACTTTATTAAATCATGAAAAGTCACACCTTTAGTACCACATACATCCATAACACACACACTTGTGCAGATAATCTTAATCACAGAGTTGGGTCCTTACACAAACACATGATTTAAAAAGTACCTTTCAGCTCCCTATAAAAAATTTCTAATGCCTAAAAATAAACATGAAAGATGAAAAATCAGACTTCATTAGGGACAAGATGATCTCCAAGGCACTTAAAAGAATTTCTAATGGCTGAGGAGGCGGGAAACAAAACCGTCAACCAATGAGGGATCGCTGATAAAAGAAATGTAAACATGGTGATCGTTCCCATTGGCTGGATATAAGGGTCAAGGGGCAGGATGATGGGAAGGATTTAGAGAGAAGCACACTGGGAAGATGGAGGGGAAGGTTTACAGAGACTGACCAGTGCAGACCAGTGTGGCAGAGAAAGTGGACGCTAGTCACTAAACTATCACCGCAGCTTCACATCCAATGTGGTGGGATAGAGAGTCATGGCTCCTGGGGTGTTACTGCCTTATATTTAACTGGCAGGTCTCCACCAATAAGATAAAAGAGAAGAGGGAAGTCTCATACCCCACCTCCTCTCCAGGGCCCGCCCATCCTTTTAAATGACAGTTCCCATCTCCTACCCGAAGTCCCGCTTCTGGGCGTGGCCGTGGTGATGGTGAGGGGCGGGGCTACGTGCGAAGCCTCCTCTTGTCGTCGAAGAGGCGGCGGACCGTGTAGACCTGGGTTAAGGCCACGCCCAGGAGGACCAGCACATTCACACAGGACCAGAAGGAGACGCGCCACAGGTTGTCCTCCAGGAGGTTGCGGTCGCGTGCCTCAAAGGCGCGCAGCGAGGTCTGCATCTGCCTGCTGCGCTCCAGGCGACGGTGAACCGAGTCTATCGACTCCTGGGGGGGGGCGGGGGCAGCGTGACATTATTCAGACAGACGGGTTAAGAGATCAAAAGTTGGCAGAACTTTGGAGTCCTCCTCACCCTGATGTCCTCCAGCTTGTACTCCAGCAGACTCTCGGGCTCCGCCATGTCTGCCCAGTCGTCGTCCCCCCCGGCGTCGCCCCCCGGCCCCTCCAGGATCACCTCGAAGAACACCATCTTCTCCGAGAACCTGCTGAAGCTGTTGTCGAAGCAGATCCTGTAGTCTCCCTCCTCCGTGGGCTCCACCCTGTGATGAAGGTCGGCATTCGACTCCCTTAGTAATAAGTGATGCTACATACTAGTCAACCAATGAGGAAAGAGTGTAAATTACTGCTACACACCAGTCAACCAATGAGTCGAGAGAAGCTTACAGCTACCCCCCATTCAACCAATTAAAATGCACAGTAACAGAATTTAATGGAAGACTGACACACAATCAGACAGATTTGAGATAAAAGACGGACAGAAGGGGGGCATAGACTGTCAGACAGGTCCAGACATAGACATCCATGACTAGGTGACATTTACCAGTCTTCTCATCAGATATGCAAGCTCAGGGAACATGCCGGAGAAAGTGCTGGGAAGGGGCTCTCACTCACGTGTGGATGCCGTCCGACCTGCGGAACTCAGAGGTCAGCAGGTAGCCAATGGGGGAGGTGATGGTGAAGTCAACATCCATTCCTGCCCCTGCGATCACCTAGGCAACAAGGAACAGGTGCATACAGGTGGACAGGTCCCTCAGGATAGAGTAAAAACAGATAAATGCCAAAGACTATTTGTGATGTAGAGCAGTTTCAGCTTTTTAGGAAGGCAGCTGAAAAGTTTCTAGGTTTTTTTTGATTAAGTCAAAAAGTCTTTTCGCCCAAATTTTTTCTTGACAGTTTTTACTTGGTAATCTTTGCATACCTGAACACCACAAGCCTGCCAGTGGTGCGAGTTTGAATATTCAAATGCTAAGCTAGAATTTGATCATCATCACCGACAGCACACCACGCACACACAAAGTCTGACTCTGACTCCCGCTGCTGGGCCATCAAACACTGTACTGTCAGTACAGTAGGATAACAGACAGCGGCATACGGGTAGATTGGAGCAGGGGGGGTGGGGGAGGTCACAGGGCCCGTGTACACGGGGTAAGCCCTCCGCAGGACCAAATTAGCGCCTTACCTCACAGTCTCTGGGATGGAACAGAGGGGCGCCATGTCACCATTTACACTAACCGTGTGAATTCATGGTACGGCTTCTCAGTCTGTCCCCATTTTTACTGGGGGGTGCACTACAGTGGTGACATACCAGCAAAACCGCAAAGCAGCAGCACAAGCCCCAGATTCAGCTTTATATAGCAGACTCATGGCGGAGAGACAGTATTAGAGTTTGGCGTTGGGTTGCAGGTCTCCCGAGTCAAACAGGCCTGTCCACAGGACTCAACAAACCACCATACAGAATCAGACAAGGGCCAAGATGAAGGAATTAGTTCTCCTTCTAGGTCTTAAGGCGAGTCATTGTGGGTGTGGCTTCACATATGGGGGGGGGGGCTCCCAGGGAAGACCCTCCTAACACACCTGACTACCCCTGAAACATGAACCAAAAATTTATGAACTCTCACTGGCCCTTAGTTTCATACCCCGTGACCTCTGACCCAAAATCACAGTTAACATGAGCAGAGGCCATTTCTGCAGACACTGAACGGGAGGTGTATCTTATCTCTCTGAGCTGTATCGGTAATCCCCACCTCACCCCACCCCCATGACCAGGATCAGACAGCAGCCCAGACAGCCTTTACTCCATAAGACCCCACAGCCTCGCTCAGTCACGTTAACACACGAGTAACATGCGTCCATGCAACTGATGGCGATGCACACAGTCCGGTCTATTCGGGGCGTTTTGTGCCTGTAGCCACGTGCGTTTTATCCAACTTTATCATTATATGTTTTTTTCTGTAGTTTGGTAAATACACAGAAAAACCATCCAACATTACCCGTGCCTCCACATATATGAAGCTCATTTTATCTATCACAGCGTACCGATGGTCCTGGCCCAATATGCAAAGTCCGATCCACATACAAAGCCAGTGCTTAAAAGAGATACCGCAAGACGCTTCTCGTTTCGGGGTATGGGACCGGGTGATAGCTCTTAATACAGAAAGCAGGCAAAACGGAACAAGGCGCAACATCAGGTCGTTACAATGTAACAAGAAAAGGGGCAAAGAAGGTCACGTGGGAATCGGCCGGGCACCGATACGGTTACGGCATATCGCGGACTGCTCCAAGCGCCACCGGGTTTCAGTTTCATAAGCAACCGACGGCACTACCACTTGAACCGGATTCAATTGCCACTTCAAGACATAAGAGGAGGAGTTATATTATTCTGCGGTTACTGTCGTGGCAATTTCATATTCGTGGGGGGGGGGGAGATCATTTCAACAAGGAAGCATTACCTCGACTCCTACCAGGCACGGCGCGACGCTTCTATTAAAATATGCGTTTTAATTACAAAGTAATCACATCCGCTGTCGTTTATCCAGGTAACAGGCACTGTCAGCGCATGCAAGGAGCAACGTCCTGCAACGCAACGTGCTTCTTCCTCACCCCCTCGCAAATCCAGATCACGCATCCGTGCATCCCCCCCCCAGCAAAGCATGCATCCCACCCGCTTCCGTGCAATGCGGGACACGATGGCACCTGTACCTGGTACTCCACTTCCATAGAGCCGTTCCTCGAGGCTGTCTGGAAGAAACACTCCATTTTCCCGGCGGGCAGCAGAAATGTGAGTTCGGTGTCCTGATTTTGCCCAAAAGCCCCTATCAAATCCAAACACTGGCTCAGGACTACAGTTAAAAATAACCCCGCAGCGCCTGAAATCGCCCTTCTCCGGCAGGCTCCCATATCTGCACCCCCGTTTACCCAAATCCGATTAAACAGGGCCAGCGCGCTCCCGAGACGCACCGTCACCGCACGGCTACCTACCACCTAGGCCAGCAACTTCCCTAACCTCTCCCTTTTTCAGGTTGTTTCACTCGTACGAACTTTCGGAGCTCGCCATTGGCTGGGGCGCTGCTGTGATTGAGGTCTTTCTGTGCCAATCAAATGAGACGCACGTCCGCTTGACCAATGAGATGCGAGGGGATGTGCCTTGGTGAAGTCGTCCACGGTGGTGGGCGTGGCGTAGCGCTTGGAGGGGTGATAAACACCTAGTGGCGTCCTGAATATAGTGGCATCCCTGGTTAATGTGCTGCATAGTGGAAACTGCAACGCATTTGCGACATCAGTCCCCCCATTAATTCATCTTTACACTTATGCTGGTCAGGGTCCGATGCCTAGCAGCAAAGGGCATAAGGTAGGATTTATAGTGCTTTAATGTTTTATTTAAATTTTTACTAAAAATTGGCACATCAAATATCTCTCTGAACCGGACTCTAACCCTAACACAAACCTATGGAGCTTCCTAAAATTTCATTTGAAAACAGGTGAAAATCGACAGATGGGCTGAATTTATTATGGCTCTAGAGGGCGCTTTAGACACAAAATTAAATTACATTAGGGGCAGACAGTCGCATATTACTGCAGGCTGGATTGGCCATCTGACGTACCGGGCAAAATTCCTTGTGGGGGCCTCTCGTCCTGTTCTGTAAAATGTACCGCAGGTTTTCTAATGCCAGTCCAGCCTTGCGAAATATATATATATATAGGACAGGACAGCCAATCAGATTCAACATATGCAATATATTTTGTCATCATTAGGAACAGTGTCTTTAACTATGGGCTGAAATAAACATTATTTCTATATGAAATGCTGTGTTACTACATGGCATATAAAGATAAAAACATATGTAGACAATAACTACGGGGCAGTGTGTGGCCCAGAGTTTGCATGTTCTCCCTGTGTCATGGTGGGATTTCCTCCGGGTACTCCGGTTTCCCCCCACAGTCCAAAAACATGCTGAGGCTAATTGGAGTTACCACATTGCCCATAGGTGTGGTGTGTGAGTGTGCCCTGCGATGGGCTGGGGGGGGGCGGCGCGGGCGGGGGGGGGGGGGGGG
>JAODKN010000045.1:14470629-14486684 GCA_026774425.1 Petrocephalus zakoni
TGATTGGTTGATTAGATAATTGCATTAATGAGAAATTGAACAGGTGTTCCTAATAATCCTTTAGGTGAGTGTATTTTATATGTTCCTTGTTTTTGATCTCCCTTATTATACACAGTAGAATATTTACTAGATTTATTCTTACTGCTTCCTTTACCATTAGTTAGAGTATTTATTACTTTTCACTGGCATAATCCATTAAAGTTTATGCACTTGTTTTTACCGAAAAAGACAATAAACGCTTCGAATTTCGCAAAACTGGTGTTTGTCTCCATCTAGCGGTGATGTTACGGGCCTTTAACTATGAAACAACGGCGCATAACAGTGAACGTCGTTATGTCTTAAATAATAATAAATAAATAACTATATATATATATTTTTGTATATGTTATATAGTGTTATTTCCTGCAAATTCACTGGTTAAAATGTATTATTGTATGTTGATTATGGGCAGGTGCCAAGCATGTTGTCTTGAAGCTTATTGAGTGGGTGGTGTTGTAGAGTCGTCACATTTAGTGACAATTATGACGAACGACAACATCAATCGACAGTCCAAAGATAAGACCTGGCATAGGGGCATATTTGGTTTTCACAGAACACGCCTATTTATACCAAAACAGTGGGGGATAAACATGTTTGTTTGGCTGAAGATATCTGTTTTTTTCTATTGCCTGTGTTGGCTACGCGTGGGCATAATTTAACATATAAGATACTTATATTTCATAATGTCTGCGAGCAGTTGTGTTGATAGTAGTGATAATGATTTATGTATAGGCATGAAAAATATAAAAAGCCTGGAGTTTGTCCCAGGCTACACAGGACACAAAACATGGAATTGTTTTCTATATTGACATCTTCCTTTACATGCATGAAAAACACGTATTAACTAGTGAGATGGGGAGCTTTCTGTAGGCTTATTTCACCAAGGACCTTCACTAACAACCATTTAATTTATCCAGGAATTATGTGCAGTTAAATAGACCTAATATCTGTCATAATGAGGCTGCTGCATCCTGCTGCATGGTGTTTCACATCGCACAGAACACAAAGCATGTCTTAAAGCCAAATCCATCCTCTATACCCACTTGTCATATGCAAAGTCGGAGAGCCTATCCCAAAAAGAAGGGGTATGAGGCAGGGAACAACCCAGGCCAGGGGTGTCAAACTCCAGTCCTGGAGGGCCAGACCCCTGAACGTTTTTTGGGCTTACCCTCGTTTAGTACACCAGATTCCTTGTGCTAATTACCACACAGTCTTCAGCTCAATCGTTTGTGTTGGAACAGGGAAAGAACTAAACTACCCAGGGCACCGCCCCCCCCAGGACTGGAGATTGACACCCCTGACCCAGGCCATCACAGAGCACAAGAACTCCTACAGCAATCAATCTTAGCCAATTCAGAAGAACATGTGAGCTCCACGTACATAGAGCCAGGGCAGAGACCCAAACTCTGCTCTCTAGAGGTGTGAGGCGACGCAGCAAACCACTGGGCCACCCATGAAGCTGAATGTTTGCTCTAAATTATAACCAGTTTCTGTTAGTTTGAGCAAACGGAAAAGGTCCAAAGATCCAGTTGCTTCCAGATATATTGTCAACCAAAAATTTATTTGTTTCAAGCACTAGATAAGCTGATGCTCAATATCCATACCTAACTTGTATCAGTAAACAATAATATGTAGGCCTATGTGTTTGTGGGCCTATTTCTAACATTTTGCATCAAATATAGAAGCCATTACTCTTTTCATTGTGAATCTTATTGGCATGTATTGATATAAATATGTTGATGATTACTGCATGTTATTTTTTTCAAACACAATACCGAAATGGCACAGCGACACAGTGGTTAGCGCTGTTACCTCGTGCCTCGGGGACTAAATCCATATGTGTGAAGTTAGCATGTTCTCCCCATGTTGTTGTGGGGTATCCAGTTTCCCGCATACAGTCCAAAGACATGCTGTGTGTGTGTGCGGCTTTGTAATTCTTACAGTGTGGGGACCCGATGTCCCCAAAATGTGATAAAAACCTGTTGCTTTTTACCTTATAGGGACATTTTTTTGGTAAAAATGCCAAAAGTCTCATATTTTGTTGGTTACTTATGGTTATGGTTATGGTTAGGGCTGGGTAGGGGTTAAGGGTGTCATAGTTGGAATCAGGGTTATGCCCATAGGAATGAATGGAGTGTCCCCATAATGATAGGAATACATGGAGTGTGTGTGTGTGTGTGTGTGCGCGCACTCTGTGACGGATTGGTGCCACATCCTGGGTGGTTGCATTCCATGTGCCCATAGGCTCCAGACATCCCAGCAATACTAAATAGGACAAGTGATTTCAGAAAAAGGGTGGATGGATATTAATATAAGGAAGGATTAATATCTCCTATGGACTCCAGATAAGAATCCAGATAATTCGGCCTATATCGTTACAATAGCGTGTCCTTAAACACAAGAAAACTACCAGGGACACAAATACTGACGTTTAATCAAACGTGTTTTAACTGCCCTCCAACATATCATGTTTGTCAGTATCGCCCGCCGTATTTTAAGTAATTAAAAATGCACCATGCCATTATTTGGCTGAGCAACCATTTATGGCTTGAACTTTTGGCTCGAATGTAAACGTAAATATGCATTTGTCTTAGACGACGTACGAGTGAGGCATAACGCGCACTAACAGAAAGGGTGCAAAGGAAAGTGTGTTTTGTTTCGGCGCGTACAGCTGAGGAGGAGGAGCGCAGCTGGCGGGTGTGAAAAGGCGGCCGCCCGGGGAGGGACTGGGATACGGCTGATGTGGAGTGGAGTGCCCGGGAAAGGCGCAATGGGGACCGCAAGGGAGCAGCAGACCCTGCCGATCTCTCCCACACTGCGCATCGGACTCTCCGGCTTCAAGACCAGGCTGCGCTAATCCACCTCTTAGACTTTGCGAGAAGTTTGCACGTCAACTTCTGTTAAACGCAGAAGCTTTTTTTTGTATATGTTATAGTTCAGGAAACCTTTATTTTTAAACACGTGCATTTTCGGACTGCAGTGGTTGACCGACTTGAAAGTCTCTCGATAATCTTGTTTGTTGTCAGAGGGGGTCTTTTTTGGGAGTAGCGCCGCAGACCCCCCCAAGGTCCCCATGCATTTGTCTCAGCGGCGTTTCGTGCTGGAAAAGTGCGGATCGGCTCCTTGAAAGCGGACTGACGGCCGGGGGACATGCAGAAGCGGGACGCCGTCGTGTCGCTGCGGGACGCCGAGCTCCAAGCCCGGCTCACCGGCGGCGGGGGAGACGCCGAGGCACCCAGGGAGAACGGCACCGGGAATAAGCATGCCGTCGCCTCGCCCGGCCTCGACCCTATACACAAATCGCCGTGCAACCAGAGCAAGATTCTGGTGGGCTTGGACCTGCTCTGTCTCTTCTTAGGTAACCGGCTGCTTCCTTGTCGGGTTTGGGGATGGACCCGCCTGTGCCGATCGCAGCCAAGGCTGCACTTGGCTTGCAATCGCGATGCTACCAGCGTGCTGTGGTCTTGGGCATTGGTTTGCACAGAATTACGCTAGTTCCTTAAAACACCCGCAGAGCTCAAATGCATGCACAATTAGGCCACTTTCTTTGACAATTACATCCTGTCTAAATGACAGCAGTGGGGCGGAGAGAGGGGACCGGCTCGGGACCCGAACTTTCCACCTTCTGCTTCTGACTCTTCTTGGCCAGCAATTTTTGGACGAAGCTGTCAGAACTTTGTTGGGGGGGATTTATGTGGACTCTGTGTTTCTATATACTTCCACACAGTTTTCATATGCGACCTGACTTCGTTTTCTGTGTTGAAGCGCAGTTCCGAAGCAATCTGCTTTTCTTCCTGTTACGTGCGATTATCCCTTTGGATCAGAGCGTCCTTTCTGCGAGGGATTTGGGGTGGGTGGCGATCAGCCCCCTTGTTTTATGCCTTTTCGTGGCTGGTCTAGTAATTGAAGACAAGAACGCCAGGAATTCTCCCAGAGCAGCCGAGCACAGGGCAAAATTGAATCCTCATGAAAGTCTGCCTTTCATGGGAGGGGGGGGGGTGGAAGAAAAGTCCACCGCCTCCATGCATATTGAGAGTTCATGCAGCCAGGCTGGTAAGGTGTCCAGGGGGGGGGAAGCTCCGGTTCCCATGGCGACGGCGCGGCGCGGGGAATTATGGGGAATGCAAATAAATATCCCCTCTGTTTCAGAAATGCCATTTAAGTGCTGCATTATCCGAGCCAGTGCCGCGTTGTTTACTGCCAACTTTTCAGCCGTGTTACGTAAGATAATTAGATAAATCTGCGAGGAGACTTCAGTTTAATTTCTGCTCTCAGGGGCAAAGAAATATGTGGACATACTTATGGAATGCCACAGAAGCGTCCGGAGGGTAGAAAACAAAACGCATCGCTACTTAATACCAAAAAAAAAACCCAAAGTTTTTGTTTAATTGCAGGCGTTAAATTGTTGCTGACTTCAGAGTGTAACCATAGCCACTGGAAGGAACTGTGGTATAAATAAAGCTGTTATACTTAGAGTAGTGCCACCAGGTATAGGGTGGGAGTTAAAAGAAAATGTTTACAGGGGCAGCAGGGAATGGGAAAGCCGCAGCTTAACGTGTGGTCGCCTCTCTGGGAGAATGGCCGTATAAAAGCTTGGATTACTTGGAACCCGTCGAAGCAGCTAGGCAGGTCCCTACAGGGGCCGTTATGGCCCTGCCATGCCTCCCACAGGCGAATGGGATCACTTTCCCTTCGCTGGCTCTCCTGGAGTCAGCCCGCGGCTACGGCATTAGTGGCCCTGACTCATCGCCATGTGCGGACTCTCTCATTCAGAAGTTTGGCGTCAGTATAGGTCATGGCCGTCCTCTGGCAGGCTCATGTTAGGCCCCGGCCTGAGCGAGGCTTAGCTGGCTGTATGGGATACGGGTCCAGGGGGCTCATGTGATTGGGTACGACCAACTGGTCGACCAGGGCTAGCTTTCAGGTTCCTTGGCGCTGCAGATTTAATCAGTGTACCCTTTCCCCTGCTCTTCAAGCTCACTCTGAGTGATCAGAGGTAGTTTAGTCATTATCCTAACGGTTCGCTAACCAAAACAGCGTTTCCACCTGGCTTAAAGCTCTGCTGTTAGCAGGAGACATCGGGGGGGTTCCTATGTCAGTATTTAAGTATGTCAGTTCCTCTGTCACTATTTAATTTGCCTTTATAATTTGGCTCCAGTAAATACACCTTTGTATTTAAATAATTAAGTTGCGCCCCCCTGCCCCCCAATACCAAACTTTCTCCTACGCCACTGGCTATTAGCTGTAACGTTACCAGCCAGATCCAAAGCTCCCTCTTTTGTGTGTCTGCATTTCCGACACCGGGCGAAGTGGAGGTTACCATGGAAACGCCAAATCCGGTCAGAGACGCCGGGGCAGGCTCCGTGTATTCTTAGCCGGGCCGCGGTGACCTCATCACTTGGGCCGCTGCTACGCACCGGAAAGCCGCAGCGTAGCAGTGGCCACTCTGTTTCCACACTTCCCTTTTCCTGTGCCCCCCCCCCTTGAAGGGCTTTGGTCACCTTTAACACCAGAGGATAGGAGACCTGTTTTCTCACCACAGCACGATGATGGTGCAAGAGGAGGTCACAAGTGTCAGCGGTGTTGCCAAATCATTGTGACAGTACACACAATAAGGACAAATGTCCTAATTCAGGACTGACCTGACCCTTCTTTAAAAGTAGGACTCACACTTCTTGAAGATGAGCTGGGTGTTTTTGTCACCTGATCTGAGGATTTAAGGATGTGTCCCCTGGATGGGAAGTGGCCCGTTGGGTTTGCCTGCTTTTTCCTACGGGGTCAGCACTCCCCCAGAACCCAGCAGTGTTCCGGTACCTCCAGTCGCTTTGTCCTGCCCTTTTCATGGTCTTTACATGCAGGTGCACTCTTGAATAGCAGCCATCAGAGCCTTTTCATGCATTTTCAGTTCGTGGCCGTATATTGTGGGGATGGAGTTTGGAGCTGTGCTTTTGTGCAAACCGCACACGGAGCCTGGATCACGGAAGGCTGAGCTGAAGGTTGAAGGAGCAGCTCCTCACATGTCCTGGCCTGAAGGGTGTGTTCATGTGTGTTTGTCAAGGCTTAACGTTCCAATTGGCTCCTTGGTAACCCTGAGGTTAATTTGGGAGTCCAGCTAGAGGGGTCAAAGGGCAAGAGGTTAGGTGATTTTTTTTTTGGTTTTGCGTACCCTGATGGCATGTCTAGACGCGCAGTCACCTTTATGTTGAATCAGTCAGGGGGACGAATCAGATCTGGGCGGGAGGCGCCTTAAGATCCTGCCGCCTTTATTACGGCAGATTTAAAATCCTAAGCTGTCGTTTAGCCTCTCGTTAGAGGCAATAAACCTAACACCCCGTAATCCTGCTTCTAATTTGAAAGGAAAAAAATATGCAGGTTGGGGGTAAATTACATTCCTGCAGAATGTGAAGGGTGGGGGCCTCATTTTCCACGGCACTGTCTGTGATGTCGGATTTAGCTGCCCCAAAATGGTGCCTGATCAGATTTGTGCCGACTACTTGTACGGCAGCGAAGCAGGCGGGACTCAGACAGACTGTTGGGGTTTACAGAGCGATGCAGGTGATGCAGAGTTACTGGCAGCTAGACATGACAGTCTGGCAGGATCTGCACAGGTATCAGTCTGAAAACCTCAAAGGCCTATCTCCACCTCCATCTCATCCCCCTTTCCTGGCCCTTTCTTGTGTTTATCTAGCCATGTTTAAGACTGCAGGGTGTCCGGGGAGTGGGCCCGGCTTTGTGGCCGTGGGTGAGGGTATTGTGAGGGGTGTGTCCCGGTGTGTCTCCTGGCACAGAAATCTGCCGAGGGAAGAAGGTCGGGCCCAACGTGCAGCGGCACGCCGAAGTGTCTGAGGCCCGGAATGTCTCGGAACATTCCGTGGGGATAGAACATGCGCGTATGTTCCTGTGAGTGCGTAACTATGCGTGTGTGTGTGTGTACGCATGCGCACGTGTGTGTGTGTGTGTGCGGGCCTCGCTCAAACCAGCTGCGCATGCCTCAGGGCTCAAAAGATACCAGGTGTCTCCTGGTGCTGCTGAGATATCCCTTAATAAACTTGACTGACGTAATTTCACCGCACTTGCGCGGCACAATGAACCCCGACCATGCCCAATGTGCACGTGACGCATACCTGTTTAATTATTGACACTCGTCGATGGAACCATGGAGCATTCGTAAACAGTGGAGCACATTCTCTTATACTAATGAGTTTCTCAACAGACAGAGCACAAGCAAACTGTGTAGGGTTACCAAAGTGGGTCTGGCCGTAGGTTCAGTCTTGGATTGTGGGATTTCACATCAGGGACGGGGGCACGCACAATCGAGACGGATGGGACACCAGGGTGTTGCCAGGGAAACGGTCGGCCCGGGCATTCACTTATTGTACCCAGTGTTTGCCCCGTCTGCGGTCCGTGTGCAGCTTGTAAAGGGAGGCAGTCGGACATGAGCGGAGGGCTGTATCCATGACTGCGAAGCTCGCGGCAGACGGGACGGGGCCACTTTGCGGTCGTATGCTTCTGGAGTCGTCATGATCACTACTCACACGTGAGGGCAGGTCATATACGTGTACTTGTTATATATGGGTGTTTTCTTAAATCTGTCCAATACTTAATTGTCTGCCTGGCAAACAAGATCAGTGTTTATTTTCCCTTTATTTGCCTAAGGTTGGCTACTTAATTAACTGGCACGATGGGAGTGTGAGCAGGGTTTGTTGGAGGAAGGATGAAGAGGATCTTAGCTGGTTCTGGATGCTCGGGCTTCTTCTAGGAAATGAAAGTCTTTAACGCCGCCCAGTGCACCCTATTCGCTGTTGTTTCCCTAACCCCCCTGGAGAGACCGTGCAGTTCAGCTTTTCATTTGGGATTTGGATAAGGTTTCCGGCGCTTTATGAAAACTTTAACCCTGTGTGTGAGAGCCTGGCCACCTGCTAGCCCTCTTCTGTAACGCACACCTCCGGATCCCATCCAGGAGATCTCGGCTTGCTTTCGCTCCCGACCGTCTGCCTGCATTTGTTGTTCCTGTCAGGTGCGGGGTATGGGGGGGGGTGTGGGGAGTCTCAGGGTAGAAAAACAGGCTGGCAGCTAAAACAATGCAGCCCATTTACAGCCCCCCCCCCCCCGCTTGCCCGTACACCTCTGCAGAATGATAATCAGCTGATCTCAGGTGGGCGTAGTTCGCTTAAAATATACAGCACTCTAGTGTGACGTAGAATGGGCAGTGGGGTAGCATGACATCCTAATGGGACTCCCTGGCTTTGAGGTACTGAGGTACGGCATAACAAAGACTCACTGCCGTCTCTGCAAGGTGCCGCCATGCAGCCTCGCCCAGACCCCGCCCACGGTTATATGGCATGGGGGGGGGGGAATCCTTGGCACTTGTTGAAAGTCGAACGTGACAGCCTTTCGGCACGCGAGCCTCTGAATGGATGTTAATTGGAATGGGAGACGCCAAGCTACCCAGATATACCGGAGGCCTTCTGAGTCTTTCAGGTCCGGTTCAGATCTATCCCTGCCTGGGTTTCTGGCCTGTCTCTCTCTCTTCCCTGCTTTCCCCTGGTTTGGTGCAGTGCTCTGCTCCCCCGGTGGCCTCCTCTGGGACAGGAGCTCGGAGATCCCCCTCAAACGCTGGAAGCAGCAGGACACGTCGACGCGAGCACTTTCTCCGTCGCGCCTCCCTCACTCACCCGCTCGTTTGCTCACACACTTTTACATCCAGGGGATTTTCCAGGCTCGCAGAACCTCCCGGTTCTCAGACACGTTGGGCTTCCACAGTCTGGGCCGCACCCTCCCTAGCGACCCGTAAATGTGTCGCACGCGTGCCAGATTAACCCATCCATCTCGGCTCAGTCAGGGTTATGGCCCGGGATGAGGCACGTTCCCCGGTCCGCAGGGGCCCGGTTACGGAGGGGTTAAGGAACCCGGAATGCTTCTGGTGCCATTCCTGGCATCAGCACCGAAGTGAGGCAGGATCATACTGGTCCCTTCATTTTACTGCCGGTGCCAAGTACTTACCATGATGGTCCAGTGGCATCACTCTGCATCACAAAGCCCTGCTCCGGGGCCCAGAAGCAGCTTCTAGCTGCTGATTATCTTTTCCCACCTCGCCAGTGTTTAAATATGCTAATCTGTCATTGAAGTGAAGTAACGATGGCTGCCATTCGCTAATTAGCTCGGTCGCGCCGCTCCGGTGAAATGAACGTGAGCCAGCGCTCATTATGGGAGGGAGACTTGAATGCTACCCCCTTCAAAAAAAAAAAAAAGCCCCCCCCGCCCCCATCCAACCAATTCAAGTCTGATCAAATTTCCCATTCCATCCCAGGTTCCCAGTGCCTCGTGCGTGATTTGCATTTTGGGTATGCATTAAATGGCCTGCATTGACATCATGATTAGCGACACATTTATTTATCGTTAATAAACAGGAAGGTGATATCGGTAATAGCTATGTTTTAAGGCTGTTTACGTTTCTCATCTATTTAGTTGCCGAGAACCACCTATCCCGAGCGACCTGTGAGAACACGAAGCGGTCGCCGTGGTGATTTATTGGTCGCCTGGGATTGTTCTCCCTGCTGGCATACCGGGCCTGTTATGACATACATCCACCCCAGCCCATCCCTCCTTGGCCTGTGCTTCTCCGGGGGGCGCAGGCAGCTGCAAAGGGGCGTGCACACACCCCATCGATAAACAGAGACGGGGGTGGGGGGGTGTTCCAGGATGCTGACGTGAGCGGCGCCGTTGGCCAGCCCTTGTACTCATTAAACCGAGCTATTTATGAAGCGGTAATGATTAACAGTATTTATCTCTGCTTGCCAGCGCAAATGCTCCATGTGCACCAGGGAGAGAGGAATGTCATCCCGCAGCACGTTGCTGGTACCTTGTGGTACTGGGGTAACTGGAGGGGGGGCATATGTGTGTGTGTGTGCGTGTGTGCCGGCTGAACAGGGTAGGGCCGCCTCCCCTCTATCGCTGCTGAGCCCGGCGTGCGGCTCACAGAGTGCGGCTTGGAGGAGAAATCCTCACATTTCACTGGCAAGATGCTCAGAGACTTTGAACCGAACCCAGATGAGGCGGGAGAGAGGCGGGGGGGGGGGTCCAAAGGTGCATGCCACGCCGATGAGGCTCCGGCAGCCTCAGGGAGGCGACCTGCTGCCTTGGCCGTCAGTGAGGAGAACCGCAGCGTCATTGAAATTTCTTCCCTTCTGGATGCCAGTGCTCTTCGGGCTGTTTCTGCAGATGGGCCCCGCAGATGAGTGAAGCTGGGTCTGCCTCCCCCCCTCTCCGGCCAGGCCTCTTAAAACCATCTGCGCCACTCCTTTCTTGTGCTCCTGGCTCCAACGCTCGCGGACAGCGGCTTCCCGGAATGCACCCCCCCCCACCACTGCCCGTTACGGTACTGCGGTTTAGTGTTACATATTAGCCCCGCGGCTGGAGTCTCACGGCCCTCCTCTCACCCGCGGCTACGTGCTTCCACAGGCACCGGCAAACGATGGAGGGTTCACGGCACGGTCACCCTGATCCCTGAGGCTCCGATAACCCGCGGCGTCATGTACACAAGACCTTATCGGTTCGCGGCCTTTGACCCCCCGTGCCTATGTGTCACTGCTCTTGTGCAAGGCAGAATGTGCCGTGACTTCCCGGACGGTGCGGAGGTTAATGATTGGTCACGCTTCAGTGTCGTGGCCAAAGCAAATCTGTTTTGTCTGGGAAGGCGAGACCTTGGTGGTTTGGACAGTCCCATCCGGAGCCTGTAAAAGGTCACTGATAAATGATTCCGTATAGTAAGGGTTCATCTACACCATACACACAACATGCACTTTCACACGTCAGAGTTACACCGTAAGGCTCCAGAACGCAGCTACTCTAACACAGGGACTCTGTGCACTTGCACAGAGCACCAGACTGGTGGCCTTAAGAGCACAGTAGCGAGGAGTGAGTGTGGCAGGGGATGAGCAAACATGTAGGTAAGCATGTCTGTGCGCAGCCAGGCATTAACCTGAAAATGGTTACAGATGTTCCAAGCCCCCGTGTGGGCTGGGTGCTGTGCCCACATGCCCCTGTGCATACTTCTTTGCGGTAGGAGTATTTAGGAATGCAAATGTTAGTGCAGATCCATGCAGGCACACATCCCACTTCCTCAGTGGTACAGATACCTCCAGTTGACCCTTGCCATCTCCTTCCCCCAGTGTCAATCCCCTTCTTCGTCTGCGAGTTCAAGGTGGTGGTGGCAAACAAGAGGGGCTTCTTCTGCGGGGACACCAGCATCATGTATCCGTACTTCAAGAATGAGTCCATCCCCGACAGCGTGCTTATTTCCGGTGGCATCATCATCACGGGGCTGACGGTAGGAAAGCCCGCTTACCCACAATGCTCCTCTGCAGTTACACACGCCCATTGAGATGTTCAGATCACGACCATTAATGACACTGACCAGTTAAGCATATGCTGTTCTGATCTTAATCTCTCCCTAGGTCACATGACCCTTCCTCTCAGCTTTTACTCACACACCATTGGTCAGTTACAGGACATTCAGTATAAGTGGATAAGTGGATCTTCCCTCTTGCCTGCCAGATCGCCCTGGGAGAATGCTACCGGGTGCGCTACTGCGACGTATATTCGCGCGCCTTTGTGCGCAACCTCTACGTTTCTACGCTGTACAAGGAGCTGGGCAGCTTCCTGTTTGGCTGCTGCGTGGGCCAGTCGCTCACCAACATGGCCAAGCTGGGCGTGGGACGTCTGCGGCCCCACTTCCTGTCCGTGTGCAACATCACCTACGCCTTGCTCGGTTGCAAGCCCGGGGAATATGTGTCCGACTTCACCTGCGACCAGGACGACAAGATGGTGGAGGAGGCTAGGTGAGAGTCCTGGCAGTGTTTCACCGCAGTCCACAACCCCCTGGGTATACAAAACAGTCAACTAGAAATATTTCCACTTAACTGCCTCTTAGCTACATATGACCCGCAAAATGCCAAAATCCCATTGTATGAGTGGGGTGGGGTTTGTTGACATGCTGAGATAGGTAACCTTTTTTACCCTGCATTTCCTGTTCTTTGCAGGAAGTCCTTCTTCTCAGGACATGCCTCCTTTGCCATGTACACATTGCTGTACCTGGCGGTAAGCCCCGCCCTCCCTGCCTCACGTTCCAACTGCGTTTCACACGCGTTACTGCCTATGGCGGCACAGCTGTTCTGCGGACTGCGAAATGCGGCCTTGCTTGTGCAGACTGGTGGCTGTTGATTGGCAGGCGCACATACACTGTAATTGGCTGTTGGGGCTGTCAGTCACAGCAGAGAGCGACGATGTCGCTTTGATTGTGAAATGCTACTTACAGGCATGCACGTGCATGTAGATGGAGATATGGGAAAATGACGCCGAGGATCTTGATCTGGGTATCCAGTCTGGACCTGAATTGTAGTGCAGAGCAGTTCAGGGTTGGGGTTAGCTCTCCTGTTCACTCTTAACCACTGCAACCCTCATCTAACAGCATCCCTTTGCGCTCCCATCCTGGGAGTGATGTAGGTGAAAATTCTGTTTAATGCCCTGGCCTTTGATAGCCTCCTATCATTGCAAAACTTTTTTTTCGCAGGTTTGTGGTTGAATTTAGTAGAATTAGGAAAGTAGTCGGGAAATCAGTAATCAAATACTAAGAGTATACTTTAGTATACCACCCTGTAATGCTTTAAATAAAGAGTATATAGTGCACTACTGCTTTTTTACTAAATTAATTCCTTGAAAATGTTATACATGAACATATGCTAAAATACACCCTTTGAATTTAAATCAGCAAGTACTTAAGAGCAAATGATTGGCGCTGCTGTCATGTGACCGGCCGTCGTCCCCTCTCAGTTCTACCTGCAGGCGCGGCTGACATGGGGAGGGGCGCGGCTGCTGCGGCCCATGCTGCAGTTCCTCCTGGTGCTGCTGGCCGTCTACACCGGCCTGAGCCGGATCTCTGACTACCGGCACCACCCCACTGATGTGCTGACGGGCTTCCTGCAGGGGGCGCTCACTGCGTACTGGGTGGTGAGTGGCTGTCTCTTAGCTTTTCCCCAAGGGCGATTCTAGGATGTTTTTTAAGGAGGGGTGGCATACGAAGGGCCGTATTTCATACAGAGGGGGCCAACCTTATCATTAGCCAATGATATGTTTTGAATCAGGGTGTGACAGGGGAGAGGGCACTCTGGGGGCCAATCAGCTTTCAGCTGAGGCCGGTGTTTCTCTGGCCATGCCCTTGAATGTGTCTAGCATGTAGGGCTCTACCATTAACTTCTATCTATCTGTATGTCCCTCTGCGTCTCTAACTTCTGTCTCTTTCTGCCTCACAGGCTTTCTATATATCGTCCATGTTTAAGACATCCCATCATCCCTGCGTGAGCCCCACCAGCCTGTCCTCTATAGAGAGCCCCCTCTCCAGCCAGCAGACTGACTGCTAGTACCGGGGGTGGGGGTTCGAGACAAATGGACTGAGAGAGCCACAGAACAAGATAAACAGTGACCCCACCCATCACTTTCAGAGAGGCTGGGGTGACTAGAGTCCGCCTGTCTCAAAAGCAGTGCAAGAAGGGTCTGAAAAACATGTCCTACTACTTATTCTAAAGCACACGTGTAACCTTATCCTCGGGTCATTAGCTTGGGGTTATTTACAAATGCTAATTACACTAATGCCAATTGTACACTTGTATTGTGTTGTTTTGTTTTTGCTAGGAAGCCTTTAGCTGCTGCTGCTAATCATTATCTACTTCTTGGCTAATTGTTTGTGTTTGTAATTAAGTATGTGAATGTCTGGGGAGGATAGAGGCCCCCATTTTCAGTGTTTAGCTCAGTGCTGCAAGAGCTCTAACCACTACTTGGTACCTTTCGCCGGCTCGCCAGTGCGGGCGATCACATGACCTGCTAATCTGGCTCCGCCTAGTTTCACCTTTCTGAACAACAAGGTCACCATCAGCCAGCTTCACTGGTCTGTTTTTTTTTTTTTTTTTTGATAATTTTTTGGGAAGTTATGCCAAAGATTGGATCAGGGGAGCAGGATTGTGGAGGTGAGCGTGTTTGTGTACATGCGTGTACACGCACGTTCTCCTCCGTGACTGCATGTGTTCCCTGTGCACCAGAGGTATCACTCAACCACTGCACATGTCAGACATCTAAAATGAACCTTTTTGCCTTGGAATACTACTGTATGTTTCTCGCTGAGTCGAATCTTAATAGAATCTCAGCTGAAATGCACGAACAGCTGTTACTGTGCCCGGATGGACCACTCGCGTGTCTCTGCGGAGAAACAACGACTGAAGATAACTGCTTACTTAGTTTAGTGCTCTTTAACCTACCAGGCGTATATCCACATAGATAGCACTTAAAAGGCCTACCTAGACATTTTAATGTCATGGTTATATACTTTTTTATCAAGCTGTAATTTAAATATATTTTGTTATGTCATCGTCTTTGATTTGTCTGTCAGTTGAAAATAAATGTACATAAACAGTCGTTAATTGAAACGAATTAAACAAGTATTAAAACTTATAGATAGTTTTGTATATTTCCTCTGGTATTAATCAGGTACGCAGTGTTCTGTTGTAGTAGCAACTAGTAACTGAGCCAGTAAAGTATAAATATAAAACATATATTTGTTCTCCAGTTTTATGTTTTGTCTTCTCTATGAGCGAACAAAATAACCACTGTACACAACAACCAAATAAATGAATGTTGAATCAATTGCTTCCAAAGACTTCCATGCGTTTCTTACAGCAGTTCTTCTTGTAGATGTGTTCTGTAGTTGTCTGGTGCTTCCACCCTTTGTGAAATCTAATCTCAGCTTCCTGCTGAAGGATATTGTGAGTACAGGTTTGCATGTTGTTTTGGATAACTTTGGCAGCTGAGCCACTATGGGAGTTTTAGGGCCAGCAGAGTTGCTCTGGGAGGTTTCGGGTGAAAGGGGCTAGCGGGGCCAAACCAGGAGATTTTAGATTACCCGGGCCAGCTAGGCCACTCTGGGAGGTTTCAGGTGAATTGGGGCAGCTCTGCTGCTCTGGAAAATGTTAAGTGAACAGGGCCTGCTGCTCCAGGAGGTTTTAGGTAAATGTAGTCAGCAGGGACGCTCCAGGAGGTTTTAGGTAAATGTGGCCAGCTGGGCTGCTCAGGGAGGTTTTAGGTGAATGGGGCCACGTGAGCTGCTCCAGGAGGTTTTAGGTGAACGGGGCCAGCTGGACTGCTCCAGAAGGATTTGGGTAACTTCGGCCAGCTGAGCTGCTCCAGGAGGTCTTAAGTGAACAGGGCCAGCTGGGCTGCTCCAGAAGGTTTTAGGTAACTTGGGCCAGCTGGGCTGCTCTAGGAGGTTTTAGGTGAATGGGGCCAGCTGGCCTGCTCCAGAAGGTTTTGGGTAACTTTGGCCAGCTGGCTTGCTTCAGAAGGTTTTAGGTGAACAGGGCCAGCTGGTCTGCTCCAGGAGGTTTTAAGTGAATAAGACCAGCTGGCCTGCTCTAGGAGGTTTTAGGTGTATGGGGCCAGCTGGGCTGCTCCAGGAGGTTTTAGGTGTACGGGGCCAGCTGGGCTGCTCCAGGAGGTTTTAGGTGTACGGGGCCAGCTGGGCTGCTCCATAAGGTTTTGGGTAACTTCGGCCAGCTGAGCTGCTCCAGGAGGTTTTAGGTGTACGGGGCCAGCTGGGCCAATCCTCTCCCATGGCATTGTCTGCGTGGAGAAAAGCCTAAGCAAAGTAAACACAATAACTACCCTTTGTCCCCTTGTCACAAAAAACAAGAAATTATTGAAAAGTCTTACGTTTTCTGAGTGTGGGCCTTTGTTCTTGTACAATGTTGGACTGTGGACTTTCCCTTTGGTCTCTCCTTTCAGAGGCACCTAAGCATGACGAATCAGCATGGGTCATGCCACTGCGATGCTGGGAAGCGGTTTGCCAATCTAGACAGTCGCTGTGGCCCACTCCACCGGCCCGGGGGGGGCGGCGGGGGGGCGCGGGGGGGGGGGGGGGGGGGGGCGGGGGGGGGGGGGGGGGGGGGGGGGGGGGGGGGGGGGGGGGGGGG
>JAODKN010000045.1:14553282-14567651 GCA_026774425.1 Petrocephalus zakoni
AGAGTCAACAACGGGCTCTGACCCACCCAAACACGAAGACAAACAGCAGCAGATTTTTGGTTCTGACCCAGAGATGGTGACACCGTGTCCCACCCCCCCCCCCACTGCGGCTGGTCTACAGCCAAAAGTAACACTGGCGCTGTGGGCTTCCTGGGCACCGGCTGACATCTCCTGTATTTTTATCACACCGACCCCACACCGTGTACAGATGTAACAGTGTTGAGAAGCAGGCCCCGACACCACGGCAATGTTCTGCACAACACCCTCGAGGATATCGTTGTACCATGCACCGTGTGCAGAAACTCGGAACACAAGAAAATGCACAAGGAATTCACCCCCAAAAGGTGTGCTGTTCACGCCTCACATTGGCAGTGCTCACACTATTGATGCGCTAATTACGCATTATTGACGCATCGAACCCAAGCTGACCACCCATGCCTGCGGTCACCCGCACTGCAGAGGCGATGACGGGCCACAGTTCACGTATCTAATCTAACCGAGCCGCAGCGTACACGTGCGCCGGGCGCACGCCGGGGAGCACTCCATGCTCACGCAGCAGCTACGCTCCGCATTAATCCTTCATTCGCCGTCCATGAAGGTGGGCTGCCTGGCTCTGGGTCATCCATCACTTCACCCGTCCATCCTGTCAATGGCATCATCCTCCAATCCATCTTCCACGGGGCGGGGAATAGTGTTTGGAGGGTAGGAGGAGTTTGGGGAGGGCTTGGGGCCCTTTTGCACTGTGGCTCCCCCAATGCTACACCCTCCCCAGCCACCCTCAATGCAGTGACAAGCTGCTCCAACACACTTGGCACCCATGAAGTATGTTCCCTCACCTCTGTAGCGCAGCCAATCGGAGAGGACGGGGTGAGGAGGGGACAGTAAAGCCTGTAAACAACCTTCCCCCTCCCCACACTCCACCACGACTCCTTGACTGCGGGGAAGATGGATCGCGGGTCGTAAGCATCCTTCTCGCCTCCACTCTCCGAAACGTTCTTCGTGGTTTCGGCCCGCCCCATTTAGCGTGCACTGCCTGTCGGAGGGGCCTCGCTCCACACCTCAGCTCCCAGAAGCCATTTCCCAATGTGCCATTTTCACTTTCACTTTCAATTCGGCTTCACCTTTAATGGGAACAATTGCATATGTGGTGGTCCTGTTTAATTACAGCAATGGGATTGATGCATTGATGCCGTGGTGACGGATGGTTCTCTATGTGTGTGTGCGCGCATGTGCCCTTACAGAGGCACACTGTGGGCCTTAGAGGTCCCAGCTCGATCTCTGCCCAACACCATAGATCGTCGGAGATCCCCAAAAGAGAATGACTGACACTAATCTAATCTCACTTTACAGTAATCGTGTTTTTATTTAGCCATATTGGTGACATTTTAGTGCAGCTCTATGATTTTATTTTTCACTTAATTGAATTAACAAACTGATTGCTTCACTGATGCTGCTTTGGCCATAGCTTTTGTTATCAATAATAAATAATAATAATAATAATAATAAATGCACCATGCTACACATTTAGCCCTCCGTCCCACAGACACCCTTTCACATGCCCCACCACTGCCGACGTACCAGAAGCACAGCATATCGCATATGTGTGCCTGTATAATTGTACATCCCATAATAAGCAGCTCTCCTTTCAATCCACTGCAAAAAGCCGGCACCCACACGAGTGCCTCCCCTTAGCAGTTTGAGCCATGTGTGGATTTTGTGTATCCATGTGTGTGCGCATGTGAGGGTTTTGAAAATGAGTGTGTGTGTGTTCTGCCTATATCATATTCTTTTCTCTTTGGATTTAAATGTAAAGTCTGACATTTATTGCATTAATTCTACATGCCTCCAAAACCACCAGAGGAAATCAAACTGTCCCCTCCTCTCTCCCGCCACACACACACACAGACAGATCACACACATGTTTGTATTCATATCTTTGTGGGGACCATCCATTCATTTCTATGGGAAAAACCCTAATCCCAATTATGACATCTTTAATAAAATGGAGTTTCCCCTGGTGTGAACCAAAAAAATGGTCCCCAAAACAGTTTTTATCACATTGTAACAAGTATATTCATACATATACATGACCACACACACATACGCATGCAACCATGTTGGATCATCAGTGCCTTTTTTCATCATTCAGTATTATATCATGTTTACATATGTGCATTTTTGTAAATATATCCATCCATCCTTTTTCCATAACTGCTTATCTGGCTTAGGGGCAGACTTAGCGTGCAGTCCGTCCCTAACAGCAGAGGCCACAGGGGGCACCGTGTCCCTCACAGGACACACCCTCGCACACTATGGAGATTTTAAGGGCGACAAATGGGCTAACTGCATGTTTCTGGAGAACAGGTGGAAAGCCACAGAAACACAAGGTGAACGTGCAAACTGCCGACCCTCACACGCACAGGCCCCCCGACGCGGCACAGTCAGCGTGAAGCCGAGACACCGTAGACTTCATCTGCCCGTCTTTGCTGGTGCGGCCTCCGAGCTGTAAAAGGACACCACGTGACGAAGCGCGCCCGGCGTAGTCCATGGCGGTCACCTTGCGGTCGAGGTCAGAGCCGGCTCCGTGCTGATCGCTGGCATGCCCCGCCGTAGCCAGGAGTGACCGCGTTTCCATCGGGGAGACACAGGATAGGAGGAGGCGACGGATAGGGTATAGCGGCCAGTCAGAGGAGAAAAGACTACAGTCCCACCTTAATTATCACTCTTAATTAATCCACTCCGGACCCGGCTCCATCCATCCCCTCTCTCCCTTTCTCTCCCCCTCCTATCTCCCTCTCAAATTCAAATCGAAATGAATAACTCCGGCACGTGACGATGCAACAAAAGCGTTGCTAAATTTAAAGCACCGCTTATTAAGCATATAAGAAAGATTAAAATAAAACCAACATTTTCCTCCTCTCTGCTGTAGCGAAGACTGACACTTCTGCATTGAAAAGCACCGCGACGGTCGGATTTTGGCTCCACCGAGCGTCTTAAATGACAGATATTAGGGCCCTGGAAATAGGGTATGGCCCCCGTATTCCCATCCCCAAGCTCTGACTCATTGGCTCCATTTTTCCTTCTGTGTTGAAATAAGTAAAACAAAGTAATAACTAAGATGACAGTCACCAAGGAACCAGGTGGCCTCACCGGGCGGGTGAAGCGGCAGTCCGCCACACCGTGACGTTGCCATTTGTTGTTTAAAAAACAAAAAATGCACATAATTGTGTCGGCCAAGTTCATTTCTCCACTGCGGCTGTAATATTTTCCTTATCGTTGTTTCTAATTTTGTGCTTCAGGGCTGTCCGTCTCGGGGGGAGGGGGGATGTTTCTGGGTACAGCTGATTAGGCTCTGGAGACCTGAACCCCAGCGGGGACCTGGATCTCACCGCTTTAGAGGATATCCGTGTATCTTGTTGCTGAGGGTAGTGCGGGCAGCCTAATTCGGCCCATATTTGGGCCCGGCGAAGGACATCTCCAAATTCGAGGCGGGGAACCGGAATGTTCTAATTGGCATTCGTCTTCGTTTTTATTTGTCCTAGAGGAGGTGCCTCCCTCACTCTCTCTCACTCCCCCTCGCCATTGTTTTTCCCCTCCCACTCTGCCTTTCCATCTATCTCTTCCTCTTCTTTGGACTAGTCTCTTTCCATCCGATCCCCATCCTCCCCCCCCACCCCCCACCGAGTTGCTCCATCTCTGTGAAGATTAGCGAGTGAGTAAGCAAGCTGCTCGTCTGTGTCCCAGGGCAGGGCTCCCCGTGGAATCTCCCCTTCCTGCCCTTTACCCCGGGACACAGAGGACTCCGGAGGGGAACCTGCTGTCATGAATAACAGCTCCCTCCCCCGCCACCGCAGCACAGGGCTTGCCTGAACAGAAGTTTCCAACGGGGCTCCCCTCGGCGGACCGAGCTGCATGTAGACAGGAGCGGAGAGAAGCAAGCGAGAGTGGGCGGGACGAACAAGGATAGATGGAGAAAGGATTGGATGGCAGGCAAACGAAGAGGGCTGGGTCAAATTAAGATAGCAGGGCAAAGAATGGCCAGGCAAATAAAAATAGGCAGGCCCGAGAAAAAAAAACACATGGCAGGGAAAAGTATTAAGCGGTCAATTAATTGTGGTGGAAATGGGGGTGTGGTTAACTGGTGGGTGGGGCAAGTGATGGGGGTGTGGTTAATGTTGGTGGGTGGGGCATGTGACAGGCAGGGTGACCATTGCTGGGAGGGGCAAAAAATACAGCCAGAGCAGATGGATGTGGACAATACAGAGAGCCAGCTGACAAACAGGCTGGAGCGTGTTAGTCGAGTCACACCTCGAAGGTCCCGCCCAGAGTGGTCACAGACAGGGGGCGAAATGCTTAAAAAATGTTTCTTACATCAGAGGAACTCCCACACCCCCCACATGATCCCTGCCTTATCTGATGTTAAAAATACATCAGAGAATCAGGATGACTCATCCTTAACAGCTCAAATACCCCCCACCCATAATCCCCCACTCCCTCCATTCCTCCTTACATCATTCATCCACATCCGCCCCTCGGTCCCACTTTCTTTCCTCACCTCCCTCTCTTGCTACCTCCATCCCTCGCTCCCTTCTCTGTCTTCCGCTCCTTCCCGCATTCTTTACTACCCGCTCCCCAGTGTTCAGGTTTTTTCATTATGGCCTTTCGTCGTTTCCCTCCATCCACCACCTCCTGCTCCATCTCTCCCTCCATTCGCCACCTCCCGCTCCATCTCTCCCTCCATTCGCCACCTCCCGCTCCATCTCACCCTCCATCCACAGCCGCCCGCTCTGTCTCGATCTGCCGCCTCTCGCACCATCTCTCTCTCCATCCACAGCCACCCGCTCCATCTCTCTCTCCATCTGCCGCCTCTCGCTCCATCTCTCCCTCCATTCACAGCTGCCCGCTCCGTCTCTCTCTCCATCTGCCGCCTCTCGATCCATCTCTCCCTCCATCCGTCACCTCCCGCGCCATCTCTCTCTCCATCCGCCACCTCCCGCTCCATCTCACCCTCCATCCGCCACCTCCCGCGCCATCTCTCTCTCCATCCGCCACCTCCCGCTCCATCTCACCCTCCATCCGCCACCTCCCGCTCCATCTCTCCCTCCATCCGTCACCTCCCGCTCCATCTCACCCTCCATCCGCCACCTCCCGCTCCATCTCACCCTCCATCCGTCACCTCCCGCGCCATCTCTCCCTCCATCCGCCACCTCCCGCTCCATTTCTCTCTCCATCCGCCCTCCAGCCCCATGGCCACTGGGGGCTCCACCCTTACCGGTTCACTGGACCACACAGTGGGCCCATCCACCCACGCCCATGGCAAACATCGCCCTCATGGGGGGCACCCTTCAGGGCACCGCAACTCCAGCACGCTTCAGACACCGAGGGGATGTCACAATGACCCCCCCCCACATACAGTAACTCTGATCCTCCCAACACAGTTACACTGACCCCTAACTCACATAGCTAGGATGACCCCCCTCACACAGTTACACTGACCCCCCCCCCCCACACACACACACACACCTGTTGCACACAGTTACACCAACTGCAGCTCCACACGGTTACAGCACATGCGCAGAAACTCCCCCACTGCAGCTGAGAACCCCCCAGTTACTGCTAAACACGAGGGCCCCTTCTGCGTAACACTGCAGCACATCATTATAAAATCATTCCCCAGGCCAGTACTGCATTCCTAAAAATTAACAGCAGTGTTATCTGTGGTATTAGTAACAATAGTTCCAGTACCAGAAGTAGTTTAACACTCCTTTCTACTAATAATTGAAATATTTCAAATATGGTTCAGAAACCAAACTGAGTGGGATTAGCGTGTGCTGTCAATCACTCCCTGCATCCTGTACCGTTCACCATTGAGAATTCCATACTTCTACCCACAGCTGGTCTGTAAACTTGACTCCCCGCTTTGTTATTATTCACCCTCATGTCAAGTGTTCATTGGAGAAACTGCAAAATACAAAGGTTATAATGTCATAGGTTATAATACTGCTGTGTTCACGTGGCTGGTGGAACCTTTAAGGATGCTTCATTCTCCGATTGTAGTCTGTAATCGGTAAATAAGCAGCTGAAGGGGTGATCTGCCTTTGGCTGAGAGTACAGAAAATGAAGTATAGCTCCACCCCAACATAACTGAAGCATGGCTTCACCTCAAAATAACTGAAGCTTGGCTTCACCCCAGCATATCTGAAGCGTGGTTTCACCCCAACATAACTAAAGCATGGCTCTGTCTTCACTGAACTGATTCTTCCGTCACAGCGCTCCCAAGGTAAATTAAGCATGGCTGCACCCTAACAGGACTGAAGCATGGCTTCACCTTTATGGTACTTAAGCATGGCTTCACTTTCACACACACCCAAAAGGTCTGAAGCATGGCTTCATGATCACAATCCACCCCCAGCCCATCATGGCATCAGCTTAATCTCATTCCTGGATGCCTCAGCCCTCACACACCTTCACATTTAGATCCTCGCTGAGCCTGTCGAATCCCCTCCATCTGATTTTTTAATTTTGTGCTTGGCCTTCTTTGGTTCTGATCCATCGCCAGGTACGAAGACAGAAATCACACGGCCGCACGGTCAGAATTTTCCGGGCTAGCGCTTCGCCACAAAGCCACGTCTGGGAATAAAATAAGTGCCATCATTAGGGCCGCCTTTCAGCAACCTGAACAATCGCCGCCTTTTTCACACTACTTACCGTTCTAATAATGTCTAGGTTATGGGAGGAAGCAAAACAGCCCTTATCTGCAGGCCCATTTATTAAAAACACCCTCATTTGACAAGCTACAAACAGCGGACAGCAGCTGGGCCACCAGGAGCCGCACGCAGTCGGAGACGAAAGAGAGCAATGCAAAATAAATATTATTATATATCGTATATGTACTGCCGGGTCTATTATTTAGCTACTTTGCAGAACACATACAACCACAAACACACACTGACATTCGCAAACGGACTGACACTGCAGTATAAAAATCACCTACAGGTTATGTGCTTGCAAGAGGCATTGTTTTAGGTTTCGACTAGACATGAAAAAGTGAATTGTGACAGTTATCTGTAACTTTGCCGTCAATGCATTTCATAATGACGCACAGATTCTGGTATACAAACTAGTAAATGATTTCCCTGTTTTGGTACAAGCCTGTCTATCGGGGTTCCTTACATTGTCAGCAAGATAATGCTTCTGTTATCTAATTTTTTGTTCATCCGTTTTCTGACCGCTTATCCAGTCCAGGGTGGCGGGGAGCTTGGAACTTGTCCCAGGAAGGACAGGGCAGAAGGTGGGAAACACCCAGAACGGGATGCCAGTCCATTGCAGGGCTCACACGCCCGCACACACACACACACACACACACACACTATGTGCAGTGTTAGAAATGTCCATCCTCCCCCACCAAGACTGGTCCATCTTTCAATAAGGCCCATTTAACCCAAAAGGAACAGCACGGATGCATGTAGCAGTTACACACAGCCACCGCTTTGGGACAAGAGGGAGGCATTTGCTGTCATATCCGTAGGATAGATACCCAGTCTCGCTGTAGAAATGGATGAGGTGTAAAATTTGGAATTGCAGAGAACGGAGGCTGTCTGTTAAAGTAAGCAAACTCGTTGGAAATGAGAGGCGTTTAATGGCCCGTTCACAACACGCTGGTAAATGTTTGCTCAATCCATTAAAACATTTTTTTTGGTGATGTTTCAAACAGCTTTTCTTCATACTTCCCCCAATCAACAAGTAGATGGTGTGACTAACAACCCCCCCCCCATCTCACCAAACAACCCTTCTTTCCATCAACTGGACAACCTGCCTCCGACATCGGATGTTTTTTTCCTACGGCACAGATGTAGATCCTAATTGGCCCAATAAAAATAGTAATGAACACAGCTCATCCTACACATGTCCCTGCCTGTCTAATAGACGCCCTCCGATGAGAATAAGCTTTCACCAGCCATTCATTTGGTAATGTGACATTGCACATCCGACGTCTTTCTTTTTTTCATTCATGCTGCCACCACACTACAATGTCTACTGTGGGTTGGGCATTATGCTACGGCTGGAAAAAAATGAATAATTCAAAATCGATTATTTGTGCATCGATAGCACTGGCTTTTGTAATAACTGCCATGGAAATATGTTTGAGACAGTCAAGTCAAGTCAAGGTACTGCAGTCAAAAACAAACAAGAAATGTACTGGAAACACACGGTGCTGTATATCTCCCAAGTTGTAAAAGTGTCTACTGTTCCATCTTTCGGAGAATTAGAATGTTAATCGGCCTATTACTGCCATAAAGAAAAACTACTTTTGGGATCGCGTTGTATTAACTGTGCAAAGAAAAAAAACTGTGGACATTTGGTACTAAAAGTCTGAAAGTGAGACTTATTACGCAACTCCGTGATGGGGCACGGCTCCGATCTGCGTGTCGGCGCATCTCCTTCGGGGCTGGGGGCTGCGCTTTAACGGTAATAATAACAAAAAGCAGCACCCAGTTCGTTTAATGCGGAATTTCTCACACAGCACACAACGATCCAGGCCGAGATAAAGAGGTGGACGTTGTGAAAAGGGGGCTGGATGCGCTGATGCTGGCAATCAATGGGTCCCCCCCCCCCTCCGCCGCCGCCGCCTCACTCGGGTACCTTAGAGGCGCTTTGACGCTCCATCCGCGGCTGTTGCTCTGCCGGCCTGACCATTAGTTCGGGGATGACCATTATGGGACTTCATTACCCGCTCGTTTATATGTATTACACAAAAACACAGCCGCCCTTGCCTGTCCCTTGACATTTCTGCACGCGCGGCTCCATGATCAATGGCGCCATAGCTTTTCTGATTATCGGCGCTAAGTGTCACGGCGCGCGCACACACGCGAGCGAGCGCGCGAAAGGGCCCGGCCGCGCGGGCGAGGGCGCCTAATGAAAAACGTACGTGCCCCGGGAAGCTAGAAGTCATTGCGGCTCATCTGCCCTCGCGATTCCGCGCGCTCTTTTTACGGCGCCGGCTTTCGCGCGACTCGCGGGCATTATGCAATAGCCCGGGAGCGCGTGTGTCCGCGCTCCCGTCCGATCGTGCGCGCGCTTTGTGTGAATGAAATGCCCAGAATTAACCCCCCCCCCCCCCCAAACGACGGTTTATTTCCCTCCGAACGAACGATATGTAGAAGTATAAGAGCCGTCCATCAGAAATAAAAAATAAAAAAATAATAAAATATGAGGGAAAGAACACGAAGCGGACGTCGTTAAAAACGACGGCGGCTAAACGGCGTTAGAGAAACGACCTGGGCGCGCGGACGCCAGCCGCATACTTATGCGCTCGTGTAAATGCGCGTGTGCCCGCGTGCGCCCGCGTGTGTGGATGGTACATACATATTAAAGAGGGCGGATCGTGCGCCGGTGGCTCATTATTACATTTTCATGCTCCGTATATCTGTCCGTCGAGGAGAAAAACAGTAAATTAATCATGTTACACGCCTGTCCACCCACTGTTACGAAACCCACGGCGGCATGGGCGTCCCACGGCCGTGTCCAGCGCAGCACCCCGTCCCTCGGAATAGCCTCGATAAAACCCCCATTCGTGTCCTACCTTGATTTCCTCCAATCTCCTTCCACCGCCGCGTCTCACTGCGTCTCATTCATTCTTCCCTCTCGTTTCACTCCGGCTCCCTTCTCCCCTCCGGTTATCCGCTGTTTTCGCCTTTTCGCTCTCTTCGTGCGGATGCATAAAGATTAAAAATTAATACACTGACATCTACAAGGCAGAACGCCGAGCGTGGGGTGGGAAAAAAACGCCCCGGTGAAATGAGACCGAATCGCTGGAATAATATCCCTCATAGTAGGTTAATGTTCGCAGAAATAAACAGACGACGTATAAAACGGGTGGCTACCGCTGTGAGGATTATTTACAGATTAACAACAACAATAATGCTTCGGGCAAATTAATACATAATGCCTCCAGAATATATATATTTTTTCCCCCGCAGTCCCTTTTAGTGCTATGCTGATGACAACGTACCGAAAAGCGTCTCCTGCGATCAGTTGGCCCATAATAAAGGGATATTATGCTGATGAAATGTCTACATGTACGTGAGGCAGTGCTGATGGTGATATCTGGGAACACCATAACCAGCAACCATGAGGCTGATGGTTTCACACACACAAAAAAAGAAAAGTCTCTTGTCTTCAGGAACCGTTTAGCATATAAGAGGTCCGCTTTTTCGATCCATGTTCCGGCGCCAAGGAAAGATGTGCCGATCTGTCGTCCTCCAGTCTGAAGGTAAAAATGTGTTTCCCCACAAATTTCTTACAAATTCGTCTTAATTTTTCGTCCAGTATGGCAATTTGTTTTTCAGCAGAGGAAAAAGAAAAGTTACCATAATAGTCAAATGACCGCCACGGTCGTGTGTATTAATTTGCAAAAAAAAGAGAAACGATTAGGCGAATGTAGCTGATCTTAAATAAATAATCAGCGCTTAATATGCATAAATTAATTAGCCGCCTCTTTAAGTCCACATCAGAAACATCCTTCTTCGCCTGAAAACGGGAGACATTTTTACCTATAGATTGACTGGCTGACTGATTGATTGATTGGTTGATTGACTGATTGATTACAGTTCAATAGTAAGTGCCAAAGAGACAAAAAACACACAAGGCGTTCCCAGGGTTCATCATTTCTCCCCGTCTACTAATACGCACACTTAATCGAAAAACGCAATCAATAGGGTGCAAAAGCAAATGATGTAAATTGTCTGATTGTGCACCCTATAGTGCATAATAGTGAGCCGTGCGGCGGTGACGGAGCGGACACCGGGGTCCGCACGGCGCGCTTTCCCGCCCGCTATTCAGCCCGAGCATGGAGGTGTGCATTAAAAACCAGTCTAATTCAGGTGTAGCGCCGAGGTGATAATTAGATTCCCAAGCCAATGCTCAGTCCCAGAAGACACGGGAGCTCTTGCACAAAAACAGGCATCTTCGTCCAGAGTTTATCCTTTATATATTCATTCGTATTATTATTGTTATATTTTTTGCGGCGTGGACCGAAGTAGAAACAGCCGGGAGGGGAAAAAAATGCAACGACTTATGGTAGCTGCCGTACTGAGAAGCCTGGCGCTCGAATTCAGTCTTTGCTTCCAGCTTGATCTTTTTTTCACGTATAACCTCCGTAGTTTATGAGATTCATCAGCGTCGATTCCAGATGAGAAACTGAGATCATGGAGGTGATGGGAGGGGCGCTGATCATCGCCGTCCAGACCCCGTGGCCCGACGACCTCAGAATTTGTACCGTTTCCTAATAATTATTCAGTCAGCCCTTTCGAGTCCTTCATCTGATCCCGGTACTTTCCGCAATACTACACTACAGCACGGCTAATATTGCAGTCGGCAATCCAACCGAGCCTAGTGCGTAGACTTCCACTAAAAGGGCGCTCGCTCTCTCTCTCTCTATCTCTCTCTCTCTCTCTCTCTCCTCTTCTCTTTCTGGCACCAGTGCACTGAACCGCACAAAACACGGCATGGATTTCCCAATTTGTTTTAGTCATATCCACCACACACAGCTTCGGGCTTATAAAAAAAAGCTCTCTCATACACGTACATGGGTAAGAATACAGGGGGACTGAGATTTGAAAAATGCTAATACCAAGAAGAGGGCTTCTACTGAGTAACAATTTCCCTGTAGAAAAAAAAGAGTATTAAAATGAATATAACATAGACGTTGTTTTGACTGACACCAAAGTAGTCAGGGCTTAAACTTTCATGAAGTTCATGTCTGACTATCGCCAGAGTAGCATATTTTGAAATTCTGAACTAAGTGCAATTCACAGAGGTCATTAATCTGTATTGCATTTCATTTAACAGAACAGCAATAAGTTTACCCATTATTATAGTATGTATGTTCCACAGTGGAGGCAAACAAAGGAGATTAACCCATCACTGTCATGGACTCAGAACTTGTTAACCCATGATCTTTAGGTCCTTACTGTTCTGTTGTGGATATTCTGCATAAAAACCTGCGATCCTCGTGTCAAAGTTCCCCAATAAAATAATACCACATGAACCGAATATCCGCGACAGCCATGTGGTAATCAATCATAGAGTGTCAGGTATGATGGGAATACCATGGTATATATAGCAGGCTTTTATAATTCTTTACCAGCTCCTACAGATGCCTTTGATCAGGTTCAGGGACATGGAGTTCACCAAGAGAACCTTTTTCTGACTAATCTCAGCGAAGAGATTGAGATAAAGTGGCTCGAAGATCCCCTGCCATTGTTTTCCATGTGTGAAGGACAAAAGGCTTCAGATAGTCTGCGGTCACGCGGACAGCCGGAGAAGGATGGTGTCACTCGGGTCCAGGGAATGGGAATGACGACAGCACAGTGTCCATGCAAGGTCGAGAAGGCAGTGCCTCGTCACCAAGAACCGGGGGGGGGGGTAAATCTTATAGACCACCCAGTAATCTTCTTGAGGGGCGGAAAATTTCCACATAACACCGGATGGTCACTGGGTTCTCCAACACGGGCATTCGCCGGACGACTAGGCGTGGGTCCATCCGACGGTCATACAGGAACTTCCACACCTCCGAACGTACAGGGTTCAGGTGGGGACATAGGAGGGGATGCCGATAAGCCAGCCCAGGAAGACGAGGGGCAGGGAAGGCAGGGTTAAAAAGAAAAAAAAAACAGGGAAACAGAGAGGAGCGCTGATTAGGGCAAGCAGACTGTGAAAGGACTAATTCAAATTCATTTCATCCAAATGAATAGGCCGACATCTGAATCCATTACCCACGAATGCAAGAGCACAGTCTTACATCCCCGATCCCATTTGAAGGCCCCCGTCGTCTGGCTCTGACAGGAGAAGTATCCCGTTCAAGGACGTGGCGACAGCATTCGCCCCCCCCCCGCCTGGACCACTGCGCGGGTCTCTGTGGTTCTTATCTAGCCACGTTCTGCCCACACGCTGCCCCCCCAGCAGTCAGGCAATTACAGTATTAAGCACGGCCTGGCTGCGCCTTGAGCCCACCCCAGGACGGTCATCTGCTGTGGCTTGGAGCCGGGAGAAGGGCCAGGGCTCACGGCGCCTGGTGCCGCCGCCCGTTTCACCGGTGATGCCAGGACAGCCCCTGGCGACAGGAAGCGCACAGGAAGTAGCTACCACCCCCGCCCCCACCATCCCAGCTTCTCCTGTGGCTCATCCTGATTAAACTAGGAGAAGCTGACAATGGGAGTAATGGTCCTGCTTAAAGAAGTGTTACGATCCCCCCCGCCCCCCCGGCCAACCCACGTTCCAGGGTTAATTGGCTTCCAGCACAGCCGCATAGGCTGAGAACCGCCTACGGTCCTCGGAACTTGTCACATCTCACGGAGACGGGCCGGGCCGGTGGTCGGGATCCTCTGGGATTTTCTCCGGAGTCGGCACGGAACGCAGCCGGCAGGAAAGCGCGGCACGTCCGGGGAACAAAGCCAACCACTTTGTCCCCCATGACAACCTCTCCCTTCGGTGTCCTCACCTTCCGAGAGATTACATTTCCAAGACAGGAACCCCCTCGCTTGGGGAAAGGGTGAGGGGGTGGGGGTTTCAGTGGATTACAGAAATTCAAGGCATTTTAAAAGGTCACCCTGTCAATGGTAGAGTTTGGTCCTGACATCACAACGATCCCAGGTATTAACCATGCGTCACTGACGTTAGTGATTTCATCTACGGGCCGGGTGGGGCCACCCCTCAGGATTACCCAAGGACTCACTTAAGTCGTCTGTCAGTCACCAGCTAGGTTTTTCTGCGAGACACGTCCTCAATGCCAACGTGCCAGGAGATGGCAGGCTAAAAATTGGAGACGGGGAAACTGGCCCCAAAAAATTGCAAGTGACCAGCGACCAACAGTGAAGAAGCAGGGAAAGCAGCAGGCCTCTGAGGAAGACACTGTGCTCACAAATTTCAACACGACAGGCAAGGAAAACCCAATAAGGAACCTATTTATTAAGTATTGTCTCTCGTTGCCAGCTGACGCTCCCTAATTCTCCCATAAACTCTGCTCCTGCCCTGCAGAAAGGGTACCAGAGACAATGAAGTTTGGGAAGTACAATAAGACATCTCAGGCAAACAGACACACAGGATGTAGGAAGAACACGGAAAGTGAGGGGGGGTGTTCAAAGTGATTTTGGGGCTTGAGTATTAACTTGGGGGGGGGGGGTCATTGGCTCCATGTCCGAGCCCTGTTTTAATATCGCGACTCCCAACATTACACAGGAAAAAAAAACAGAGCCATCTGAAAGCAAAGGGGAACCGTGACAAATAATTTTCAAAATTAAATTTCCTGCCTGTTTCCTCCGACCATCACGAGCTGGGGAAAGTGTTTACCCTGCGGGGGCGGGGCGGGG
>JAODKN010000045.1:14585971-14602440 GCA_026774425.1 Petrocephalus zakoni
CCCCCCCCCCCCCCCCCCCCCCCCCCCCCCCCCCCCCCCCCCCCCCCCCCCCCCCCCCCCCCCCCCCCCCCACGCTGGGGATGAGTGACACGTTTTGCAGCACTGGGGCAGGAGAGTCTTCAGATCAAATTTGGTAAATACGCGGCGGATAAACGGGGACAGCATAAAAAATGGCGAGTCGCTCGGGATAAAAGCGCCCGCTGAGTAGCTGTGCATCACCTACATAAATGAAGCAGGTGAGATAACAACACGATTCCGGTTTTCCTCCCCCACAGAAACCGGTCAGGAAAAAAAGCTAAATTCTCGGTAAGGAGAGGAGAACAGCCCCCGCTCCCCCACCCCCCACATTTCAGCTTAAGAAAGATGTTTTTTTTTTAAGTTCTGGTCCGGACGGACTGGGGGGCTGAGGCCCAGGGACACAAATGAGCCGCAGCAGCAGTTAATGAGAGTTAATGAGCGATGCTATTCTTACATCGCGCCTTTGCCGCTCCCCACAAGCACACGGGCCAGGGATTCGCGGGTTGCACCCCCCCACTGCACATTAAAAAGGCATTAAAGCGGTGACTAAGTGACTAAGAGTTTGTGTGCGCGTGTGAGTGTGTGTGTGTTAGGCAACTGCTGTGTCTGTGTGTGTATGTGCGTACAGCTGTTCGTGTAGCAGCAGTGATGGGCATGTGTGTGTGTGTTCAGTGGCAGAACTGAAAATATATGTGTTAGAGCATGGAGGCAGTAGCTACTGTGTGTGTGTGTGTGTGTAACTGTAGGTGGAGAGGAGAGGTGTGAGCGCTCGTCAGAAACAGAGGCGCTTGCACACGCGCGCGCGTGTGTGTGTGTGTCCATTTTGCGGCTGATGCGTGATTATTCAGCGACGGCAGTGAGATTAAGTGCACGTACATGTGCGTACAGGCGTGTAAAGATGAGTGTGCTACACGGTGTGGGTGGGGATTATCCGTGTTGGACGAAAGCCGCCTGTCAGAGTGCTAACTACCCGCGTGTCGCAGGTCAAGCTAAGCTATTTCGCTGGATGTAAAGTCTCTTGTCAGACTTTTCTTTACACATAATAGAGACACACGGTATCAGTGTCGTGAATTCAGTGCGGGCAGTGACCCAGCACCCTCCTGTCTAAATCAAACGTGCCCTCCCCTCAGTGACGGTTGGAGGCTTCCGGAAGGTGTCGGGCAGCCTGTCTTCTCTCCAGAGAGGCAGTATGACCACCTTGCCTCCTGTCATTCAGGGGCTTGTACAGGCATGGGGTCACACGGGCCCATTCTGAAAGCTGATTGGCCCCTTCCACTACCAATCGCAGATTCAAAACATATGATGTGCTAATGATGAGCTGGGCCCTTTGTATAAATGAAGGCCCCTCTTATACCCACCCCTCCTTACAAAAATCCTAAAATCGGACCTTCCGTCTGTCCCTTCGTCTGCCAGGCCGAGGGCCAAGAAACTTCGCTGAGAAAAACTGGAGAGAAAAGGCGGAGGAGGGATAAATCCGGAGGGAAAAGAGAGGGAGGGAGAGAGAGAGGGAGAGGGAACTTAAAAGAGAAAATGCGATGTGCCTGTGCCCAAGATCCACCACCGTTTAGAGTTTATCGGGGATGACAGTGCGAGGAAACGGCACCTCGCTTCCGCACTTAGTTACCACACAACACACCCGCATGCACACACACACACACACACGCCCGCACGTGCGCATACAGAGATGGGAAACTTAGTAACTTCCCCGCCCGCGGCTTCATCTGGTAGGCGGGGGGGGGCAGCGGGGTCACGGGCAGCGATATTAAACCATCAATCAAGCCGTAAATTAGCCGCTTTGCGTGGCACGCGGGAGACTGTCGCTCCCACGGCTCGGACGCTCCGCCAGGAGAGGGGAGAGGCCTCACCCCCATCAACAAGCGAAAAGTAACCGAGCAACAGCACAGCGGGTAATAAATGATGCTGGGCTGTTTATGGGGCCCCACTGTGGTGGTGGGGGGGGGGAGGGTGTGCATCAGGTTATGCACATGCGTCACTTTGCTGCTCTGAGTGTATGTGTATGTTGATTGTGTGCATGCATGTATTGATCTGCAGGGCTTGGTTTGTTGAATCCAGGGCTCCACTCCCAGCGTAGTGATTGTTTATGGCCAACAGGGGGCTCCCACACAAACTGTGTGGTTTGTGTGGTGCTAAATACCACCGTTGGCTATTTACATCTGTAGAATATGTATATACAGTATAAGCTGTGTGCGTTTTGTGTGAATTGTGCATGTCAGTAATCCCCAAACTGGCTCTTTTTAGCCCTCCAGTGCACCATTGATATTCCATCAATGTGATGCCTGGGTCATGCATGCGCTGGGGTCCACAAAAAAGGTGGGGCTAAACAGGGAGAGCCAATCAGAGGTACACAGAGACAGACAGGACTTGCGCTACATGACATTACGTAGCCTGCCCCACCCATCATTAATGAACATTAGTGCAGCAGTGCTGCCAATCACTGAAGAATAACTATAGTGCACCCCCTAGTGACAAAGGTGTAGAGTCAGCAATCTACAGCAGGGGGTTGGCGCTGTTGAGGGTAGAACAGGGTGCAGCTGCACTACCACCATCAATGCTGTCTACTGTCAAGAGGGACAGGAGTAGCTCACATACATGCACCAACACGCACAAACATGCACACAGACACGCACCAACATGCACCCATACATGCACCAACACGCACACCAACATACACACAGACACGCATCAACATGCGCACATACATGCACCAACATGCACACCGACACGCACCAACATGCACACATACATGCACCAACATGCACACCGACACGCACCAACATGCACACATACATGCACCAGCACGCGCACAGACACACACTAACATGCACACATACATGCACCAACACGCACACCGACACGGACCAACATGCACACATACACGCACCAACATGCACACAGACATGCACCAACACGCAAACCAACATGCACACTGACACGCACACAAACACACACCAACACGCACACCGACATGCACCAACATGCACACATACACGCACAACATGCTTACAGACACGCACCAACATGCGCACATACATACACCAACATGCACACCGACACGCACCAACATGCACACAAACACACAGATGCAGATGTGCGCCCGCGGCTCCGCCGTCTTCCGCCCGACTCTTATTTGGCCTCTTTATCTCCTCTTTAACTTCCATTTTCCTGGGCCGCTGTCAGCCCCCCCCCCACGCCTCCGCAGCATGTGACCGGGAGAGTGAAATAAAAGGCCCTACTGTAAACTCACTCCCCGCGGCCGAGATAAGGAATCGTAATTAAACCCGGATCTCGTCGGCTTGCCGCCTTTCCGCGCGGAATAAAGGACAGAGCCACGTGTCACGAGCCAGCCGGTCACTGGGCCGGGCCAGTGACAGGGACCGCGGGCTCACACATGCCCATACCACTGACTCGGTGACACAGGAGGGCAATTCTTTAACCCAGTGAAAAATAAAACTCTGTCGACCAGCATTCCGTCCGGGGCGCACTCTCCCCCGCGGGCTTCCCGCGACCCCGTACCGGATAAATGCTTCAGAAACGAATGGATGGGTTAAAAGAAAAAACATCAAAAACCTTTGGCTTATTTTTAAACTGCTATAAAATAAAGACCACCAGGGACAGAAAATGAGTAGCAAGCCTTCTGTCAGGATCTCATACACCTGCACTAAACCAAATCTCCTTGCACACGCAACCACTCAAGGACAATTAAGAAATTATCCGAGGATATGTGATTATGTTGCTAGGTCACTGCTGCAGCAAAAATAGTCGACAACGTATTCAGGGCCCTGTACCCTAACCACAAACTTACACTGACAACACGACCCAGGTAAGGCGGATCAATCCACATAACTAGGACCCGGGCTCGCTTCCTCATGTGACGAGCGGCTCATCCCCGGATTCCCTTCACGTTTGTGCGCACACTGGATTCAGGACAATCAGAGCATTTCCTGAGAGTGACTGTCGACTTGCAGAATTTGGATTTGAAACAGCACCCCCCACACACACGCGCGCGTATGTGCATTACCCATTCCCTGCTGGGCGGGGGCTTTAAATAGGAACACAGACTGACGTGAGCGAGTTCGGAATCTTCCGGAAGCCTCGCAAGTTCGCCTGGACATGTAGAAAGAGAATTAGCTGTCAGCTAAATATAGCCAAAAATTTTGGAAGACCCGGTAAAGCCAAAACTGTCGCAATATCACTGCTGTGCCTTCCCGTGCTCAGTTTGTGATGCTTCTCATGCATATTAACATCACGCTGTCCCTATCCGCCCAGCACGCATTGCAGCACCCAGCTGCCAATTATATTCACCAGAGAAAAGGGGGTGGAGTTAACTCACAGTGGGCGGAGTTAAGCTCAGCTGTCAATCAGATCCATACTAACCAATGAGAAGTGGATGCCCAGTTCCCCTTAGTTATGGCCCACTGTGGGTTTCAGAATCGAACTTCACTAAGGTAAGCATTGGAGGACACAGTGAGGAGTGCTTTAGGAATGGAGCGGGAAAAAAGACAATGTTCACTCGGCTCTGAACGGCACTGGCAGCAGTTCAGTCAATTCATCAGCACCGCTAAAGCTGGTGCGTATTATGGGGTGTATGGCCAGCCCGTTTGGCCCCGCCCCTTACCGTCTGCCGTCCTTCCTGCTCGGCTCATGGTCCAGAAATGCGTGCTTCTGGAAGCTCTTCCGATGGCTGAGGATCGAGCCACGGTGACGGAGACAGGAAGCCCATTAATCACGGATCCATCCGGTCCCACGTGGCGGCCGTGTACTCCTGCTTCAGCGGAACCGGGACTGTCGAGATTAACAGCGCTCGTAGCGCGCGTGATCTCAGCACCCGAAACATGTCCGGGAGCCCTGAACAGCACAGCTGCTTTGGGGCAGTACACGCAGACATGCCTGTTCCCCCGGTGCATGCAGAGAGGCCATTTCATGCCTGTTTATGTGATCACTATTTAAATCTGCCATTCAAATAATGACCCATGACCCCAAACTCAGCTCTCTGAAAACAGATTAAATGTGATAAACAAAAAGTTCTACCTTCTTAAAAAAAAATACAAAACAGAGCCATTGTTCTTCCAAAGCCCCCACAGCGTCTGTTCTTGAGGAGTTACGATTTTGTTGGGATATTTTTCCTCAGAAAGACAACGACACCTGTACAAACACCTACGGGCGCACACACACACGCGCATGCGCGGGCTGCACACACTCGCCTCCTGTTCGTCTGGAAGCGTCAGAATCAGTCAAGCCGCAGGTGAGCGATCAGGCGCCAGGAGGGTCACTCCATCTGCGGGTCCTCATTGTGTTCCAGTGCGCAATTGATTAATTAAAGGTATCGTTCTAAGCGGGAGACGATCTGCTGATTGGGCCGTATTTTAGTCAGCAGCTGATTTTTACCCGGCAAAAGCCGAATTAAGCGATGAATTTAATTAATCAGGGGAGAGGGGAGATGGGTGGGGGGGTGTAAGCGAATGCCCCACAGATGCAGGAGTCCTCCAGGGAATCGTTAGCCGCTCCCGCTATTAAGGAAGAAGGAGGTGTCAGGGAATTGAAGAGTGGCAGATAGGCTTTGGAGAGGCAGAGTGGAGGTGCAGGGAGGAACTGAATAACAGGAGGAGGCCAGAGGGAGGGCGGCATGGGGTTCCTCTGAGACACTGAGGCGCGGGCTTAATGGATGTGTACAGCATCAGAGCCCCAGGCCTGCCCCGTGTGGTCACACTTGGCAGCGCGGGCTTAATGGATGTGTACAGCATCAGAGCCCCAGGCCTGCCCCGTGTGGTCACACTTGGCACCATAATAGCGGGCGGTAGCTGTCCCGCCTGTCCGAGAGAAGCAGCCCGTCACCAGCCGCGGGTCGGCTCCGTCTGCGTCGGCGGACACCGCGTCGTTACCTGACCGTCACTAGGGGGGGTGGATGTGGACAGGTGGGGCAGTGGGGAGTTTGCTCGGTGACTTTCACGCTAAATGGAGTGGCTCGTCTGATTCGGTGTCTCTCTGGGAGCCCGTGGCTTCCAGGAGAGGTGGCGAAACGGAGCTGGGGAGATAAAGAGAGAGACGGTGAGAGGTAGTAGAACAGGGTCAGAGAGGGACAGACAGGGACAGACAGGGACAGACAGGGACAGACAGGGACAGAGAGTTACAGAGAGGGACAGGGAGAGACAGAGAGGGACGAGAGAGATAGAGAGTGACAGAGAGAGACAGACAGGGACAGAGAGAGACAGAGAAACAGAGAAGGACAGACAGGGACAGGGAGAGACAGAGAGGGACAGAGAGAGACAGACAGGGACGGGAGAGATAGACAGGGACAGGTGAGATAGACAGGGACAGGTGAGACAGAGAGGGACAGGAGAGATAGACAGGGACAGAGAGAGACAGACAGGGACAGAGAGAGACAGACAGGGACAGGAGAGATAGACAGTCAGGGACAGGAGAGACAGGGACAGGTGAGACAACAGACAGAGAGAGTAGAAGATAACAGTGATGGAAAGAGAAAAAAAGAGGGTCACAAATGGATGGGAGAGTCATAGAGAGACAGAGACACTATACAGAGAGAAAGAGAGGGACAGGAGAGAGGGAGAGACAGTGAGAAAGATACAGAGAGAGAACAAGGGGCAAAGGGAGGAAGAGAGAGACAAAAAGAAATAAGAAAGACAAAGAGACAGCGAGAGACAGGAGGAAATGGAGAGAGATGTAATGGAGTCACAGCTAGCTGACCCTGAAGTGGCACAAATGCAATCGCCGGCCAAATTCTATACGATTAATCACACGCCGTCTGACGCCGTGCGTCTGCGCGCCTGGCAGAGTGTCATATGCAGCCTATTTATTTTAACAAACACATACACCAACATATGAATGATATTGCAGTATAAGCAAACATATTGAAATGCAGTATACTTGTTTATAGCGTGTCTGCTGTTTGGAGCGCTGGTTTAAAAACACGGCCAGCTCAACTAAGAACACAAACACCTATTTCTGCCGAAACGCCCACACCGACTCCCCAAGTACTGCACAGCCACCCAAACACACACGGGCGCGGAGCTGACATGCCTTCACAGGGACTAAAAGCAAAGTTTTAAATGAAAACAGCGCAGCATCTAAGCCAGGCTTGATGTCAATATTGGGAGGTGTTACTTAACTTGAATTTCAATGAAATGGATGAAAAAAAAAGGCCTTGAAATGTCTTTGAGGAACCCCGCCTCTGCTTGGGTAAGTACCGCGGGCCCGGTGAGGTGGAAAAGTCCCCTTATTGGCTCCTTTATCGGGTCACCCAACAAACTATATCAAAATTAAAGCAGGGCTCCCGGCCCAGCAGAAAATAACCAAAAGATATAACAGACAGTCACCACTACCACCACTGCACACAGGGCTGGTCAGTCAACCCATGCAGGGATACAGGCAGCCAGTCAGGGCGCCATGTTCTGAGGGGGGTAACCCTCCGCCCCCCACCCGCTGGTGCGAGGAGTATGTAGAGAGCCGCACACAGTGTATCATCAGAGATTAAAGTGAAATTGGGTAGTGTAGCTTGCCGGATGGGATGGGGGGCTGGGAGTGCAGCATCGCCATGGTGGGTTTTGACCAGCGCTAGGCTGTTATTCCCCTGATATTTCCATGCTTTCCGATAAACGTCCAACATGGCTTTGATTTTCGAGCTGGCTGAGATACCCCCCGCTCCATAAAGGTCTACTGAGGGTGGGAGAGGAGTTGAGAGTTGGAGGCTTTGGGCTCATACAGGAGCTCACGCCACGCTGGCAGAAAAGGGCCCCCGTCAGGTGAGAAGCCGTGACCTGCAGCCTCAGAACGCCCTTCTGGTGGATACCTCCTCCCCATTCATGCCTTGTGCCAAATATGCAGGTGTTCACTAATGGGTGGCAGAGGAGGGTCTTATCAGCTGAGGTCATATTCCACTCCAGAAGCATCTGTCACTCAAAAGCTCCAAGTCCCAGCCCCCGCCCCCCCGAGACAGATCCCCCATGGGGTGATTGTGCTCTCTCAAATGGGGGGAGGCCCATAAACTATGTTTATGCGCATTATGGTTTTCTGTAACTCTCCTCCTCCTCCTCCTCCTCCTCCATGTGTCCACCCCCCCGTCTCGGTTATATTCCCTTTCTGGCTGTCCCTCCCTCCCTCCCCCTCTCTCTCTTTCTCTCTCGCCCCGTTCCGCCTCTCTCCCCATAGCTAATTTTCGCTTCTTTCTCCCTATCTGTCTCGGCAATCCTCCAATCCTTCCCTGTTTATCTGAGTCTCTCGCCTTTCCTCTATCTCCGAGAAACTCGGAACCCCCTCCCCCCACGCCGGCCCGCCATGTGCATTCCATCTCAGCCTCCCGCTCCCATTCCCGGCTCTGTGCACCAGCTGTGAGGATCTCCAGCCACATTCTCAGGCCTACCTCTATAATGTGCCTAGTGGCACGTCAAAGCCGGGTCTCAGGCCCCGCCCTCTATCAAACCCAGCTCTCAGTGCGCCAATCCCAGATTTAGCTCCCCTCTTCACAGTATCACACTTCGGCCTAATATTTCCTGTGCTACACCCCACTGTCAGGCTGTCAAACCCAGATCTCACTCAATCTGGCATGACCCCAGTTCTACGAAACAACATAAATTTTGCAGTGTATATTTTAATACATTTTTTAGAATGTAGTCTTAACTGGGCATTGGTGGTGTACTGGTTAGGGACATGACAGTGTAATCGAAAGGTTGCCAGTTTGAGTCCCTGACCTGCAGGCACCACTGAGGTACCCTGAGCAAGGTACTGCCCCCAAGCGCTGCTCCCTGGGTGCTGAATTAGCCGCCCCCTGCTGTGCCACAATATCACACGGGTTAAATGCAAAGGACACATTCCGTTGTGCCTTGTTCAATGGCGAAATCACTCTTCTGACCCTGGGATTTGAGCCAACAACCTTCTCATCTCAGGCAGCCCACTGAGGCACACACCTCGCCGGGACAACAGCAGCATGACCATCCCTTCCCTACATCGCGGCCGTGGGCAATGCCCAGATCAGGCCAGCCGCAGGGACCGTGACAGTCGGCCACGCGGAGCCCGCCAAAGGCAGCCGGGACCGACTCAGGCGGCAGACCAGTTCTGCGTTCCTCATGCGAGCAGCTCCGTCAGCTATAGGAACCTGTCAAGGAGAAGCCTAGCTGATGATATCAGAGCCTGCCCGCAGATATCTTTTTAATATATATTTATTTGTTTTTTTAATTATCTGGGTGTCATGTAACACTTCCTGGGCTGAGTCTGAGAGGGTGCAGCACGCCGTATCCACGGCAGCGACGGCGGGAGGCGAGCGTGTGTCTCCATTTCTCCCTCTGTCACCCCCATCCCTGTACTTCCCTCTGTCTGCCCCGCCTCCCTCCCCCTCTCTCCGTTCCAGCCTCCCACCTCCCATCTGCTTCATCAAACGCAAAGACGCACACACACACAGTGACACACACGCATACAGCGACACACACACTGTGACATACACACAGATGCGCGCGCACACACACACACACACACACACAGCGACACACATACGGTGACACTCACACACACAGTGACACACACACACATACAATGACACACACACAGTCTCACACACAGTGGCACATAAAGTGCTACACACACACGGTAACACACCCACAATCTCACACACACAGATATACACAAATGGTAACACACACAGTGATACACACGCAGATACACACACAGTGACACACACACAACAGACACACAGTGGTAAAGGCACACACACATGCAAACATACTGACATACAGTCACATGCATGCATTCCCACCGCAAAAACTGATATGAAAATTTGCACAGTTACTTAGCTAATTGGCTACTTAGCAAACCAGTCTTCAAGGGTACAGCAGCAATGTAAGCTAGGTCTCAGTGCTTTGAACCCACCTTTCAGACGCAAAGCCAAACTTGGCTGCCAGTCGACAAAACACACAATACCTGGCATCAGATCAGCACAGCCATCACTGCTGTGTGTGTGTGTGTGTGTGTGTGTGTGTGTGTGTGTGTGAGAATTTTAGTGAGCTTGAGTGTGTGGCTATGCTGTTACATGTTTTTATGCTTTTGCCTGTGAAGTTGGGAGGGGGTGGACTGAGGACAGACTAAAGAAAATACAAACACAGGCACGCACAGACACGCACAGTCACAGACAGACACAGACATGCACGGACACAGACACAGGCACACACAGACACAGGCAAGCAGACACAGACACAGGCACAGACAGACAGACAGACAGACAGACACAGGCACACACAGACATGCACGGACACAGACACAGGCACACACAGACACAGGCAAGCAGACACAGACACAGGCACACACAGACAGGCACACACAGACATGCACGGACACAGACACAGGCAAGCAGACACAGACACAGGCACAGACAGACAGACAGACAGACACAGACATGCACAGACACAGGCACAGACAGACAGACAGACAGACAGAGACATGCACAGACACAGGCACACACAGACAGACTGACAGACACGCACAGACACAGAAGTTCCCACAGACCAGGCACAATAACAATAATTACTACCAGCTCTAGCATTAGGCCCCTCGCTTCACAGGTGAGACGAGGAGAGACGCGCCGGTAATTACGCTTTCAGACGGAAGCCATGTTCCAGGCCCCCTAATGAGCCCCACCCCCCCGTTCCATGGGAATTTGTTTTACCGGCGAATGGCGGGTAGCGTGAGCGGGCCGGGCCGTCTGAGGTGAGCGCATCCCGGCAGGCGCGTGTGTTTAATTGACGGGGAGGCAACGCGGGACGTGGGGGAGGGGCGGCGTGCCGATATGACGGCCCGGGAAATAATCGTACACCGGCACCGAGGCTGAGACTCCTGTTTATTGTCACCTGTCGGAGGGAGGTGTCAGATGAATTATCCCCCCACGAGGCGCACCCGGGGGTGGGCATCTCACCCCGTCTGCCTCCTGCCATGCTTCCCCCCACCTCCCGCGTAAACAATCTCCCCCACGTCAGTCTGCGGCGTGGGGAGGCTTCGCTGAGGTGTACACGCCCCAGCGGCAAATAGGTGCACCGTTCTAGAAATTTCCACCAAATTTCAAATATACCTCTGTTTCATAAGCTGACGCACTCAGTATTCATCGGAAGACTTTTAAAATAATATGATGGTTTTTATTCGGTAATGCAATACAGTGACTCTAAATAATAAAGGAATTATCAGTAATAGCAATAACTATTTCTGTTTTAATTCTGCCAGAACCCAAGATTCAGCAGAAATGGATTTTTAAGCTGTTATTAGGCATTCTATCCGTTTAATGAAACGCAAAAATGAGTCCATTTTTAATTATAATTAAACAGCCTTTTGTTTTTTCCTATTAACAAATGGGCATATTATTCTGTTATCAAAATAATAAATATTATACATTTAGCAGCAGGGGGGCGACTCGGGGAACAACTATATGATCAAAAGAAATAGATTTATGTGGCATTTCTGCACTGTGCAAGACAAGATAATTCTGAAAATGATTTATGTGGCTGAATCAGCCAGGGAGAGTTGGGGCGTGGGGTGAAGTTGGGGGTCTGGGGTGAATAAAACGCAGCCCTGAGTCAGGGTGACGACGCTGGGATTGGCGGGATGCTCCGCCCCGGATGCCGTGTGACACAGGGCCCTTTGAGGGGTGGGGAGCGGTACCGGACCCCTGAGATCCCAGAGCATGTTCTTCTGCTCGGGAGGTCTCTCCCAAAAGTGAGAAGTGGCAATCAGGTAGTCGAGGGACATTATCCCTGCTCAGAACAGACCCCTCTCCGCGGTGCACGCGGGTACACACACAGCGGCTCCTCACTCTTCCCCTCTCTCGCTCTCTCTCTCTCCCTCACTCCCCCTCTCTCTCTTTCTGGGCTCAGCTATCTAATTCTGGGTATTAAAAATGCCTGCGGACATTCTCTTATGAATATTTCATGTCTTTTAATTTTCTGGGGGCTCACAAAAAACTTTAACTGTCTCACTCTCTGCCTGCCACAGTCCCTGTCCCCCTTCGGGGGGCGGGCGGGAGGGGGGGGGGGCGTTAGCAGTGTTCAGCGGTGTGAGACGGATAAAGTTTAACAGCGGTGGAGAGTCACCTGCCTGTATATCTACCCCCCACAATCCACGCCCCTCTCCACGCAGCCCCTCAACCCGAGTTGCATCCCTGGACGTACCCCTCTGGTGGAAAGGGCCGTCAGCTTTGCCACTCCTGGGCCTAAGTTCTGGCCCAAGTTTCCCAGGTCGGGTCTGACCCCTCACAGCCCCTGCTGGACATAACTTTCCATTATAATTGCTAATCTGACGAAGACCCCCCCCCTCCCCTCCTTACTGGGATTAGCTACGCAGTATAATGTTTAAAGTCCACCTCCTGATTTTTAATGGAAAGTACTGCATTAAAAGCTGTTGTGCCACTTTACCGGCACTCCGTAAAGTTTTTTTTTCCCTGCCGCTTGATATTTGCACGGAGGGCCATTTCTGGGAGGCGTTGATGAGCTTTGGCACTAATCACAACTAATGAAGCCACATCTGTACAGGCTGATCTTCTGCATCCTGAATTCCCAGCGCTATGCCCCCGCCTAATGCGTCTAATCTAATAGACTCTTATGTATTTAAAGTGCCATTTAAAGTACAGATGTTTGGGGGTTTTTTTTATTAGATAAAATGCATTATCGGTCTCAGCCTGTACCTCTTCCTTTTAAATTTTTGACCCCCGCTCGTTGTTCACAATTGATTGTCTGCATTAATCTTCAGTGGCGACAGAATCCACTCCCCAAAAGCAGCTCGCCGACCGCGTTAGCCGCTAACCCAGTCGCAAATGCACGCTGGATAATGCCAACATGAAGCTAAAAATCCCAGCGGCCACCTCCTCCCACTGCTAATAAAATTATAGCATAATTTCCTGTGTTTTTCACTCAGCTGTGGGACATTCATCCCCATGTAATCGCTTGTGCAGCATTTGAGCACCTTTTTCAGCATAATTGCGGATTCCCTTTCCAAGCTTCATAGACATAATCGGGTTGAGGCATGGAATAGCTCAACTGGGAGGTCGCAAGAAATCCTTAGTGGGAAAGACAGTGGGAATCTTAATGGGAGAGACAATGGGAATCTTAACTGGAATGGCAATGGGAATCTTAACGGGAATGGCAATGGGGATCTTAAGGAGAATGGCACTGAAAATCTTAATAGGAATCGCAATGGGAATCTTAACGGAAATGGCACTGGGAATCTTAACGGGAATGGCACTGGGAATCTTAACGGGAATAGCACTGGGAATCTTAACGGGAATGGCACTGGGAATCTTAATAGAGCATCACAGGAAACCTTAATGGGATATTGGGAATAAAGGAAATATTAAGAGGAAAGTCACCAAGCAACAGCCAACCAAAAGGGATACTCCAGCATCAGAGCTACAAATCCGGAGCCTGTTAGCTTAGTGACACCCAGCCTACAAACGGTGAAGGTTCCGCAGTGTGACATTAAGCTAACAGACTAATTCCCCTCCATGCCCCTCCTGCCCTGCCCATTCCTGCTGGCCTTGCTTCATGGCGGGGGTCAAGCATGGCCCCTGCGGGGATTTGCTATGAGGAGGCGGGGCCAGAGGGATGGAGGCGGGGCCAGGGGCAAGAAGCACAGGTGAGATGGAGGGAATTAAGTCGGTTATGAAAGACGGGAGAAAGAGCCGGCTGAAGAGCAGCTGAACGTGTTCTCATTGTCAGCTGACCCCTCGGCTGATTGAGGCCCGGCTCTCAGTGCCCGGTCTAATTAAAGGTTAAGCCGATTCCTTTCACAACCCCGAGTGCACTGGCGGAGGCAATGGGATACATTATTAAAACGCCCGGGTAATTAGATCTCCTCATCGCCGCTTTAACAACGGCGCAAGAAGGAGAAGGGGAGGAAGGAGGGGTGGGAGAGGGGGAGCGAGGAAGAAGATGACGGAAAACTAGAAAGTATGGAGGGAAGAGGAGTCGCGTAGATCCGGAGGGCAGCGGCGCGTCCTTAGCGATCCGCCAATCCGCTGCTGGGGGGACACAGCCGGTGTCCTCACACCTGTGACTCTGTCGCTGTCTCCCGCTCATTCTGGAACAGCCACCCAATCACAGTGCTCCGTACAGAGGGGCGGAGTCGGGCATCCCACCCGATGGCCCACTGTCTGGTCTGCGGTTCTGCATGCCGTGCCTGGTGATTATCCCTTAATTTATGGCTGCACTTCATGCTTCAGGCTCTGACGCCTCAGATGGTCCGTCACTCCGGCTCCTGCAAGCTTTGTGCCCGAGTTGGCGATTGGGGGGGGTCTCCAGATGGCGGGGCTCCAGGTCCGCGACGGCGGCCATCATCAGCCACTAATGGGTCACACATACAACGTTCTCCACAAGTCCCCAGATTGACTGGATGCCACCGTTGGTGCGTCCGTGAGCAAAGCTCTGACATGCCTGACAGCAAGCTAGGGTTAGGTGACGCTTTTACGGCTGCCAAACCGAGTCACGTGACGATCAGGGAATTTCAAGCGATCCGGCCAATGGCCATATGATTTCAGCTCAAAAACTTAAACATTAAAAGCATTGGGGGGGGGGGGGACCATGTTATTAATTACCTCAGCAAGTCGTTAGTCTTCCCGCTAGCCATGTCATTAACGGAAATTTAAATATGGTAGAGCCTCAAGGCAAGGCGGAAGGTCTTCAAGGCTAGGGAGTCTCTCTCCCATCCAGTGACAGCCATGTTTAGCTTATCGCATCTCCCTCTCTCCTTTGTGACTGCCATATTTGTGGGGATGAAATAACTCCACTACCCACACCGTCTGTGGTACGTGAAGCTGACATTCCAGATCTTTCCCTCCAATATTAAACCAACCACACAGCGATCAGCACAGGCACAGTCGTTACCATTAACTAGTCTGCAGTATAAGGAACAAGGTTTCAGATCTCACAGTAGGCGGGATGATCATGTCAATCAAATGGATTTAGCCAATAGAAACTAAACAAAGCGACCAATGAGAACTCGCCTGAGAATGAACAATCTGCACAGGCACTATAGCAGACAAGACTCTTGGGTTCAAACCTACACATCTGAGGTCACATGCTTTTTATTTGGACACCGTGTCTTCAGAGGAACCTCTGCGTCTAACACAAGAAACGTAAAATGGTACAAATAAAATATGGCGCCAAACGGGCGTCATCACCATTAATCAGGTAATTGCGTTTGCGTCTCATTACGGCAGTAAATGTAGTGGTTTGTGCGTAAGGTTGAGATGTACGCGGCGGATAAGGCACGAAATGAACACGTAATTAAGTTTTCGAACAGTACATTAACCACTAGCTTGCTAGCTCGCAGAAAAAAAGGACCGAGTTCGGGAGACGAAGAAGCGCTTGAATACCTGACGGTGTTAGCTGGCGAGGGATGCGAGTCCCTGTGAAGGCGGCAGACAGGTACCCTGCGGACAGAATCAGGATCCTTCATTGTCATTGTGCGACTGTACATACGAGGAAAAACTGTTTGGCTAACTCCAAGAAGCAGCATCAGTAAACAACAACAGAGGCACGTCAAGAGACAGAAACAGAAACAATAAACAGAAACAATAAACAATAAATAACACCAGCCTGGGATTTATAGCAATACTTTAGGAATTATAAAATAAAATATTAAAACCAAGTGAAATGTGGGTAGAATATAGCAAGAGACTGGGAAAAGATGTAAGAGATGGTGACACTGCATAGATGTAAAGTGACAGGAATGTGCTGATAAGGAGATAAACAGGAAGAAATCGGGATGGGAACGGGGCCCACGGGATAGGTGGCCTCCCAGAGATCAGAATGGAGATGAGAAGATCCTGGTGGTACAAAAACAGGATAGAAATTGGATCTGGAGGTAGCAAGGAACAGGGCGATGTGGCTGACCTGCCTTTTCAAGATGGCTGCCATGATGAGAGGGAAGGAATTGCCAGGGTAGGGGTGTATACAGGGGCAGGACTACTGGCCCCAGCTGAAAGCTGATTGGCCCCTGGAGTGTTTCCTGTACTGTCACTTACCGAGTCAAAACATATCATTGGCTAATGATTAGGTTAGTAACTCTGTATGAATTATGGCCTCTTACACCCCCCCCCACCTTAAAAAATCCTATAATTGTCCCTGCACAAGGGTGATAATAAGTGGAAGATAAGTATGACTGGAAGTTTGTTCTTGAATTGATAACGAGGTTGAGGTGACTGAGTGCAGGGGAACTTGTCATGTAATTCCATCTGTTTATATGGCGGGATGAGAGCTTTGTTCAAGGATCGAGAAAGATGTTTCAGGCCCCTTCGTGAAGCAACAACCTACATGTGACTCGGATGTGTCATTAATTGGCACGCTACCTTTTGCTAGGCCCGGGGAGTGGGGTGGAATTTTTAATTCGGGCTGGAAAACAGACGGAGGACACAGCCGGGGGATGTGGGGTGGCGGGGGGGGTTGCCAGTT
>JAODKN010000045.1:14642172-14654535 GCA_026774425.1 Petrocephalus zakoni
GTGTTATGTCTGGCTTTACTGAATCATTCCACAGAGAGTTCATCTTCCTCACATTGTTGGCCTGCAACAATCGAGTTCCACTGTAATGATCTCAAACGCCAGTCTTCCTTGTTCCGGAGGCACAGGAACTGTGGACTGGTGAAGTCGCTGACGAAGGTGCTTCACTGCTGTGTTGTCAAGGAGGTCCCTCTCACTTTGCGGTGTCGCATTATTGACCGGACACGTATGCTTAGAGATGCACCGATCTGACTTTTTCTGTCCTGGCTTTGGGTACTAGCTGATACTAAGTACCGATCCGATACCAGTGTTTGAGTAGTAAGCCGTAGGCTTTGCCTCACAGTGTGGAAGAGACAGTGATCATTCTTTTATGTGTAAGGCAACATCAGGCTTAATTTAAAGCCTCCCTAACTTTGTAAAACAAAATGTAACGCATGCATATATATATAATAATTCAGTAAATTTATAAAATATATGTATATTTGTGTGTGTGTATTTCTTCGTCTTACTTGAAACCTGCAATTTTTTTTTCCAACTCAATCATATATATCAGGATTCTTCATTAAATAAGTTATTTACTGATAGATCCAATTCTGGAAAAGCAAGAGAAAATGAAATCATACAAATAATGCTAATTACATTTTCTCTCGCTTTTCCAGAATGTGCACTAAAATGCCCCACACATTTTCTCCCCCCCGACACTTAGACTTCATTGCAATTGCAGCCCCTCGTGCAGCACAAACAGCCCAAGCTAGCGCTTCCCAAATCATTCATTACTTTCTTCGCATTACGGCCGTTGTCTCGCGCAATTGCGTGGGATTTTCCACTAAACGCTACTTCCACCTCACAAAACTTTGTTTTTTATTAAGATTGCAAATCACTGTGTTGCTAGTAGTTGTTTCAAGCGTAAAATACTTCCAGATCGGCACATTCTTATCTGATGTTTTTACGCTGCTTTTTTATTATTCCAAGAACAAAAACGTACACAACATACGCAGACAAACAGAAATCGCATGGTCTTACGCTCCTCCCCCTGCAGAGGGTACGCGCATGACGTCACAGAAGGCGGAAGTCCCCGCGCGCGCACTCCCTGAGTGGCAGCGTTGGCGTTCAGCTTGCGTGCCACAAAACATGTAGAATGGGAAACCGCTGTCGTGCGATTAATTCTACAAATCAGTTTAACAAGAAATGGTTGCTACATTTGAGGCAAAAACATTTTGCTCTGCTTCATTTACGGTTTTTCCATTTCGCCTGTGCCTACAAAGTATCTCAAATTAGTATTATTAGACAGATTTAAATGTGGAAACATCCTAAATCTGTTACAGTGTCTTTAAACTTTGTGTGAGCCATGACACCACGCTGGATTTATTTAAAGGAAAAATAAACTGTGTCTCTGGATGTATACAGAGTAAATGAGGTTCTGTTATGCTGCAAATGTTACTTAAGTGTGGATTAGAGCAGCTGGACCTAGCTGGTGAACTGTGTGTGTGTGTGTTTGGGAGGGGGGTGCTATACCAAAGGACCTTACAAGTATAGCAAATTCTAATAACCTCATTAGTCATGTTTTTTTTTATTTTTTCAGTCCTCACTACTTCAGATTTCATTTTATAAAAATCTGTGAATGCAGTCAAAAAAGTAGAGATGCTGGGTTGGTTACTTATGGTTAAGGTTAGGGTTGGGTAGGGGTTAATGGTGTCGTGCCTGGGATTAGGGTTTTTTCCCATAGAAATGAATGGATGGTCATTACTAAGATACACATACGCTTGTATTCCTATGTGTGAGTCTCTGCAGTCATGCTTATGTGATCCACTGTTGTTCACTCCACGGCAGATTTTCTTAGACTGAAGTAAACATACAAGATGGCTTTAGCCCAGAAACACTGGAACACTACCAGCACTGTCTCATCTGGCAGGGAGGCAGTCACTGACTATGTGCTGTTGAGAGAAACCCAGCCCCACATGCAAGACCAACCAACTATGAAGGCCTGCCTTCAGACTGTAGTCTAACATTTGGGCTTCTTCCTCTCCGTGCTCTCTGGCTTGCTCTCATTGTTCTTTCCCAGGTGACTTCTGTCCAACAAAGACCAAGAATTGGTTCCACGTACTTGTGCTTCCAGCAGAACATGGTAGAACCTTCTTGGCTCCTCGCCAGCATTCTTCCTTGCTTTGGTCATCAGTTATGGCTGCCAGAGTCTCCTGCTGCACCGAGATTCACCACAGTGTTAATAAGTATAGCCATGGGGCCTCAGCCCCACAAATGTACTTTAAGGTTCTGGAAGGGATTTCTGCTTTGGGTCCTGCTGCAGCAGCGAGACTCGCATTGTCAAAAAGCCAGTCTGTGGGGTGGGGAGGGGGTTGAAATTACGAGCAAAGCCACATCAATGGCGCCCTCTCTCTGTCTGGCAGGTGCCGACTCTCTCCCAAATGCACACTCACAAACATGCCCTCTGCGCCTGTAACCTTCATCTTGTGGCCGTCTGTGATCACCAGGGTGGCGTTTAGCCCCCTCCGGGCTCTTTCACCCTCATGCACGACTGTAATTGGGTTTGCTGAGCTAAATGAAATATGTTTGGTGTGGTTATAAGTAAGAGCAGGCATGAGGCGATCTTAATTACGATACGTCTCATTGTGTTGGGTGATTACACATTCTGCTACTAAATCGGTCCTATTTTTTTCTCTCTCTTTTTCCATGATTTTTGCAAACCTCAAAAGCTTCTGAATTTTGGGTTACCCTCCCATGTTTTTCCAAGAAGCGGCATCTCTCAGTATCAGTCCGTCTTCCTCTGTGTCTATTTTGGTCTCTGTGTATCAAGCTTTTAACAGTCTGGCTGTGATTTGAGTGTGTTTTTGCCAGTCGGTCCCAGTTACTTACAGTCCCAGTCAAAAGTTTGGACACGCCTACCCACAGAGAGGTTTACTTCTATTATTCTCCACACACACATATATAGTGGCTAATGAGCACTGTGGGCTGAAACTCAGAAGGTTGCCGGTTCAAATCCCCCCCACTGGGCTCTTCAGCAAGGCCCCAGTTACTCCAGGGACTGACTGACTATCTCCTCTACACCAGTTTCATGAGGTGGTCTCCTGGGATGCATCTCCAGCTGTCCTGAAGCAGGTCCCTAATATGCTGAGCTCTCATTGGCCACTTTTCCCTCATTCTCGAGTCAAACCATTTCTATTACATTTAGGTCAGGTGGCCAGATTGTGTGGTCACAGGTCATGTGATGCAACAGTCTATTACTCTTCTTTGTTGGCGGCTCAGTGTGTACAAACTGACTGGCACTGTGTATGTGCTCCCAAAAACCTTGCAGAGTGAAGTTCTTGGTGTAGAGGAGGCATAGGACAGTGCATTAAAATACAAGACCGGGTGCAAGGCTACCTGGCAGACATGCTGTCAGCTTTGAACTTTTAACCTGCAGTCACTCTGTTCTCTTGGCCAGGTTTATAGGCCATATGTGAGTAGACTAGAATGTAGAAGATGCACCTGGAGGCCCCTCAGACCCCATCGCAGAGACGCAGGCCAGCTGTGGTTGTGTAAACCACTTATGGTGTCGCTGATGTATAAAAATTCAAGCCTCAAACATGGTTATTTTAAACCCAGCTCAATCCCTTGTTTATGTTCATGTTAAACTCCTGTTCACGCACAGCTGGAAAGCAGTTAGTTGTTTCTTTTATTCTTTACTTCAGTTCTTTATAGATTTTCAGCTTTAAGGTTTTGATCATGAGTGTGGCTAATGATTCCATCAAAGAATACCGGATAAACGGTTTTCTTATGGGTACAACATTGGTTTCATTTCCTAGGCTTTGAATATAGCTCTAGAGTAGGCTGGTACCTCTGTCATTGAAGGTCGGCTTCCTCTAGCCCAGCTTTGCACTAGGCTGTAGGATGTTTGGCTGATGATCTAGGGTTTAGATTTAGGGCTGATGGGAGCGAGTGGTCTGCACCACCAGATGTTCCCTCTACTTGATATCATCTAGAAAATGTCTCTCTTTAGCTTTCGGCTTCAGTTCAGCCCATCTGATCCATCACTGCAGCCCAACCACGAGAGGTCCTGGAGCAAAAATGGAGCAGCAAAAATGTGAACTGTCTGGGAGGGAGCAGAAACATGGACCGTCTGTGGGTCCCCATGGACCGGGTTGGGGAAATGCAGCTCTGCATGCCTGTGATGCTGTGATTTAGTCTGCTGGTGATGTGGGGCAGTGGTTCGGATGGCAGAACATCTGACAGATGCCTGGGCTTGGATAGCAGAGCATCTCTCCTATGGCAGATGTGTGAGGAAGGGAGGATGGTCCCAGCGGGTCTGACTTCCTGTCAGTTTTTTGCGGGATGTTTTTCTTAAGATGAAGAGTGGTGGGCTGGATTTCGTAATTCAGAATAAGGTGCTTTACGTTACGGATTTCATAATTTGCAGGTAGTCTTGTTGTTTCTGTGTGTTTTTAAGGTTTTACCATCTCAGGTATTTATGTGTTTGTTTTAAAATAACTATGAACTTTTATCTGTAAGCAAGAGGTTTCGCCATGAGTTATAGCACTAGCTGCTTATGTCGCGTGGAAACTCTGTTAACTAACTGAAGTGTACTTTGTGACTCTGTCCAAGGGTGGCAACGGACCACAATGTGGACAACACGACAGCCATCCTGCGTCATTGGCTGACCGAGGTGCAGAGCCACTACCACTATGTGGAGTGGAGACCGCAGGTGGAGCCAAGGTGAGTGAGTCTGAGTGTGTGTGTGTGTGTGTGTGTGTGTGTGTGTGTGTGTGTGTGTGAGAATTCATGGTACAAGCATGTTAGAAGCTGGGAGAGAGCGAAAATGTGGACTGTCTGGGCTCTCCCCAAGGACTGGGTTGGGAAACTGCTTGAAATTGCTCTACAAATCTTGCTGCAGGAGTTTTGAGGATGAGAGTGGACCAAAGCACTGGACAAACCACCGCTATGCTCACGTAATGAAGTTACGCCAAGCAGCTCTGGATGCTGCCCGCGATATGTGGGCCGACTACTTCCTGGTGCGTTACCCCTCCCAGACAGAAGAGGCACTAGACTGCTGAAGGAACTCTCTGTAAAGTGCTTATGAATGCCTTTCACATTCTTCATTTACACGCAGACTATGATGCATGCTTTTGCCATTGTTAAATTAAACAAAGCATTAGAATATATTTGACACATTAGACATAAATCTCAGAAAATCCTATTTTAAACCATCTCAGGTGGCAGATTCTTACTCTGGTCCATGCAGACAGTCCTTCGTGCTCCAATGTTGTCTCACACTGAGGGCTCAGCCTGTGACTGGCACAGGACACTTATGACCTCCCTGTCTGCCCCGTCAAATACTGCCACCTAGTGGCCACTTTCAGAATAATTTTGGGAGTTGCATTTTTATTAATGCTTTGTGGCATGCATTTAAAATGTGTATTTTGCAGTCATATTGTTATCAGGGGAAATTGTATTCTGGCCCAGGATTGTGGTTTTTGCTACTTAAACATGACATAAGCAGGTCATGGTCCTGTGGATCCATTCTGTTTGCATCTCCTGCTTCAGCTGGTGGACTGTGACAACATCCTGACCAATCCAGATGTGCTGTGGAAGCTCATACAGGAGAACAAGACCATCGTGGCACCCATGCTGGAGTCCCGCGCGGCCTACTCCAACTTCTGGTGTGGGATGACCACTCAGGTATGGGCGTGTGCGCTCGAGTGATGGGCGCTGGAAGGCATTGCATATCTGGAAGGCATTGCACATCTGGAAGGCACTCCACATCTGTTTTTCTCATTCCCTCAGCTCTCAGAATTATTTCGCGTTACAATTACAAGTGTTTCTTTTGTATTGGAATGCTGTCCTTCTAGGGATAAATTCTGAAAATTAAAAGAGTGGAAAAAGTACGAGTCGATCAAAGGTGTACTCTATTTTTCCCACTACATATTAGGAAAAATATATAATTCAATATAATTCAGCATCTTCCTGAATAGTTAACCAAAGTGCAATGTTCTTTTAGCAGCGTTAACGGTGAAAATTCCAAAAAATTACTAACGGCATCAAAGTGAATGGTTGGGCGTGTAAGCACTGCATCTACTGCCCGGCCCAGGGCTACTACAAGCGGACGCCGGCCTACATTCCCATCCGGAAGGGCCTGAGGAAGGGCTGCTTCGCCGTGCCCATGGTGCACTCCACCTTCCTGGTGGACCTGCGCAAGCAGGCCTCGCGCCAGCTGGCCTTCCACCCGCCACACCCGGACTACAGCTGGGCCTTCGATGACATCATCATCTTCGCCTACTCCACTCGCATGGCAGGTATGACTTCCCCTGTTCTTGATGCATATTGTCAAAAAAGTGAAATTAAGTTACATAAAAGTGCCAAATCAAATTTATCCAAAGTAACATACAATTGATGGAGCGGGGTCGGCCAGGCCCTGAAACAGTGGGGGTTTAGGGCCCAGCAGTGAAATTATTCTGCCAGTCGTGAAGCCACACTATGCTTTAGTTCCAACAAAACTAAAAAGTCTCAGTTCTTCTATAAAATGTTATTTCCTTAAAAATCAATATTTTCCATCTATTCTCATGGTAGATATGTATTATGCATACGAAAGTGCTGTTTAGCTATGCTGTAATTAACTTGGGGGCAATTAGGTGTTTTTTTGATTGTAACATAGTCACCCTGCGAGATGTGCAGCATTGTGATGTTGGCAAACGCTTATGGTCTCTGCCTCCTGTAGAAGTCCAGATGTTCCTGTGTAACAAAGAGACTTACGGGTTCCTGCCCATCCCCCTACGTTCCCACAGTTCCCTGCAGGACGAGGCTGACAGTTTCCTGCACACAGTTCTGGAGGTCATGGGTAGGCCTGCGTGGAAGGGTTAGGGTACAGGAACAGTCTGTGGTCTGCCTGACGTTACTCAGTGGGTTTAATGGGTTTGTTCCCTCTGCCCCAAACAGTGCGGAATCCCCCCTTAGAACCTTCTAGATTCACACTTGTTCCTCAGAAAAATCCGGACAAGATGGGCTTTGACGAGGTGAAGCAAAAAAAAACCCAGATAATCGAAACCATTACTTTTTTTTGCCTTTCCATTGAATGTGGGCGTGGCTTGAGTGGGCATGGCTTCAGTGTGCATACCTCCACAGGTGTTCATGATCAACCTGGAGCGCCGTCCTGATCGGCGGAAACGCATGCTGAGGTCCCTCTATGAGCAGGAGATTGACTGCAAGGTCTTCGCCGCGGTGGACGGCAAGTAGGTCGCCGGATCGGTGAGCCTTTATCTTGAGCGGCGTGCCAGATTGGGAAGCCTCTCTCACCGGCTTGCTCTCTCGCTCAGGGCCTTGAACGAGAGCCAGATCAAAGCCATGGGAATCCAAATGCTGCCCGGCTACAGCGACCCCTATCATGGCCGGCCCCTCACACGAGGGGAGCTAGGCTGCTTCCTCTCGCACTACGCCGTCTGGCAGGAGGTACACGGGGCGCCCTGCCCGAGAGCCCAACCTTCCCGTGTCTCCTGCCCTCTGAGCTGATCGTTTTCCCGTAGATCGTGGATCGGGGGCTGGAGGTGTCGCTGGTGATCGAGGACGACTTGCGCTTTGAGGTTTTCTTCAAGCGACGCCTCCAGAACCTGATGTTGGAGGTGAAGAACGAGGGACTGGACTGGGACCTCATGTAAGCGCACTAAGGGGTTCCCTACTGTGGAGTTTATGAAAACCATGAACTCGTCTTGGTAGCTTGTCCGACACTATGGCTGATTTTTCCCTTACTCCTCCCACACCTTTCTCCATCTCCTCTCCTTTTCTTCTACCTTCCTTCCATCTTCTTCCTGCCCCCCCCCATTCTCAGTTACATAGGGAGAAAGAGAATGCAGGTTGATCGTCCAGAGAAGGCCGTTCCCAACATCCATAACCTGGTGGAGGCCGACTACTCTTATTGGACGCTGGGATATGTGATGTCATTACAAGGCGCCAAGAAGCTGCTGGAGGCCGAACCATTGAAGAGGATCCTGCCGGTGGACGAGTTCCTCCCCATCATGTTCAATAAACACCCAGTGTAGGTATCCCTTAGCTGGCTTATCTGCCCTACCTTGGAGTTTGTGAATTCTTCAAGTAGCGTGTCACTGTGCTGCGTCCATCAGCCGTTGTCTTCGATCCATTCCGCCCCGCCCCAGGTCGGACTACATGGAGGAGTTTGAAACTCGGGACCTGAAGGCGTTCTCTGCAGAGCCCCTACTGGTGTTTCCCACCCACTACACGGGAGACCCGGGTTACATCAGCGACACAGAGACTTCCACCGTCTGGGACAACGAGACGGTGCCCACGGACTGGGACCGTGCGCGGGCAGGCAGCAAGACGCACGAGCAGGCGGAAATCAGCAGCGAAGCCCAGAACACAGACGTGCTCCAGTCGTCCTTGCACCGTGCCGCTAAGGAAGAGCTCTGATTCTGGTTATGTCACACGTGTGGCCAGCCACTGAGAACAGGGAACCGCCCACCCAGGGTCAGCCTGCCACATTCTGTTCATGTCCTCCTGAAAATTGCCATCTTCACATCTTTCCTGGGATGATGTTAAGGAGGCAAGGAGTCTGAGATGTGTGATTTGACTATCACAGTGGTTTCTGACGGTCATCATGGGATCATCACATCTGGTGCAAGTGAGGGAGGAACACCTGCTTTTAGAATTTATTATTATTATTTTTTTAAAGCACATTTTTGTTTTTTTCTCTCACCTGGGTCAATTGCCATATAGGACATTGCTGACTCGTGGGTCAGCACCAATCCAGCTGAACTTAAGGGCACAAATTGTGGTCCAGCTGCAACGTCAGGTTCGAGGACAGAGCTCCGATTTAAATATTCAGTAGATATTATTGACAGACAGGGCAAGGATCGGCATTCACCTCCAAAACTCCTCCTCCTTATTTCGGGGTCTTTCGAGAAAACGCTCTCAATCCTAGAGTGGCTGCCAGATGCACTTGAATACCGGAATGTACAGAACACGCTCATTTTTTGTACATTACACACTAGCAGTGACTTTACGGGGGAAAATTGGCAAGATGTGTGGGGAGGTGTAGAGATGGTACCCCACAGCTAGGATTATGTGAACGGTTATTGGTTTAAGTTCCAGAAGGAATCCTGGTGTTTTCTTTTCCACTTTGCAAGGTACTTAAACTTGAGCTGATTACTGTAAAAAGTCAAATCATAAGCTGCTTTAGATAAGTTCATCCTGAAAAAGCGGCCGGTGTCTCTCTCTCTCACACACACACACACACACACACACACCCTGCTTCACTTGTACCCTTCAAAACTGCTGTTGGCTGTGAATTCTTCACCATGACAGATTCAATGTAATTGAATTGTAATTGAATGATTTTTTTTTTTGGTGACGGTGGTGGGGGGGGGCCTTAAGGCACATCAGGCTTCAGAACCCAGACCCTGGGCCTGTGAACCAGATTCCAGTCGACCACAACAAAGCCTGAAGCCAGTTGTTAAGGGGTAATTATGGAGTCTAGCCTTTAAGGATTGTCTAACTGTGCAGCATTGGAAAAAATGTACCATAATAAAAGCATTTTTTTTTCCTTTCCTAACTCACGGTAACTTTAGTTTCAATTACCAGTTCTTCTGTGAACCTGATTAAGGATGAGCCTGACCTGACAATGACCAGTTTAGTCTGTTCCCCATTTCTGTAAGTGGCTTTATACCAAAGAATAAAATCGTTGTTTTAATTCTGTCTTTGCACACTGCGTGTTTTTTTTTTTTTAATGTGGCAAAGATGTTGAGTCAGTTGACTTGAATTTACATGTTCCTGTTGCACTAGAAAAGCCAGCCTAAATGAGGCCGCCACGTTACGTCGATGGGCATCCCTCCACAGTAATGACACACTCAGTTTGCGACTTTATGGTTTAACAGCTGTGTATATCCAATTGCGGACATGTACTTATGCCTAATGAGAGAGACGGCCCCTTGGCAAGGTCACTCTAGCCATCTCCTCTGCGCACGCCGCTGACTTCAAAGGGCCACGTCGGCTTTTGGCTATTCCCGGCACTTAATCACATCTCTATCCATCTTTTTCGTGCAACACGGCGCATTTTCATATTCACTTTGTTTTGACTCTGATAAAAGTGCTATTGAACTTGTGAACTTCAATTCAAATGCACAAAAACATCAAGACCAGATAACTTTTAGCTCCCATATACCTAATGCTAACTATTCAAAGCATGCTCTTGTCTTTTAAATACATTTTCTGCACGCTATAGCTCACCTGCTATCAAAGATACCTAGGCCTATAGTGTTTTATATATTTAAACTACATGGAGGATATTTATTTTATATACTCACTTAAACAATGAAGTTTTCACTTGTGCATTTTTAGCGGTATCCGATAAGAGTGACATGAAATGGGCTTAAGCGGGCCGGACCGGGCCGACCCGGGGCATGCAGACCACCAAGATTATACTTCTCTGTTATCCCGTGTGAACCCGACTCAGTCCCAGGAAAAGAACACATAGCTGTCAAATCATAAGGAGGCACGATTTCTGGAATTGTAGCAGCTGGGAAATAACAGCTCATCATTGAGAATCCCGTTGCGGAACTCTGTAATGAAGTTATGTCTAATCTCTGATCAGTGAGCTGCCTGTGAATAATGAGCGATAACCCGTAAAAATGCTGATTTGCGTATGTGGTGACGCGATGGGGCGTTATTTCTAAGTCGGGTGAGTTAACGAAGGAAAAGTAGACCTAATAGGAGCTAGTCATGAACGATCATCCATCCGAACAGTGGAATCACCGACGTATCACGAGCCATTCCCACCTCCTTGCACCTTCTTACCTCTCCTCCATGACTACTGTTATTTTAGCTGTGCTCGAAAGCGATCACAATCATCTTGGGGAGATGAATGAAGGTTGCGGATGTGCTGGAATGGGTCGGAATGCGGCCGAGCAACATGCGTAACTTCAGCCAGGCAGAGTTCAGCCTCCTTAACAGTGACTCATGTGTTCATGGGGAGTCATAAGGCACGGAGTCCGCACCTGACGCAGCACCTGCTGCTCGAAGTACGCTCCTACTGGATGGTGATTGACGATCGTGTTTTAATCCTAGAAAACTGACTCCATCCTTCATCCCGAAGTACAGGAGATCTTAGGACTACACGGGACAGAGTGTTTCTGAGTAGGTCGGACCGGTTGAAATGTTCCCCGTCTGAAATCGCACCAGTCGGGCATAAAAGAGTCGACTGTTTTGTGATGATGGTAAAAGGAGAAACTGGCGAAGAAGGATAATGCGAAACATGGCGCATATCTGTAGCCTTGGAAGTGCAAGGATGGACTCGCCGCAGAACCTTCTCCCGGCGATGGACAGCACCGAGTCTGCATGGCTCGGTGACCGCTTACAAGATATACCGCAGATGGTGGCTGAACTTCGGCTTGTGGGGGACAGCATCAAACAGCTGAAAAAGCTCCTCCTGGATTTCCGTGGTAAACTATTATTATTATTATTATTAGTAGTAGTAGTAGTAGTAGTAGTAGTATTGTAATTTATTAGTATTTACGACAACAACAATGGGAATTATCGGTACAATGTTTATGTCGTTAAAATTTTTGTCATATAAGTGATGGCCGGTGCCACGCTTTATTAGTCATCGAGAAGTCTTAAGCAACCCACTACGTTATCTGTCCCGTCTGTTTACCCTCACATTCCAAACATGTTTTACAGTGGTTGGCCTCAAATGGACCACGTAACTGAGACCATGCCTAGTTCTGGAACATCAGGGAGATGGAATTCAATAACATTAGAAATCATGGTTGTCTCTGTTATGCCAGTCATAAACAGGCCTGGGCTGGTGTGTTGCAAAAATTATACCCCCCCCCCAGCAAAATTTGCCCCAAAATCAGGGTAACCATTCCATCCAGTAGTAAAGTGCTCTGTTAATGTTGTCTTATTTGACCGTTTCCATATGCGGGGGCCGGGCGCCCCCCGCCAGGCTCACCTGCACAAGCTCGTTTAGCACCACGGCGTCGAAGCCGGACAGGTACTGCACGTAGTAGCGCTGCATGACAGGCCCGTACTTCCGCACGTGGGCCCTCAGCTCCTCCATGTAGAAGATGAGCTCCGCGATGTGCCTGGGGGGGCGGGAGGCTGCCAGTGCTGACCGGGACACTCGTGCCTCAGCATGCCCTGACATTGGCTGTTGGGTGCCATGTGACTCCTACAGCTCCCCCACCCCCCCACACCACACTACACCACAGTCGCCCTTACTTGTCGATGAAGTCGTCTGTGCTCTTCTTCTGGATGTTGTCGGCATGCCGGAGTAGCCAGATGATCTCGTCCCGGGCGAAGGAGAGGGCCATGAACACGAAGAGTGCCTGCGTGAAGAGCGACCATCTCAGCCAATGGGGGATGGCGGGGGGC
>JAODKN010000045.1:14659373-14673054 GCA_026774425.1 Petrocephalus zakoni
TCCCACACACACACTTTTCCTGTAGCATTGCAGCTGGCTGTGCGGCAGCGTGCGGTCGTCAGTGGACCCTGTTTTCTTCCGAGTTGTTCGGGGGGGGGATGGGTAGCGCGTTGCGTGGCAAAGACCTGGTACGTTGCCTGTTGTTTTTAGGAAGTGGGCACCCCTAACTTCCTCGCATTCTGCGCGATACAACTCTGTGTGCTGCAGCAGCGCCGTGTCGGCCCATCCTGACCTGGCCCACTCTCCTCTCTCTCTTTCGGCCCCCTTTTAGAAGCACTGCGTCCGAGCAGGGCCTCCGAGATGAAGCGCTACAGCGAGATCTTCCGCGATTTCGACAACCTGGAGCTGTCGCTCATCCATGAGTACGTATCCCGTGCCGGGACCCGCCCGCGACTCCGTCTCTCCATCCAGCCTGCTCACGTTTCCCTCTTTCTGTTCCATTTGTCTCTGCTTTTGTGGGGGGGAAATGAAAACGCCAGGACTGTGGACGACCTGCTACCAGACGCTGAGACCATCTCCATCGCAGAGACGGAAACCACAGAGATCACGGAGCCGGAAGAACTGACGGTTGATTTCATTGTTTCATTTTTACCCCGTGATATTATTTACAACATGTTCATTCACGCTTGCATTTCAGTTAATCAAGATGCAGCCTTGAGGTTTGCATTGTACCATTATACTTTTCAATTCTATTATTCTATTTTACACTTGCTGCACCATCTCTAGGAGTCACAAGACACTTCACGTTATATGTCGGCCTCAGTGGAGTTGAACTGAGCTTATGACATCACACAATAACATGCCGGCTCCTCGCTGGATCCGCCTCAAAGTCATTGTCTCCTTCTGCAGCCCGAAGAAGGCCTCGCCATTGAGATTCGGCCTGATGAAGATCAAAAAGAAGGACCTTCATCAGGTAGGTACTTCAAGCTGTGTGACTGTGGGCCCCCCACCTAGATGGAGCTGCAAGCAGATTGTTTGGGTGAGAGTGATTGTAGTTTTTTGTGGACCAGCAGGGCTGCATGGGCTCTTACCGGGCCCTAGCCTGGGTTGTGAGGTTCATCTGTGACACCACACTCTGACCTCTGCCCTGGTTCTAAATGAGTTCCCATCTCCCCTGTTTTTGGGCAGCTAGCCATGCATGCTGATTGCCTGATGCTAATCAGATTAGCAGGAGAAGGGGGTAGATTAGCCCAGGAGAGAGTGGTGGGGGACGGTTCCCCTTCCAAGCCAGACATGTTGGGGGAGAAGTGGGAATGTTTGGAGCCTCCAGGAGTGTGCGGGCTGGTGACTCTGGGCTGCCAGGCCCCGCCCTGGAGTGGGCAGTATCTGCCCCAGGGAGTGTCCAGGAGCGTGCAGGCTGGTGACTCTGGGCTGCCAGGCCCCGCCCTGGGGTGGACAGTATCTGCCCCGGGGAGTGTCTCACCAGGAGGAATGATGGCATTATGGCGATAAAATAAGGCAGCACCCTGTTAGCGGGAACACGGAACTGATCTATATCTCTACATGAGCACAGCATGAAAGGCGGCCAAGTCATTGAAGAGTCTGTGTGTGTGTGTGTGTGTGTGTGTGTGTGTGAGAGAGAGAGTCATACATTTTTGTGTGTGTTTGATCACTCAAACAGTGTAAACACATTGTTGGTGTTATTATAGTGATGCGTCTTCTGGGTTATTGTATGGATGTGTGTGCGTGTGTGTGTGTGTGTGTGTGCGCATGCGTGTCCCCACAATGTGGCAAAACCTGTTACTTTCTAGCTTGAGGGGACATTTTTTTAGATCCCCATAAAAGTCTGTAACTGCAATAAAAAAACTAAACATGCCTAAAGTCTTGTATTTTGTTTGGCTACTTAAGGTTAAGGTTAGGGTTAGGGTTGGGGTTAAGGTTGTCATCCTGGGATTAAGAAAGCCTATGAGGATTTTCTCATAGAAATGAATGAAGAGTCCCCACAATGATAGGAATGCAAACGTGTGTGTGTGTGTGCGTGTGCGTGTGCATGCATACATGCGTGTATGTGTGTTTTTGGGTGGCAGATTGCTCGGTGTTAGTACCACCATTTCCCGGTGTGGTTTTTTCGGTCCAGAAGGGGAACCAGGAGCCTCTGTAATGCCTGTCAGCACCCGGGATAATCCCCAGGCTGAGCTGCCATGACAGGAGGGCGGAGTCACCAAGGGAAGCCGGTGATGCCACACAACACCACCCCCCCCACCCCCCCTCTGCGCCAGGCACATGCTGTGTGGTGGTGCTCAGATGAAGCTGAACATCGGCTCGGTTTTATTTTTATTTTTTTTTGCAAGTTTCCTCTAAGCCCCGGAGCTGAGGATAGGTGGATGTGGCACTGAGCAACCTCATCTGCAGGACCCCATCATGGACGCCTGATCTCCTCAAACGAGACAGAAGTGACAGCTACAGGTTCCAAGCAAGAATCCGAGCAAGAACTTTGGGGGAGAAGTCATTTTCCATCAGAAATCCAGCTCCCACGTTATTTTTGGAAAATTAGAAGTGGCACTGGAGTTTGAATGCTAAGAACCAACACGGAGAAGTGAAAGCTGCAGGGAGGAGGATTTATCTATTTGATCGGTGCATGAATAAGGAAGCAGTAAGGGACGGAGTCGCAGAGACAGAGAAGGGGACCTGATTGGCTGTTTGTGTGCATGGTGACTGCTTCCGAGATTCTGGAATACGGGCGTGTGTCGCGGCAGGTTAAATGTGGCCCCACCTGCAGCCTTGGTAGACGCCCTGCGGTCCTTCTCCATTCCGGTTGTGGCATTGGATAGTCTGCTGGTTAGTCTGTCATTTCTGTGGTGACCAAGAGAGCACTCAGAGTGGGCGTGGTCAAGAATGAGGTGAGGGGCCAATCAGCAAAGCCAGCTCCTTGAGTGCCCGCCCCCTGGCCTTATTTCAGATCCTCCGTCTATCCGCTATAGGGCAGCTTGGCATGAATTTTTGTTTGGCTATCTGACCCCCCCCCCCAGCATCCTGAAGAGGACTCGGTGCTGATCCGAGTCTGTCGCTGCCGCCACTGAGGGGATTTCCCTCCTCAAAGCCGTTCAGAAGCCAGTGCCGTTTAGCAGCCTGTTCCTTCTGGAGGAAGCTCAAGACGCTTCCCAGACCCATCTTGTCACTTGGCACCGAGGAAAAGACAGGATTAAGCTTCCATTCCTCAACTCGGCTCTGCTTTTTCTCCTCCCTGGAACGTGGCAATTGCTTTGCTTCTGATAGCCATGTAGGATCCTCAGCAGTGACCTCTGTTGGCATTTGGAGGACATCGCTTTATTGTTTTCTGAACCCCTATGGGTGTGTGAGACAGAACCCTGCCACAGAAAGGAAACAACTTTTAGGATCTGCGTTGTGGGGTGTGTGTATGTGGGCAGAGTGAGGGGTTGGACGAGCAGGACCCGCAGTCATGCTAATACATTCCTTCTCAGCCCCGGATGCAGACTGGGCACTTTGCCGCTGCGAGGGTGGGGTGGATCTGGCCCTGCAGTACGCCAAGATGTGGTGTCGCTATGCCAAGGATCTGCTCACCTGGATGGAGAAAAGATTCAGCATGGGTAAGGGCCTCAGCCTTTGTTTTTCTGGCTGTGAGCCTGTCCTCTGTCAGTCCATCTCCCCTTGTCCTTTCAGTCTGTCCATCTGTACATGTGTCTGACTGTGGACCTGTCCTTTCAGTCTGCCTGTCTATCCATGTGTCTGACTGTGGACCTGTCCTTTCAGTCTGTCCATCTGTCCATATGTCTGACTGTGGACCTGTCCTTTCAGTCTGTCTGTCTATCCATGTGTTTCACTGTGGACCTTTACTTTCAGTCTGTCCATCTGTCCATGTGTCTGATCGTGGACTTGTCCTCTTAGTCTCTCCATGTGTCTCACTGTGGACCTACCCTCTCTTCATGTGTCTGATTGTGGTCCTGTCCTTCTCTCAGTCTCTCGTGTGTTTAATTGTAAACCTGTCCTCTTAGTCTCTCGATGTGTCGGATGGTGGACTTCTCTCAGTCTGTCTATCTGTGCTCGGTGTACAGCCATAGTCAGTAAGCAGTAACCCTCTATCTGAGCCTCCTATTGCACCATATTCCTCATCCCCCCAGAGCTTTGCTGTGTGTTCAGCAGCTTTGGACATTACACAGTGGTACCTCTGGGCGTGTGCATGAGCGGTTTAGCTTCCTGTCCGGGAAGCCGAACAGAAACCTTTCCCCCCGAGGTTCCTTAATCACACTACCGGGGTGTGGCTTTGTCTGCGCCTCTTGGGCTGGATTTTGCCCTCTCGCTGTGCCCCCTGCAGGGTCACTGCTCATTGCACCACCCCTCCATAACCATGTTCCTCTTCACACGCAGAGCAAGAGTTTGCCAAGAACGTCACCAAGGCAGCAGAAGCAGCCAGGTCCTGCATCTCCCAGCAGGTTCGAACTTCTCTCTCTTCCACTCCCTGCAAGGGGTCACGTCCCACCCCGACTGGGGTAGATTTTCCATGCTTTCCCCAAGATTGTGTGGGTTCCCGACTACTTTCCCCCTTAGACCAAAGCAATCAATTGTAGACAAACCGATGGGTTTACAATCATCCCAAAAGTGTGATCTTTCTGCTATAGATTGCCAGTCGTTTTTTCCTGTTTTATTGTGTTTATTTCCTGAGAAAGCTTCTAGATCTAGTTAGGATGTTTCTTGTCCTCACCTTTAACTGTATGCCTGTGTATGTGGGACCCCGTTAGGATTCTATGCCTCTGCAGTACTTCTACGTCATGGTTATGGAGCGTGACATGAAGAATAGTCAAGAAGCCAAAAAGACAGGAGAGAATCTACATCAGCGGTGCTACCAGGTAACTCACCGACAGGGGGCCAGAGAGAGAGCCAGCAGCTTTTCCACTGCCACCCAGAACCGAGCTGTACCCGAGCCGTACTGCAAACTGACGGCTTTCCGTTGTAAATTATCCGAGCCGTACCCGTGCCCTACCCGAGCCATACCCGTGCCGTACCCGAGCCGTACCGCAAACTGACGGCTTTCCGTTGTAAATTATCCGAGCCGTACCCGTTCCATACCCGAGCCGTACCCGAGCGGTACTGCAAACTGACGGCTTTCCGTTGTAAATTATCTGAGCCGTACCCGTGCCGTACCCGAGCCATACCCGTGCCGTACCCGAACCGTACCGCAAACTGACGGCTTTCCGTTGTAAATTATCCGAGCCGTACCCGTGCCATACCCGAGCCATACCCGTGCCGTACCCGAGCCGTACCGCAAACTGACGGCTTTCCGTTGTAAATTATCCGAGCTGCACCCATGCCGATGTGGCTCTGCTTACTAGCAGAACCGAATGCATGACAAAACTAAGCTGGCTATGCCGCTGTGATTGTGGGTGAGAGGGCATTGGTCAGAGCCCGGCCTCAGCAGAATGGCCACGTCTGTGGGCCCGTAGGCAAGGCCCTTAACTCGAATCTCCATGGGAGCTGCTGCAAGTGGCTGCCCTTTGCCGCCAAGCTTGTGCTCAACTATATACGCGTCTGTGTGTCATGGAGAACAAGATGGCGAAAAGAGAATCTCCCCACGAGGGGTTGATAAAGTGTCAGTAAGAAAGGGCATATATTAAAGATTATTTATATCGTGATGTATTCCCAATAACTAGGACATTTCCAGCCTCCTACTTAAAAAAGTACTATAGTACAGCTGAACGGAATAGAATAGCCATGCAAATTTGCACAAGCAAATGCCAATTCTGCTAGCGTTTGATGCTGACATAACACGATATCCTAGCTGAAATTAGAACAAAAAAAACGAATAATAATAATGATGGTGACGTAAATAGTAAATAAGTAAATAAGCATCTCTACGGTGTCCTTCTCCAAACTTCTTTACCAAGGCAAACCATCTGCAGTGGAAAGCCGAAGTGAGCTGGAACCGCGTCGTAACTAGCGCTGTAAGGCGCAGTGTCACATAGCTAATCTTCCTTTTCCCTCCCACCTCTCCATTCCTAGGCTCTCGCAGCCAAGAAGAACGAGATAGACAAGTGGCGCCGGGAGTTCAAAGAGCAGTGGGCGAAGGAGCAGAAGAAGATGGTAAGGCCTGTGCATTCCGGCCGGCGGCCCGGCTAGGCGCCCGTTAGCCAGCACGTTTGCCCCATGACCTCAGCCCCCCCCGCCACGCCTTCCCTAGCACGAGACGGTGTCGGCGCTGAAGAAAGCCCGGCAGCAGTACATCCAGCGCTGTGAGGACCTGGAGAAGGCCAAGGCCATGAGCAGCAAGGCCGAGGAGGAGATGGGCTACAAGACTCTGGATAAGCGCAGGAAGTCCCGGGACGAGGCGCAGACAAAGGCAGGCGAATGAACGACACGGCCCTGTGACACCCACAAGGGGGCACAGAAGAACAATAAAGGGACCCCCCCCCCAACCCCGCACTTTTTAAGTTATTGGATATGACCTGCACACTAATTGCTAAATGCAATTCTACTGCATTTAGCGCCATATGCAGAATTGGGCCGTAATGATGATGTCACAGGAGCACTCAGCCACCATGCATCCAAAAGAGGCACAGCTTCAAAAATCAAGAACATGATGTTCGGAGATGCTCTCTTGTCTGGGTACTTAGAGAAGGTCAGTTAGGAGCTGCAGAAGTGGGAACCACAGTGTGTGTTCATGTATTTTTTCCATGTGTGTGTGCATGTGTCAGATGAAGGAGGCGGAGGTGCAGTACAGACAGAGTGTGACCGAAGCCAATATTCACCAGGAGGTTCTGGAGAAGGTGAAGGGGAAGATTGTCGCCCACATCCGCAAGCTCATCCACCAGGGCGACACCGTCCTGAAGGAGGTGGGCACAGTGCAGGGGAACTGGGCAGGGGGGGGCACAGTCACATCCGGAGGAGCTGTGGTATAAACGGACCACTGAGCTTAGCATACCGTTTAGTTGTCATTCAGAGCCATCAGGAGCACAGTCCACAGTAAAGCTTGCGAGATGTGTGAAAAATCATCATCAATCTGATAGCATTAGGCTGAAAAATCATCATCAATCTGATAGCATTAGGCTGAAAAATCTTCTGACAATCTGATAGCATTAGGCTGACGATACTGGTTTTTATCCATGATGTGTGACACTCATCTGGCTCCTCCCTCCCGCACCCAGGCCACGGTGAATATGTTTCACTATCTGCGGCAGCACACGGAGGCCATCCCCCAGGGCTATTTCAGCCTGGAGCAGGCCTGCCGTCCCTACGAGCCCGGCGAGCCCTACCTAACCTACATCCTGAAGCAGCAGCGCCGTCCTCTGCCCCTCCAGGCCTTCATCTTCCAAGAGTTCGCCCCACAGGGCAGGAGGTGAGTGGGCAGCCCCAGGATAAGGGAACAGGAGGAAGAAGGGTGTGCCTTGGCAGCAGAGGTGGGGAATCCAGGGCCAAAGATTAACAATCCAGACCAGACTTTTGTTTCAACCAACTAGTTTTGCACTCTGTGACTGAGACTCTTAATACTTAACTGGTTCGTTGAAACAAAATCCTGGTCTGGATTCATACTCTTTGGACCTGGATTACCCACCTTGCTTAGCACGTTCCTAGCACTGGCATCAGAGGAACATACAGGTTTACGCCAATGTATGTGCAGGCTGGCAACCAATCTTCAGTGCATATTGCAATCGACACCACATAATGGGAGACATATCAGAGTTCAAAAGAGGACAAATTGTTGGAGTTCAATGGCACATCTGTGACCAGGACACCAAGTCTTTATGGTGTATCGAGAGCCATAGTATCTAGGGTCATGTCAGCATGCCACCATTAAGAACCTGGGATGCGTACCCAGAGTGCAGCCCAGGGGTGGATCACTGATGGTTTGGGCTGGAATATTATGGCATCATTGCCAAGGTCTACTGAACCATTCTGGAGGACCTTGTTCACCTGGTGGTTCAAACATTGTGCCCTGAAGATGGTTCTGTGTATCAAGGTGATAATGCACCAATACACACAGCACGGCTGGTGACACAGTGGCTTGATGAACGTGAATGTGAAGCTGAACATCTCCCAGGACCTGCACAGTCACCAGACGTGAATATTACTGAGCCACTTTTTGGTATTTTGGAGGAGCAGGTCAGGAAACATCTTCCTCCACCAGCATCACATGGTGTCCTGGCCCCTGTTCTGCAAGAGGGATGGCTCAGAGTCCCTCTGGCTATTGGACTGATGTCTGTCATTGCCAAGACAAGTTGATGATGTATTGCCGAAAATATTAGTAAATATTAATAAATTATTGTGGTATAAAACCAGTTGTTTCAATTCCAGTTGAAGGCCATGGGAGGCAATGGGTAAGCTTCGCGGCAAGTGCCCCCATCCACGGGTTGACTGGCTCTGAATGTGGCCTATTGTAATTGAGACAGAGATTGCAGGTGATGGAGTGGGGGTATTTCCCAGAATGCATTGCAGGTTGTGTCATGGAAATGGCAGAAGTAAACTGTAGATGTCAACTTAAGACACATGCATGCTCTCCATCCGCAGGTCGCCCCCTAGCAGCCGGCGCAAGACCAGCAACCCTATAGGACCCGACACAGATGAACGGTCCTGCAGCCATGGAGACAGCAGTGAGTGGATCATCCTGTGAGGGCGGGGCAATTCAATGCTCGTGTCTGATTGGTTGGGAAGCTGTGTTTGTTATATGTTATGTGATGTGTATCCACAGGGAAGGCCGGCTGCAGCGACTCTGATAGCTTCGGGGGGAGTATGGAGTCTCTGACCAGCCCAGGTGAGGGTCTCTCTCTCTCACATATCCGGCTGCACTTAGGTGAAATGAGCAGCACCCAAAAAGCCCTCGCTAGCCAATGGGCAGTCATTAATAGCCCAGCCTATATGAGCACTGGTGCAGCCTTTCTGGTGATATGACTTGCGTGGGCATTTGCCTATCAGCCCGGAAGCTCCTGAAAGCACCCTCCACCGGCACCATGTCGTCCGATGACCTGGAGGACAAGGAGGCGGGGAATCCGTATGAAATGGGTGAGTGACAGCTGTATCTACCAGTGAAAATGCATTTACATGGTGGGATGAAAGTAAGCGTATACGAACATGTTAACAAGTTCAGTATTAATTGGTACGTCATATACCTAAAATAACAAATAATATATTTTGGATAAATTTAATAGCTAGTACATTGATGTCCTGTGCCCTCTGGCTCAGATCCCGCTGAAGACGGCAATGGGACAGTAGGGCCCACGTGCAAAATGCGCACCCCGTCCAGAGCCGCGCTGACACACAAGCTCAAGAAGACAAAGAGTAAGATGTCCAAGTGCAAGCAGTGTGACAATTACATCCTGGTGAACGGCGTAGAGTGCGAGGAGGTGAGCGAGAGAGGAGGGCAGGACGGGGAGGGCGAGGAGCGGGGATACGCATATCCTCTGATGATCCATAATCCGCTTTAATCCGATAGTGCGGCCTGGTAGTGCACAGGAAGTGCCTGGAGGTGTGCCAGGTGGAGTGCGATCACAAGAAAGGCTCAGTGTTCGGGGTCAAATTCTCCTTGGTCCAAAGTGACGGCTCAGGGGGGGTGCCTTTCCTCGTGCGGCGCTGCACCACGGAGATTGAGAGCCGGGCGCTGACGGTGCAGGTAAGGGCCGTAGGCTTGGGGGGCTGTTTGCTGTCACTCTCATCTTCTAGGAATCACAGGCGATGAGACTTTCATTGTACAATGAGCTGTGTAGGCATTGAAATATCATGGCCTGGAAAAGACACAAAGACTTTACTTGAAAAAATAATCCAGAATGGACCTTTCTCATTCAGAAATCCACCCATCTGATCTCAGTTTATTTCTGGCCTGGTAATCTGTCCAGTCAAAGTCAGCTGGGTGCCTTAACCGAGTTATCCATTGGCATGGGGGGGGGGGGCAGATGGTCTGTTGCCATGGCAATGCAAAATAACTGTAATCCGACTGTAATTGTTGCTCTGCCTCCTGCTTGCTATGTTTCTGGGTTCAATCCCCATTTAGACACCACATGCAGCCTAAAAGTTTCCAAGATTTTCCCACTGGGATAGATGAGGTTTATTTAATCTAACTGCATGTTAATTGGAAAGAACCACATTATAAGTTGGCCCCACGGGCCTCGTCCCCGTGTTTCAGGGTGTGTACCGCGTCAGCGGCTCCAAACCTCGCATCCAGAAGCTCTGCCAGGCCTTTGAGACGCAGAAGGACCAGGTCGACCTCTCCGACGTCTCGCCCCATGACATCACGTCCGTCCTCAAGCACTTCTTCATGGAGGTAAGAGGCCGACTAAAGAACCCACATACTAATTAAGGAACTGCTGTAGCTCTTAACCGTGTCTGGATGCCCTGTGCCCCCAGCTTCCGGAGCCGCTGATGACCAGTGACCTGAACGATGACTTCATCATAGTGGGCAGGGCCCTCCAAGGCCTGGCCGAGAAGGAACCCACTCCAGAACGTGGCCAGGGTGGCCAAACAGCAGAGGATGTCATGCAGAGCCTGCAGGAGCTTCTAAAGAAACTGCCCATGTATAACTACAGCACGCTACATCACATGATCACACACCTGCACAGGTAACACACCCGGTCACATGATCTCACACCTATATAATATATATAATATATAATTTATATGTATAAGAACAATGATACCAATAATAAATTCTATGAAAATTTAGCGAATTTTTGGTTTTCATAACATGTTCTATTGAAAAGCAATACTTTACAAATCAGCACGTATCATCTGCACAGACATTTTCTTTTCATTAATTGTCATCATTTTTGTTTAGGGTAACAATTGAACTCATTCAGTTCTGATCTTCCCATATTCCTTTTAATTGAAATTATAGCCACTGGACCGCAAAGGAATACTAAATACAAATTGGCATTATATGTTATTGCAAAGGTGTTACTAATTAAAAGCACCTAATCAGACTGTTTAACTCAATAATTTGGGTTTCAATTTATTACTACTGTAACAAATGAAATGTATGTTTTAATAATGTAACATATATTTTGTAAACAAATTTTTATAAATTTGCAATATTTTTTACTGAATTGAGCAAGCATCCCAGAACTTTCTATAAACACTCTATCTTGAAACCTGATATTTAGCTGAACACTCATACGTTTTTTGCCCCCCCCCCAAAAGGATAGCAGAACATGATGAGGAAAACAAGATGTCCCCTGCCAACCTGGGCATCGTGTTTGGCCCCACCCTCCTGGGCCCCCTGGATCCCGGGGACATGAGCGAGATGACCTCCATGACGAACTCCCAGTCCCAGATCGTGGAGTTCCTCATCTCGCACCACGACCAAGTCTTCAACTCCCAGTCGGGGGTCAGCCCTCAGCCTCCCGTGCCCACGTCCCTCCCCGAAACTCCGGACAGCATGACCTCCACCCCCTTGCATAACAGCGCCCCCCAGGACGCAAAGCCCTCAGCCCAGGAACGACCACGGTCCTTAGAGGTGAGATACTGACTACAGCAACGAAGACCCAACTTCCATGGCTGGATATACTATTGGAGCAATTCAGCTTAAGTACCTCATTTAAAGGTACAACAGCATAGACCTTCTTGGGATTTGAACCTATAAGAGCCAGAAGCCTGAATCACTATACTGCTGATTCCAGCCCAAGCATAGCTTAACGATACATACGTGTCCTGCTCTTTAACATTTTACTTTCATAGCTCTATCAACCTCCCCCCGATTAAGGTAAGTACTGGTTACCATCTGGTCACTAGCTGATTGATTTGAGCAGGAAGTGTCACCTGGCAGCCAATAATAATAATCTCATTTTCGAGACTCGCATGCTCTGGAGCTGTTCCTTTCCTCTCTGTCACGCGTGGCTTTGGAGGTAGCGGAGACCTTGGCGGATTAGCTCGGATTAGCGCCGCTTAGCACCATTAGGCCCTGTCGTCTTGCTGCTTGCCCGGGGCCAACCTGTCGCTCCTACTCCTCTCCATCTCTCACCTGCAGGCCACTCAGCCCTGTCTACCTCTGGTTCTGGAAAATGTAGCTAGGGTTTTTAATTCATTTATATACAGACACATGCACAACGAATGGACCCACTGGCCATTGTCTCACTGGGAGAGTATCATGGTGTTCTAGATCAGACTGTAGGCACAGTAATACCTCGCCCCATCCCCATGGAGTCCACTATAGTTTTATCCCTGATAAACCTCCATTGAGTCTCTATAACCATTTCTAAATAGTGTCTACATAGCCCTAGCCATAAAGTGGCCGGCACCGTGGTGTTCGCCATGGTTATCCAGGCTTTGTGTCTTTCTGACAGAATCACACGCTCAAGAGAGACTCGAGTGAGGGCTATATATCGGACAAGTCTTCGTCCAATGAGGCGGTGGACCAGCTCAGCCCTGAGACCAATGAGGGAGCAGGTAGGCGGGGCTTGTAGACTAGGAGAGGCGGGCATTTATTTTTGAACGGCGAGGTAGGAGGTTGCTGGAGAGGCCTGCTTGCTGGGTATATCTTTGGTCTGTCTGTCATTCAGCGGTCTTTAAAGGGGATACAGCGAGCCAAAGAGTGTCAACAAATCATGGCACCTTTGCTTCTCCTTTTTAGTAGTCACTTGCTTGTTTCTGGTCCTTGCACTCTTTCACTCTCTCCCTGAACCCGGCGCGCCATTCCTCTAGTCTTCCTCTCCATCCCTCCCCAGTCCTGGCTCTGAGGATGTCGGCGACCCCTTCCCCAAGCGACCCAGCCCCGGCCCCGGACACCCTCCCCGGGCAGCCTCAGGAACACTTCAGCCGGCAGTCAGTCAAGTACCAGCTCCCTCCCTCTGCGATCGGCGCTCACCTGCGCGCTGCTGTCCTGCGAATGAGTCAGGGAGCCGGGGAGGAGAGGCGCACAGGCCAGGAGAGCGGGGAGACGGGCCAGCCCAGGAGCACCGACAGCAGCCGCAGCTCGTCCCCAGAGCACGGAATCATGAGGCACACCCGGCGGAGGCTGGAGATCACCCCTGAGACGGCGCGGCTGCTCAACAAAGCCGGACACGCCCCCAACCTCCAGGCTCACTCGCACCTGTCTCCAGTCAAGCATGAGGCGGGGCCGGATGCATCTAACGGTACGCTGGGCGAAGTGGAGCCGAAGGATAAAAGGCACTCGTTGACCAAACTGAACAGCAATCAGTCCAATAACAAGCCAGGAGACTTGGGGCGGGGCTCAGATCGACAAATCAAGAGGCACCCAGCGGATGAGAGGACCGCCCAAAAGATCCTGTCTGGACTGAAGCTGAAACGTAATGACTCGGAAGAGGGAGAGCGGGTGCAGTTTGTGTGAGGGGAAATGAACCTGGAGTTGGGTGGGGGGCAGTCGGGAGTAATCACATCCATCCTACTGGCAAAAATATGTAAACATACAGAGACTCTCACACGGGAATACAGAACTGGACACATGTACTCTGTCCCCAAAGATGGCAAATACTGAGAAGGAGCATGGCACATATTTCTCACGTAGACGGAAGGGATGTTCCAGCCTATATAAAGAAGCCAGAGTACACTGGCTAGACTGTTAACAGAGCAGCCTACTGTAGACAGGAAATGACATAGTAGATAGGCAGCACCTAAAATATCTGCCCAAACCTTCCAGGGACCCTGGGCATATTTCCTAGATGTGTAGTTCGAGCCAAATAAATACTTGTGACGTGCTGTAAGTTCTTTTTTATTTTTTAACTGTGATTGTACTTGGTTCCCAGCTGAGTCTGTTCATCTTGAGATATAAATTCCATTATTAAAAAGA
>JAODKN010000045.1:14696671-14715725 GCA_026774425.1 Petrocephalus zakoni
CAGTTAGTCAGGCCCTGTTCTCAGCCCCTGTATCCGCAGTTAGTCGGGCCCTGTTCTCAGCCCCTGTATCTACAGTTATTCAGGCCCTGTTCTCAGCCCCTGTATCCACAGTTAGTCAGGCCCTGTTCTCAGCCCCTGTATCCGCAGTTAGTCGGGCCCTGTTCTCAGCCCCTGTATCTACAGTTATTCAGGCCCTGTTCTCAGCCCCTGTATCTGCAATTAGTCAGGCCCTGTTCTCAGCCCCTGTGAACAGCCCGCTAGTGACCTTGTAATGTCTGGTCACTCAGGGAAGTCAAAGCAGAACGGGCCCAAGGTACCAATCCTACTTTCTCCTCTGTCCTCACTTCCTCTCCTCTCCTCCCTCCTCCCATCTAGATTCGGAGACAGTATTCCACGACCTTGACAGCGACGGAAGCCTGAGTCACCTTGGCGACTGTCTCCTAGCAACGGCAGAGGGAGGACTCCTGACAGGGAGGGTGGGAAACCCCATCGATCGCCTCTACTCCATGCAGAACTCCTACTTTACCTCCTGACCCCCAGACCCCTGCTCATGCCCCCCAAACCCCTTGTAACAAACTGCACCATCTCCCTAGCCTGAAGTGCTGGATGGGCCTTGCACACCCCCACATCCTGTTTTTTTTTTTTTTTTGAAGGACACCCCCCCCCTGCAATTTTAAATGGTCGGAGAACCTTGTGTCAATGGACTCATTGAAAATGTGTCTGTAAAAAACTTCATGCAAATCCTACAATGTAACGTGAATGTATCCTGAACCCCAACTAGCTTGACTTAGCTTAGTGCTGGAAACGCCATGTGATGACCCTGTAAATGTATCTGAAAAATGTATCGTCCTGTAGACTGTGAAGAGCATCCGAACTAAAACACCTTCATATTTATCATCAAGCATTCCTAACTGAACACCTGGTGTTTCCAAAAACTGCTCTTAACCTGAGCCACCAGTTTGACTTTCCAGTTCCCCTTGTTAACTCCCTTATAGTGACAGATCCTCACCGAGAGACACAGCACTTCAGACACTTGTATGAAGCAGAGATGAACTTGCAGGCCCTTTTGGCCTCCATCTGTGAAGAACCTTCCTGGCTTTTGCATGGACAGGACACTCTGAGCCCATAGGAAAACAGGTCTGGGTCCTCCAGGCCTGTAGGGTGCGCTGATATCTGGATATCACACTATCATCAAAACAAGAGGCTTCTATACTTGGGTTTTCATGTTTTAAACTGAGTGCTAATCCTGCCCAGCCCTTGAGAAGGCAAGCACTGCCGAAATGGAATGTTTGCATGAGAAATGAAACTCCTGGATTGGTTTATGTAAGGTGGCCTTGGGAACGACGGGCGTGTCTCCAGCCTGCCCTGTCCCCCGACACACAGCGGAAATGATCCCGGCAGACTGAGCAGAAGATGATTGCGCTGGATCCTGAGGCAGTACCGTGACCCCGGGACTTAATAATTCACGGTCCAACGAGCCAGGCATTCCAAGCAGAGAGACAGTGGGCCAAAGGGCGGTTTTTATATATCAGCGCCCTTGCCGGGGTGTGTTTGAGATGCCGTCTCACTTGAGGACTCTTAATCTATCTCTGTCAGGGGTGGGTGTTCAGAGGGTTTGAGGATACAGGGGGAGGGGGTCACTTTGAAATGCTTTATTGCATTATGGAATGGACGAGTCATTTCACTGGTTGCAGGAGATGAGGTGAAGTTCTCGTGGTTAATATCGTGGGTGGGCGGGTCCAGTTTGAGCTAAGGGTGAACAGCTCCAGTCCTGGTCCAGGGTGATGTGCCACATCCACTCAACCTCAACACTTAATTGCTTTATTTAAGTAGTTAATTCGATAGTAAGTAGCCTCTGTTTGGTGTTAGAGCCGATCAAAAGGACTGGAGTGGTGTAGTCCTGTTTTAGGGAGTCTTCTACAGGAAAAAGTGATTTTTTGTGCCAATGAGGGGGAAGATGTGTGTTTGATTGGGGTTGTTCTAAGGGGCTGATTGAGCCAAAGTGAAGGAAGCGATCTGAAGATCTGGGCAGCACTGTCTGGATTTTCTATAGGGTCATGCAGTCGCTGCACTGAGGCTTGGGATCAGTGGGCACTAAGAGTATTTTTGGGTGAGGATTATAGTGTGCATATTATAATCCTCACCCTCAAACTAACCTGACTGCACCAAGAATAGGTTTAGGGTGAAGATTATGTGTGCACCTAAGGTAGTGTTCTGTCAGCTTAGGGTGAGAAGTAGATTGTGCACAAAGTGTAGTTTGAGAGTGAGGTTGATAGTGCTCACCTAGTGTAGACTTGAAGTGAGGACCAGAGTGTGCACTCAGGATATTCAGCCCAGAAGCAAGGGGATTCCATTTCCTAGTGAACTCCTAGTGAACACTTGTGCCACAGTGTTATTATACTTTGTGTCAGAAGATTTTAAATGACATTTGTAACTTCTTTGGTTGTTCTGTATTTATAAAGGTTTTGACGGGAATTAAATTGAACGTACCCAGACAAATTGCCAAGAGGCATTCAGTCAAAGGGATTCCTAATGTTATGATTACATTAAAAACTGAGAGTAGCTTTTGACTTATGTTATGGTAGCTAAGCTTGGCTGTTGTTTGACAGGGGTGAGAGGTGGGGGCCATCACAGGGGCCAGCCTTATCATTAGCCAATGATACGTTTTGAATCGGTGAGTGACTCCGGGGAACCAATCAGTTTTCTGCCGGGCCTAGTGCCCCTTTGGCCCCACCCCTGTATACACTGCTGGTAATTGAGCTGGTCAGGATAAAGACTGTCGCTAAGCTTAAGGATTCGAGTGGGATTCATGGTACAATAGGGATGCACTGGAAAAAGGCTTCACACTTTATGAGAGCAAGCACAACATTGCTGTCCTTAGCAAGGGCAGAAGTATCAGGAGAAATCAGGGTCACAGGGTCACTTACGGTCACAGGGTTCGCAAGAAGGTAAAAACAAATTAAGGTTCACAGGGTTTTTTTTTAAGAGGAGAAGGCACATAGGAACCTACTGGAATGTTTTTCTGTCGCTCACGTAAAACGGCGGACTGCAGTCGAACAAACAAGTTTCATCAGAAGGAAGTCAAAATCTTACGTGAACATTAGCAGGTCATAGCGTATTCTGGTGTAAAATAAAAGACTGTGCTATTACTGTAGATGCGCTTATAGCTAGCAGTGTTGGCGCCATCACTGCCATTGTTTTGCTTTGTACTTGAAGGCCATCGCACGTCCGTCAGAGCCCCCTGGTGGAGTATTTTGTACTGTTTTCTTGTGCCTGTATTTTCAATTTCATCTGTATTGAAGTATTTATGTTACCGCATGGTGTGGCATGGATGTATAATGATTGTGCGCATGGCGCCGGACGACTCGGTGAGGAACCCCAGCCTGCTGTAACAGAGAGAGGATTATTTTCCATGTTTTCCTCCAAACTGGGATCGGTCTGCCCGTGTGTGTGTGTGTGTGTGTGTGTGTGGAGAGAGGAGCTATGCCCCCATCTGCAGAGAGCAGAGGGGGAAATTTCAGGTCCAGAATGTAAAAAAACAGATCAAGATTTTGTTTCAACAAACCAGCCAACAAAATCTTGGTCTGGTCTTTATTTTTCTACTTTCTGGACCTGAAATTTCCACTTCTGGCAGAGAGTGGGTTTCACTATGGGTAGGAATTCGGGGACTTTGAGAGGGAGGGGCAGATGGACACCCCCCTCTGGGTGGCTTCGTATTTTGGGTCCGTCTCCTCACTCGAGTGCGATGTCTGTCATCTATACAACTTTTTAATACAGTGTGATTCCAGCCTCCAGACCTGGTCGTGATCTGTTCATTTCTTCCATGCTTTCCAAAAGCACAACCCGAGGTTCCCTGCTCCGAATCACTCTCACGATCACGCGATCTCACGTCGTGGTGATGCACACGTGTGTCCTGCGAGTCACAGGCTATGTCCCTGTGCTCTAACCCAGGGGTCTCAAACTCCAGTCCTGGGGGGGCGTAGTCCTGTGTAGCTTAATTCTTTCCCTGTTCCATCACAAATGATTGCGCTCAAGTGCTGTGTGGTAATTAGCACAGTGAGTTGAATCAGTGTTAAATGAGGGTGAACCCAAAAATGTGCAGGGCTCCAGCCCTCCAGGACTAGAGTTTGAGACCCCTGCTCTAACAGATACCTTTCCTGGATGCTGAGGCCAGAATAATTTGAGGAGGCAACAGATTTGCTTTTCGCATGTAACACAAAGGCCCTTTTAAGTATGACTGTTATGTCAGTATCAGCTTACAGAACGGAAGGTGGCATTGACATACGCACTAGCACTGAAGCTATTCACTCATACACACACACGCATATCGTTGTGGGGAATGTCCATTAATGTCTATGGGAAAAACCCTAATCCCAACAATGACAACCTTAACCATAAGTAACCAATAAAAAAATATACATTTTTTTCAAATTTATAGTTTTTTTGATTGCAATTATAGATTTTTATAAAACTGAGTTTCTTCTTGTGGGGACCGAAAAATAATGGTCCCTACAAGGCCAAAATAACAAAATAATTTGGTCCCCACCATGAAATATATGCCTGACCTGTACACACACATACACACACGCAAAACATATATCCCCAGACAAACACATCCACAGAATAACAAACATACAAAGAGTGTGAGACAGAAGCGGCAACATTATTTAACCCTTCTTTAGGACAAAATGATGTTTTTAAAGTGACCTTTTCACTTCTCCACTTTAAAGCGTCTGCACCCAGAAATAGGAGGGTAACTCGCTGGCACTGCTGCCGGCTCCTTTACGCCCGCCCCCCCTCCTCCACACACATTTTTAATAACTGATCCAGAGATTGCAGAATGTTCTGCTCCGTGGTCAAAGACCTCATACCTCTCCTCTGTCTCCTCTTCTACCCCCCCCCCTCCTTCGGGGTAGCCAAAGAGGTCATTACTCAACAACGGCCCACCCTATCCTCCCCGCAAATCCCCCCACCTCATATGAGAGGTACTGAGTGACAGCCGAGTACAATATTAAACCCAGGAATGTCTCCTGAAAGCCAGACACGCTGATGGGAAGGTGGACAGGCGGGCAAAGTGTGTGTGTGTGTGTGGTGGGCAGTGGAATTGCTTTGTGTAATAATACCCATTCGTGAACTCTCAGACACGGGTTACGAATAAAGGATCATGTTTATCACACACATCTGAAACAGGCCAATATATCAAACGCCCATTAGACACTACATTTTAAATATTTTGATGCAATTTTCACGCACGCATTCCACCGGTCACACTCACAGAGATACGCCACACAGTCAGTCCTGTTATACTTCCTGGTAGCATACAGTTTTGGCAGGCAGAGACCTTGTATATGCCACTTAATTGAAGTGGCCCCAAAGGCCATTTAAATGTCCATGATTAATGACTGACAGGCACTCAGCCAAAACACAAGCAATTGTCTCAGATTAGTAGATGGAGGCCTTTTCCCGACTGGAGGCCCGCTGTTAGAGTTTGTTTGTTCTGTCGGAATCCTTCTCGCACATTCATGAGCGCCCCGACTGCTGTGAGAGATCAGCGTCCCTGGAAAGAACCAGCCCCCGTGGATCAACCCTCCATCCTCATGTATCCACACGTGGACCACAAATCCTGCCTGATCTCCATCGCCGAACCGGGCCAGGGAAATCCAGAGGGCTCTGAGAAAGATCCGAGGGCTCTAGATGGGTTGTGACGCACTGCCCCCTGCTGGAGAGAATATGTAATGCTACTCCTTGGCTTGGCACGAAGACTTTAGAGACAGATTATCAATGACCCGTGGGAGTATGAGGACACAGAGACACTGAAGGTGTACATCTCACTCCCCAGACTGGCAGTAACACAGTGAGGCTCTGGAGCATCAGGGGTAAGGAGGAGGAGGAGGCGGCCTACCAACAGCACTGAGATCTACGGCCTCTGCGCAGGCCAGGAAGCGGGACATGTGAGCAGAGCACGAGGCTGCTGATGACTGATGATCCCGCAGGCACTGTTCAAACTCTGCAAACTGGCCCGCGCAGTCAGATCGGATCTTCTGGATTACTGGGCTGCAGCGCAGTCAGGGCAGAAGGAAGCAGGGTTTGTGAGGTATGACATAATACATAGGGTGCGATACATTGAAACTGGGATAATGACTGAGTGATAACCATTATTGTGCCATCACTGTAATGACAGACCGGGAATTCGAGGTCACACTGGCAAGCACAGACAACTAGCACGCTCAAATGAATGTTATCACATGTACAGACAGAAGAAAAACACTGCGAGTTGTCCCGCACGCGTACGTACTGTGAGGAGGTGCACTGTGCCACCTTCTGCTTCATGGCCAGACACTGCTCCTGCCACGAGGACGGGTGGCTGGCCACGCATGCGCCGTAGTCCTGCATTTGCTTGCCGCAGAAGCGCGCCGTGATTTCCATGGCAACCTGCCTAAACAGCGGAAGGAAGCGTTTCCCTCTCAACACGGAAGCGGTACGTCGCGTGCATCTCGCGCTTCCCCACGTTCATGCCAATGCTATTCCATTACACTTAATGTGGAAGCCCACCGCAACGATAGCGTTATTCGACACCAGACGCCTGCTGCCACGATGACAAGTATAATGCTCGTCAAAGAAGTCGCGGCCACATATTAAGAGAATGTAAATCGCATTTTGAACATTTAATTTCGTGTAATCGTTGCCAATTTATTATACCAGGGAACATAATGCGAACTAAAGTGAGTTCAGAAAAACAAACAAATGCATTCATTCATCTTGAACCTCGGTGTAATAACTCCTTTGCACATACTCACATGACTTCGGCTTGAATCGAAGAACACCGCGAAGAGGTCAATATTCACGCTGCGAAAAGCAACTTCCGTTCGGTTACACCATCGCCTGACTCGATTGGTCAAACCCTAGCGTCTCGGCGCGAGAACGGGGCCATATTCCATTCTGATTGGTCGCTTTCCAACGTCAGTACCGCGTCTCCACCAATCAAGCTTTAAAGGATTTTTAAAGGAGCCTGAAAACATTTAAGGGTCTAGCGGAATAATAACTAATTCTTCACTGAAACGCACGGTTGAAGCGTATCATCCATAAAAAATATAACGCGCATAACACCCATATAAAGTCATTTGATCTTTAATATAAGCGTAGAATAAAAAATCCATATCAAAGAGGTTATATTGTATTATTTCGTATATTGTATTGTTTATACACCTGCAAAACCTGATTTAAATCTGCTGTAATAGAGCGCTGTCACGGCGCCCCTCGGCCGGCGCTCCCGGTGGGGGGCACCGGGCGTCGCACGTAGCTTGCGTAGCCTGCGTAGCCAGCGTGCTTGCGTAGCTTGCGTAGCCTGCGTGCTTGCGTACGCGGAAGCCGCCGTGCGCAGCGGAGAGCAGTTAGGGAACGGAGCCTGGGCGCCGGACGGCCGCATCGTGAGGGAGACGCGTCTCTTCGCCAGCAGCGCTAGCCAGGGGGTGGCGGAGAGCACGGGCCGGGGAGGGGGGGACACGGCGGGAAGGGACGAGCGACGATGGGCGACACTAAAGCGCGGGGACGCGTGGCTGCCGACGGGGTCCCGGAGCCCCGCCACTCCGCCGCGATGAATCACAGCAGCGACCGGGAGGCCGGCGACGAGCTGGTCCGCGCCGTGTCGCTGTACCGGCGCAGGCCGCGGCTGCTGCACGGCACCGTGCTGCCCTTCGTCGCCCTGCTGTACCCGGGCTGGCTGTACGCCTGGCTCGGCGTGTACGGCGCGGCCGAGTACCCGGAGGCCGGCCTTCTGGCGCTCGCCGCCATCGGGATCGCGCACGTCCTGACGGCGCTCTCGGGCTACTGGTCCGTGCACGCGCACTGCTGGCTCACCTGCGCCAAGGTACCGCTGATGGGGGCTTTGGCAGCCCCTCACACTTATCACTCGAAGCTGTGTTTTTTTCCTATTATGAATGAAGTTGTCTTAAGTGCATGGTGCTGCACGCCCGGCGAACTGCGGCTGTTCTGCGTGCTTTGTAAAGGGAACGGCGTGCGGAGGTTTCCGCTTGTTTTAGGGCGGAATACTGACTGATGTGTGAATGAATCTGACAGAGTCGCCTTGTTAGGCCGGAACATCTGGCCGAGCCGCAGGGCATGCTGGGTAACTCGTCAACATAAGATCCACATTCCCTGAGAATCTCTGTGTGTGTCTCGGTGTGTGTGCATGCATGCAGGAGCCAGATCCAAACAAGGCCACCCTCGCGAAGGTCATTCCGACCCCCAACAACGGTTCTGCTGAGCTGGTGCCCCTCCAGAGAGATGAGGTGAGCTGTTGCAGTTTTCACATGCCTGGCCCCCTACTGCTTTGGAGTGTGAAGCTGGAGGGGGGTGGTGGCACGGTCAGGTGGACTTCCATGCCTGCTAGTGTTCTAATTAGAGCTTTTCTCAAGTCCTTGTGTCCATGTGCCTGATCGGCATCACTATATCCAGATCTGCTGTAAGAAATCTTAGGTCACACTGTTCTCCAGACTAACAGTAACTTCCACTGATGCAGTAGTTTGTATTTAAGGTTGTTTATGTTGAGTTGTCTGTATGATTACTGGTTACCATGGGAACATCAAACATCTGAATTTTCTATAAAGGTCTTGTGTGTGTCTGTGCTCGTGTCCTCTTTTGGACACGGTGGCCCTTGCTTATGAATGCCCGCATCCTTCCCTCCAGGAGGAGGACGGCACGAAGATCCTCTCCTTCGAGTTCCAAAAGATCCGCTACGTGTTGGCCGGCGGGGCGCGACGCCGCTTCCTGCCCGTGGCCTTCCCCGTGAGGCACCCCCTGGGCTACTTCCAGTCCTGGCGGGGCTACCAGGAGGAGGCGGAGCTGCGGGCGGCGGAGAAGCGCTACGGCACGAACCGCGCCGAGATGGTGGTGCCCGACTTCCTGGAGCTGTTCAAAGAGAGGGCCACCGCACCCTTCTTTGTTTTCCAGGTGCGAGGGGGGGCCGGGGGGGTGTCGCGGTCTGGATCTTCCAGCCTGGATCTTTTTCCTGAAATTATAATTCACATGCAGAGACGGACATTTCGGGTCCAGAAAGTAAAAATCCAGACCAGGATTTTATTTCAACCTACTAGTTGTGCATTAAGAATCCCAGTTACATAGTACTCAGCTGGTTAGTTGAAACAAAATCCTGTTTAGGATTTTTACTTTCTGGACCTGGAATGTCTGCCTCTGTTCATATGTGATGCTGTTGGGTGTCTGATTGTGCTGTCTGTGTCATTGGGTCCCTTTCCTGGGCTGATCTGTGTTTATGAGCGTGTTCCGGTCCGGTGCCAAGTCCTGAACGCTGCTGTAGACCATGTGTGCTTACTTCCTTAGGTGTTCAGTGCGGGGAGTGTTTAGGTGGCCACGTTCTCCAAACGAGATCAACAAAATCGATGTTTTAGCAATAAGACGTCATATGAACGATGAACATTGTTTCGTGGCGACAGCTGTGCAGGGGTTGCTGTGGCAAACATATTTGTGTGAATCCCGCCCGATTTCTGCGATAGGCCGACATAAATGAGACGCCGTGGGGTTGGTCAGCAGGACTAATTATGTAGTTGCTGACATGGATTGCACAGCACCAGACTTTAAATAGTGTAAACTAATGTGTATTATTAGTAACTGTCTTAACTGTGTAATGTTTGCCATGGAATGCATGTGTTTCGTTGGCGTGTATCCGTGAGCGTTGTGTAAATTGTGGGCTTTCATTTTAGTGCCGCTAGTTTAAGACTAATGGTGGCTGTTAATAAATAGAGCAAGTTCCATTTTAAAGGAGCTGTCATCTCCTTTATTAAAATGTCTCGCGCACTCACAATACGCTCTCTATGTGGGTCTGCTGCTTCGAAAACATTCTGCGCCTTCCAGGGTTGTGGCATGGCATAGAATGAATGAAGTGAGAGAGTCCTTTTTAAGTATGCTCGTGGGAGTTTTACCTACACAAAAATGTTCTCAGGGCAGAATGAGAAATGGTTGGTTCAGAAAGAGAACCAGTCAGATTGTAGAGGAGCTGGGTCCAAGAAACTGGAGGAGGCAGGACCAGGACATCTGACACAAAATCTGATTGGTTATCTCTCAGAACCATCATGAATCATTTTTCATTCTGCCCTTGGAGCATTTTTGTGTAAAACTCTCATGAGTTTTAAGTATGCGAAAGATTTACCTTGCCGACGTTTGATTTTGTTTTGTGTGGACATCATTTAATGTGAACGGTACTGATGCTTCGGTGACGGTATTCGCCTGGACACGGTGTTTACACTCCTCGTGTGTTTACACTCCTCGTGTGTTTACACTCCTCGTGTGTTTACACCATCAGGTTTTCTGTGTTGGCCTCTGGTGCCTCGATGAGTACTGGTACTACAGCGTGTTCACTCTCTTCATGCTGGTGGCCTTCGAAGCCTCTCTGGTCCAGCAGCAGATGAGAAACATGTCCGAAATCCGCCGGATGGGCAACAAACCCTACATGATCCAGGTACGGTGCCCCCACCATCTGCGATTTCCAGTTTCCCAGTTTGAGAATTTTAAATGATAGTGAGGCTGTATTATGGCCCTTGTAAGAGTCCTGTGGTTGACATCCACTCGCTGACAGGTGTACAGGAACAGGAAGTGGAGGCCGGTGTCCAGCGATGAACTGGTCCCTGGGGACATCGTTTCTGTTGGTACGTTTCCGCCGCAGTGTATTTGTCATGCGGGGGCCGTATCTGCCGTTCTGCTCTGTGTGTTGCTGCGTGTTGACCGTGTGCATCTCTGTTTTGTTCCCCCCCTCAGGACGCTCACCCCAGGAGAACTTGGTTCCGTGCGACGTGCTGCTGCTCCGGGGACGCTGTATTGTGGACGAGGCCATGCTGACCGGAGAGTCGGTCCCACAGATGAAGGTCAGAATGATCTCCAGCTTTCAGCCCCACACTATAACCAGCGAAGCTCCAGATGCGGCTACATCTATCCATCCGTCGAGACATTTTTGGCCTTCTCGGTCCCGTTCTCCACTCCTCGGTCTGCCTGTTTTCCCAGGAGCCCGTGGAAGACCTGGACCCCGAGCAGATCCTAGACCTGCAGGCCGATTCCCGTCTCCACGTCATCTCTGGAGGCACGAAGGTGGTCCAACACACCCCCCCTCAGAAGGCCAGCGCCGGACTCAAACGTTAGTGCGGTCGCTCTGTCCTCCACCCTGCCTGACTTCAGTCTCGTCGCCGTTCCCGGGCTCACACCCGCACACCCGGATGCCCCCTACTGGCACGTCCGTCAAACAGCATCTATATCGTCCCTCATTCCTGTCTCGCTGACTGAGGTTGCTCCCAGCGAAATCTCCGGGATGATTCAGCGCATTGTTGCACGTCGTTGGCCGTAATTGTTCTTAATTTAAGACTACGGGACTTGGCAGCCCTGGGTCTCGGGAGCTGCCGTCCTAGAGGTTTTGGAAATAAACTTTAATTAGCGGCTGATTTACACTCGAAACTCCGGCTGAGGTGAATCACCGTAAAAATAATTATGGCGTCGGCTCCGAGGCGTGGGAGAGGGAGCCAGTGGGCTCTGCTTCTCTCTCCGGCTGACATTATTCATCTCTACGGTACCAGCTGTGAGAGCAAAGGGTGGCCGTCCGTCTCAACCAGCCAGATCACTGCTCAGTGGGCCGGGCTCCAGGCTACAAAAATAAACACTTTTTCCTTTTTTTTTTTTTTTTTGGCAGCTGTGGACAATGGCTGTGTGGCGTACGTGCTGAGGACGGGGTTCTACACATCCCAGGTGAGAAGCTGCTCAGGCCGGAGGTGGAGATTAACCCCCAGTTCAGACCTTCATCCATCGCAAAGTTGTTCATGGATCTAAGTTTGCGGATCTGCCAGGGTTTGTACCACGTCTGTCGGCGATTGCGAGTCCGCTTTTCGTTTTTAGGGGAAATTGCTGAGGACCATCCTCTTTGGGGTGAAGAGGGTGACGGCCAACAACCTGGAAACCTTCATCTTCATCCTCTTCCTCCTGGTCTTCGCCATCGCGGCGGCCGTCTACGTGTGGGTGGAAGGTGAGTGGGGCGGTACTGGCAGCCGGCCTGACGGACACTCGGGCCAGCCAATCACGAGGCATGTGCGGTGTTGGGGAATGCTAATGGTGTTTGATGATGTAATGACCCCCCCAACAGGAACCAAAGACTTGACCCGGAACCGGTATAAGCTGTTTTTGGAGTGCACCCTCATCCTCACCTCGGTGGTCCCCCCCGAACTCCCCATCGAGCTCTCGCTAGCTGTCAACACCTCCCTGATCGCCTTGGCCAAGCTCTGTAAGTGGTCTCCTACGTCCTCCTCTCACCAGGGAGATGGTGTGAGAATGTGAGTAAATGCATGATGCGTCTCCCTCCCTCCACTCCGTAGACGTGTTCTGCACCGAGCCCTTCCGCATCCCATTTGCGGGTAAGGTGGAGGTCTGCTGCTTCGACAAGACGGGCACCCTAACCAGCGACAGCCTGGTGGTGAGGGGCGTGGCTGGGCTCAGGTATGTCGCCCCCCTGTGGACGGTGGGTGTATTGCAGCTCGTCCTTCGACCCCCCCCCCCCCATAGTTAAGTTTGCTTCTCCGGTGTCCCGCAGGGAAGGGAAGGAGGTGATGCCAGTTTCGGAAATCCCCATGGAGACTCACAGGGTAGTGGCCACCTGCCACTCACTGGTCACCCTAGACGACGGGCAGCTAGTGGGGGACCCACTGGAAAAGGCCATGCTGACGGCGGCTGATTGGACCCTCACTAAAGGTACGGGGTCCGCGCCGACCATTACTGAAGTACTAAGTCTTTAAACGTCCAATCAGCATCCAGCTTTCCTCCAGTACTGACCTTCGGTTCCATGCAGCACTGGTTGAGCCTAAAGCTCTCTCCCTCAGGAGTATAATTGCTCCAATTCTTTGGGAGAGCATTTTGTTCTCTGGATTTAGACTCATAATCCGAAGCTTGCTGGTTCAGATCCCACAACCCGCAGAGTGCTCGATCTCGATCTCACCCCCCCCGCAGACGAGAAGGTGTTCCCTCGGGCCATAAAGACGCCGGGCCTGAAGATCCACCAGCGTTTCCACTTCGCCAGCGCCCTCAAGCGGATGTCTGTCCTGGCGTCGTATGAGCGACTGGGCTCCACCGAGCTCTGCTACATCTCTACCGTGAAGGGGGCCCCAGAGACGCTGCGGGGAATGGTGATTAACCCCTCTCTCATCCCGCACTGGGATCACGCCCAGAATGCATCCTGCAAAGCTGACCGTCTCCCTCCCTGCCTGATTATCGGATTTATTTATTTATTCATTTTTAAGGCGCGGGGCATAATAGGTGCCATAATTCATACAGAATGGCTGACCGTATCGTCAGCCAATGAAATATTTTGAATTAGTGACTGACAGGGGAGGGGGCACTCTGGGTGCCAATCAGCTTTCAGCTGGGCCCAGTGCACTTGTGGCCCCGCCCCTGATCACACCCCACATCTGCTGCTAACAAGGCCCACCACCAGCTCACCACAAAGGCCACACTCCGCCCCTTTCTCAGAGCACTCATCTTTGTGTTTGTAACAGGTTCAGTTCGCCCCCTTTACTGGTTCTGATTCGATAACTGGCTCCTGTCTTTATTATCCTATCAGCACTCTAGAGAACCCTCATTCTTCTTTTACTTTTTTCATATATGTGGTATATAGCCATTATTTATTCCCCACCATCTATACCATCTATACCATGCATACCGCTGTATAGATGTATTTTCTTCAACTATATATTTATCACACATTTATATATTGTGCAGCTGTTTCCAGTACTTTTGCACCATTTTGTACTTTTGGATTAGATGCCAGACTGTATTTCACTGTCTGAATGCAGTCTAATCCTAAGCAGTGATGGTGCCGTAGGTCCGATGATGGCGTGAGATCGGCTCTGGAAGGCGGCTGGGATTCTGAGTTCTGTGTGTCTGTGTGTGTCGCAGTTCTCAGAGTGCCCGAGCAGCTACGACAAAGTACACAAAGAGATGTCCCGTGAGGGAGCGAGGGTGCTGGCCCTGGGCTACAAGGAAATGGGGCATCTCACCCACCAACAGGTACTGCTGTGATACCTTCTTACCGATCAGTTAGGATGCCCTATGTGGTACCCTCCACTGGGGGCTCTGCTGCTCCAGTGGTCTCCCTAAACGTCCCAGATACTTTCTGTACTCGTTTCTGTACTTGTTTCTGTACTCGTTTACTCTGTGCTGGCATTCCTGCATAAATGGGATTAGGATTAAGGACAGCCGTTATGGGTCCTCTCTCATACCCCCACACAACATCCCAGAGCCCCTGGACTGGCGCCCTGACCCTCTGTCGTCCGCAGGTACGCGAGATCACGCGCGACGCCCTGGAGAGCGACCTCCGCTTCGCCGGCTTCATGGTCGTCTCCTGCCCGCTGAAGAACGACAGCAGGACGGTGATCAGGGAGATCCAGGAGGCTTCGCATCATGTGAGTGCGGCCGTCCCCCCTCCCGTGTGCACATGCGTGACGACCCCCGGCCCCCGTGCTCATCGCCCCGAACCGCATGGCCCCCGCAGGTGGTGATGATCACTGGCGACAACCCGCTGACCGCCTGCCACGTGGCCCGGGAGCTGCACTTTATCCAGAAGGAGCACACGCTGATCTTGGCGCCGGCACGCACACCGGGTGAGGCCGCCTGTCCAAAACAATCATCATCGCTTGGGCGGGGCCTAGGGGGAACTGAAAGCTGATTGGCCCTTGCAGCATTCCCTCCCCTGTCACTCACAGATCGCCACCTGTATCTATCATGGTGTGCATTTCAGGCGAGTGGTCCTGGGAGTCCATCGACGGCAGCATGAGCGTGCCCCTCCTGCCCCCCTCGGTGCCCAGCCTCGTCGACCAGTACGACCTCTGCGTGACGGGGGAGGGGCTAGACCGGCTCACTGCGGAGCCACGGCTGCTGTGGGCCCTGCTGCCCCACATCCGCGTCTTCGCCAGAGTCAGCCCCAAGCAGAAGGTCAGAGGTCACGCTCAGCAGCCTAACAGTAGTCATCATTTCTCAAAACAATTTTTTTTTTCAGTTTTTCATATTTTCGGTTTTCATTTTGAAATTTTAGTTTAGTTTTCAGTGTGGTTTTATTAGTTTTTATTTTAAAGATGCATTTCTGTTTAGTTTTATATATGTATTTATTTATATATAGTTTTTAATACTTTACTAATTTTGTGTATATTTTAATCATTTTATTTCTTGCGATAGACTGACAGCTGTGTTGCTGTTTTATGAGTCTGTAGAGAATTCTACATGGATACACAGTGTATGTGCTAATGTCCTCATAATGTTCCCGGTATCATTAATGGTTATTAAAAATAAACTAATCAATACTCTTGCTAAATAATATTCAAGAACGGTCATGGAAAGTATTTGACATGTTTTACGTGTCTTCATTTAGTTTCAGGAGTATTTGTGGTTTTCATTTCCACATCTAATTTAATGTCAGTTTATAGAAATGTTTCCTCCATTTTAATCTCTGTTTATGGTAATAGTCCTGCTTCTCCTGTTTCGTTTGGGTGCCAAGACATGACCAGCACTGTGCGCGTGCGTCTCCCCCATTAGCTGTTCTCTGATTGGTTCGTTTAATCATCGGCATTTATCGCTGTTCTTTCTATGCCAGGAGTTCGTAATCACCAGCTTCAAAGGCCAGGGATTCATCACACTCATGTGTGGCGACGGCACCAATGACGTCGGGGCGCTCAAACACGCCCATATCGGTACGACCAATGGGATGGTCACCCTTAGGGCTGTCCTTACTGTACTAAATCTATTGGAATCACATATGGGTGGAGGTGGGGAGTCCACAGTTAGGTTAAACGCCTCACTTGCTTTATTTTCACTCCCTCCCTCCCTCCTCTCTTCCCCCTCCGAATGCGTCAGGAGTGGCGCTCCTTGCGAACGCCCCCGAGCGCATACCAGAGAAGAAGAGGCGGAGCCGGGAGAGGGAGCCCCCTGCTGGTGACTCCAGGCCCTTCCCGCCCATCTCGGCGTCGGGGGGGAAGCTGAGCTCGCGGGCCGCCCGGCACAGGGTTATGGCCCAGAGGGAGGAGCAGCTGGCCGCCCAGAAGGTACGCAGCCCCCCCTCCCCCTCGCGCGGTCAAAGGGTCGCGGGTCATGTGAGCCCGGCCCCTTTGTGACAGAGTGCCTTTGCTGTAGGAGCGGATCAGCCAGGTCCTGCGGGAGCTGGAGGAGGACCAGATCCAGGTGGTGAAGCTTGGGGACGCTTCCATCGCCGCCCCCTTCACCTCTAAGCTCTCATCCATACAGTGCAGTGAGTGGGGGCCGCGGGGCGGGACAGAAAGTGCCCCCAGAAGTGGGGAGGGTGCATCCTCAGTGGAGTTTCCTCTTTTATTGGTAGCGCTTTACTTGATGGTTTTATTTTTATATTCCTCCCCCACCTAGTCTGTCACGTAATCAAGCAGGGCCGCTGCACGCTGGTGACCACGCTGCAGATGTTCAAGATCCTGGCTCTCAACGCACTGGTGCTGGCCTACAGCCAGTCTGTGCTCTACCTGGAGGGCGTCAAATTCAGCGACTTCCAGGCCACCCTGCAGGGCCTACTGCTGGCCGGCTGCTTCCTCTTCATCTCCAGGTCAAAGGTGAGGGGGTGGGGCCATGTGATGACATCACTGACAGCTCCTCGTCATATTGGCCATGTGGTGCCGATGAGAGCCTAAAATAAGCTGGCGTAAAAACAAAATTCCATCTCGTCCAAAATATTAATGGATTTCAAGGATTTTAAAAAGTGTGGACAGCAGATAGCCTTGTGTCTGTGTGCTTAGACTGTCATACAGCTGCTCCTTGACTTACGATGAGGTTATCTTCCAATTAATTCATTGTAAGCTGAAAATATTTGGCATATAACAAGTATATAAATAACTACTGTAACTAAATACCAGTATCCGAAAAGTAAATGAATGAATCCATGTTTATTCTATCATTAAAGAAAAATAATGCCCCACAACACATTTATGCTTGCGATTGCTATAGAGCCTGGAAACATGGCTACCTCCATCCCCCTCAGTAGAAGGTTTCATATGTCAGGCGTATCGCGAGCCCAGGAACAGATCAATATTCTAAGTGTGCAAAGCATTGCAATCGCACCATTGTAAAGTCAAAGTATTGCGAGTCAGAACAACATAAAGCAAGGGGCGTCTGAACTCGGCATATTCTGGGAGGGACTTGCTGTTGGACCCTTTGTTTTTATGTCTCCTGGGACTTGCACCGGACAGCTCTGGCAGTGACCCCCAAAGGCACGGCTTTAAACCCGCCATTTACTCCTCCTCGTCCATGCAGCCCCTGAAGAGTCTGTCCCGAGAGCGCCCCCTACCCAACATTTTCAACCTGTACACTGTGCTGACGGTGCTGCTGCAGTTTGCTGTACACTTCTGCAGCCTGGTGTACCTGTACCACGGGGCACAGAGCCGGAGCCCTGCCAGGTACGCCGCCCCCCCCCCCCGGCTTCTGCTGCGCTGACACCAGTCCGGTCTCGTCCTGTTACTGATCCATCCCTGTTCCTACCTCCTGGACAGAGCGGAGCAGTTTGTGGACCTTTACAAGGATTTTGAGCCCAGCCTCATCAACAGTACTGTGTACATCATGTCCATGGCCATGCAGATGGCTACCTTTGCTATTAACTACAAGGTATGTGTGTGTGTGTGGTCATGCTTGTAGTACGTTGTGGGGACCCAATGTCCCCACAGTGTGATTAAAGACCAGTTATTTTCTACCTTGTGGGGACATTTTTTTGGTCCCCATAAGGATAACCTCAATTTTATAAAAATTTGTGTCTGAAATAAAAAAACTACAAATGCCAAAAGTCTCATATATTGTTTGGTTACTTATGGTTAAGGTTAGGGCTGGGTAGGGGTTAAGGGTGTCATTGTTGGGATCAGGGTTATGCCCATAGGAATGAATGGAGTGTCCCCATAAAGCAATACATGGTGTGTGGGTGCGCGAGGGCGCACATGTGTGCGCGTGTTACATTTTTACTGTGGATCTGAATCCCTGAAGCTGATGAGATTCACATTCACTTCCTGTTTTAACCCCACGGGAGCTAATAATTCAGCAGAAATTTGACTGACAGCATGTAAAATGCTTGTTTCTCCAGTTAGCACACTGATGGAGCTCGGGTGCTATTCACATGCACTGAAGTATGTATGTTGTCCCACCAGGGTCACCCATTTATGGAGTCCCTAACCGAGAACCGGCCCCTGCTCTGGAGCATCGCCGTGTCGGGGCTGGCCATTGTGGGGCTGCTGTCAGGCTCCTCCCCCGAATTTAACGAGCAGTTCGCCCTCGTGGACATCCCAACAGAGGTATGCCACCTACTGTGCGTCTTCGTACTTTCTGTTAGATATTTTAAGTCTTGCTTGTTCTTCCAGTTCTTGATACACTTTGCCCACCCCCCACCCAGTTCAAGCTGGTGATCGCCCAAGTTCTGGTAGTGGACTTTGTCGCCGCCCTGCTGGTGGACCGAGTACTGCAGTTTCTTCTGGGAAAAGGGACCCTGAGGATGCCTTCTTGAGTCGTCATGCCAACCGAGCAGACCTCTGCTCTCAGCGACGAGACTGTGGGGAGTGAAGAGGGGAAGGACGGATAGAGAGAGGACAGTGACTGAAGTACAAACTCAGGAGTTCTGAGAGGGCCTGTCAGTCACATTCTCACCTGCCCGCATGTCGGGCTCATTTTATTTCTCCTTTAGCCTTAGCCCCGAGCTCCTTACATTCTCTTTCCTAATAGGCCTTTATCTCCCTGCTTTCCTTTCTTACTATACATTTCTTTTAAAACTCTCACCCCTGCCTCTGTTCCTGCCCTCCACCCTCTCCTTCCTTGTGGTCACTCCTACAGCAAGCCAAGAAGACGGCAGTATTGTGAGGGGGCGAGTGCTCACGTGCTCGCGTGCCCTGCGGCGGCGCCAGTGTCCGTCCGACCTCCCGCCCCCCCGCCTCTGCTGTTGACTCCCCCATGTGACGGGGGGGGGGGGGGGGGGGGGGTGAGCCCGGAGAAAGGTTTTTTTTTGGTTCCCCAAAACATTTTTTAAAAAAAA
>JAODKN010000045.1:14741398-14762437 GCA_026774425.1 Petrocephalus zakoni
TTAAGAAAGAAAATAAAGGTTGGAAAAAGTTGGAAGAGTGGGGGAGGGGTGGGGGGGTGCAGCAGAAGAATGGAGAGCAGGAGTGCAGTGTGACAGACCTGAGAGGGAGGGGAGGCCTGTTAGAGCTCCGAGTGGGGGTCCCGGCCTGCTCCATGTGGGCCCGTTTTGAGGCCTGGGACTCAATTTTTTCTCCAGGCCCATTGAGGAGGGGGTGTCCACTGCCACACCAAGGCTCCTGGGGCCTCGTTAATCATCCCGGAGCGGAGGCTGCCATCGGCACGCTCCTGGGGAAGAGTTCCTAACCGCGGGCGATGGGTGAGACTGCCCAGCTCGCGGTTACAAAGGGGGGCGTGTGTGCGTGTGTGTGTGTGTGTGTGTGTGAGAGAGATGGAGTGAGACAGTCCTGGCCCATCTTTGGGCCTCTTTTAATTCGGCAGTGAAGAGGTCTAGCACTGAGAGCTAGTTAGAGCCTGTGGCGCTCAGGCTGACAACACGCACATCACCACCTCCCCTCATTACCGCCTCCGCACTGCACACGCCACCCGCGCCCTCTGCTGGACGCTGGCCGGAAATGCAGTCCGGCTGGCAGGGCAGAAGGGAAGGAGCCGGAGGGCCTGCAGTCCGGCTGGATCTTACGGGCGGTTATTAGCACCTGATTGGCACCCGGACGACCCGGGCGGGGCATCTCAACGGCCGCGTAACGAGTCCCGTAAAGTAATTAAGAGGTGTGACGGAGTGAGCCAGGGCTACATTCCTGAGCCAGAAGATTGTTAATTTGTGGCTCTTCTGCACCCTGACTGTGGGTCTCTAGATGATGATGATGATGCCATGGCTGATGCATTGTCTGCTGCCCTCCACCCTACAGTGCTCAGTATCCGCGGCGTGCAGGAAGAGGACCCCCCCGACCCCCAGATCATGCGCCTGGATAACATGCTGCTGGCGGAGGGTGTGTCCGGGCCGGAGAAGGGTGGCGGCTCAGCGGCCGCTGCAGCGGCAGCGGCGGCGGCAGGGGGGTCGCCCAACGACGGCAGCATCGAGCACTCGGACTACCGGGCCAAGCTGGCCCAGATCCGGCAGATCTACCACTCGGAGCTGGAGAAGTACGAGCAGGTACGGAGCCGACGGGCGTAGCTTCGGGGACGTCCCGGGGATGTGCTGGATGACTGACCCCCACCCTCCCCCTCACCAGGCCTGCAGCGAGTTCACCAACCACGTGATGAACCTCCTGCGGGAGCAGTCGCGCACGCGGCCCATCTCGCCCAAGGAGATCGAACGCATGGTGGCCATCATCCACCGCAAGTTCAGCTCCATCCAGATGCAGCTTAAGCAGAGCACCTGCGAGGCCGTCATGATCCTGCGCTCCCGCTTCCTGGACGCCAGGTCCGCCCCCCAGCCCTTCCCTCTCTCTCACTGCTTTTCTGTCCCCCCTTCCTCCCTCTCGCTCTCCCATCCCCCTCCCCCCCCTCCCATTTTTGTCTGCTTTTTTTTTCTATCCTCGTTCTGCACTTCTTTTCCTTCTCTCTCTCCTTCTCTCACTTTCTCTCTCACTTCCCCCCCCCCCCCAGGCGTAAGCGGCGTAACTTTAACAAGCAGGCCACGGAGGTGCTGAATGAGTACTTCTACTCGCACCTGTCGAACCCGTACCCCAGCGAGGAGGCCAAAGAGGAGCTGGCCAAGAAGTGCGGCATCACCGTCTCTCAGGTGGGGGAGGGGTGGGATGGGCTGCAGGCGCCGCCGTGTCTTCCGCGAGTTGCGCTCCCAGGCAGTTAACGCTCACCCCCTCCCTTTCTCCCCTTAGGTCTCTAACTGGTTTGGCAACAAGAGAATTCGGTACAAGAAGAACATCGGTAAGTTCCAGGAGGAGGCCAACCTGTACGCCGTAAAAACCGCGGTGGACGCGGCCAATGTCTCGGCCCAGGCTAGCCAGGCTAACTCTCCAGCGACACCCAACTCAGGTACGGTTTATGGCTGCCCTCCCCCATCCTGCCCCGCCCCGCCTCCCCCCGTCCTCGACCGCGTCCTCATAAACCACATACACCCACACACAAACACACGCACCTGATGCCACAAATACAGGTGAAGGGTTGGATGTCTTCCTCAGCCTTCATCCTAAAAGAAACTTCTAGCAATCTAGCTAAAGTGCCTTCGGCCAGAACGGCAGTGCCCAGAGGCGAGGCAAAGCGAGGTGGGCCGGCAGTACCGGTCTGTCACCAGCAGGGTTCCTGTGGCTGTCTCCGTATTGCCCCCCGCGGCCTGCGAGCTTGCTCATCTGGTCTGGCCGGTTCTCGCAGTGATGAAAATAGCCCTGCTGGAATATGCTGCTGCTACCTCTCCCTTTAAGAACATTGCGCCTTGCAGCTCTGCTTAGGGTGGACATTTGTCCTCCCTTTTTGGACAGGCTTCAGTAAGTCTGTCCCTCTGTTTCGTAGCCCGCATATTTGAATCCGACTCCTTGCCAGTCTCCGGCTCCCTCTGGTGGCCAGACTTGGTGAGTGTTTGGTCAGGATGTTGATTTTCTTTCTGAAATGGGAAATGGAAGTGGCAGACGGGGTGGTGTTCAGACTCCAGCTGTACTTGGCTGTTTTTGTTACCTCCACCTTTTAAAGGTTTGACTCTTTCGGGGGTGGTTTAGGAAAACATTCAACCTTCACCCATACTGTTGTAGGCAAGTCAGGATTCAAACATTAGCAAATGCAACACACGCAGATATGCACGTACCCCTAAGCAGACAGCTCAGTGTATGAGTGTGCGCTCACACGCTTACGGTCATATGACGGCACGGCTTGGTGCATCAGCATGTATGACCTTTTACACACAAACATATACACAGTAACCTCTATTTGCTCAGGCTGCAGAAGGTGAGAGGTAGGTGACAGGTAGGTGACCGGTTGTGATTTTGACATCCGCTCCCCACCCCTGCCCGGCCCTCTTCCTCTAACTCCTCCAGACAGTATGTTCCTAAAAGTCATCTTCCTCACTACCTCCAATCAGAAGAGTGTTTCTCAAACCGGTCCTCGGGGAAACCCCAGATACTCCATGTGTTCTTTTGCCGGGAGCAAAAATCCTTGTAGTGAGCCGAATGGGAGCAAAAACATGGATCGTCTGGCGGGGGAGGGGTCTCCTGAGGTCTGGGTTGAGAAACACTCCATTAGACCCTTTGGATTATTGGGGCTGTGCCACGTTATCCTGCTAGGGGGCGGCAGAGAGATGGGCATTTGATCGGATGCATGAAGACCATGCATCCTCACAGTACGTGAGGAAGTTTACTTACCTTAATGAGAGATTCTGGTCAGAGGCACACCCCAATACTCTCCTCCTGTGTGATAGAGCCATTGTGCCTCCCACACGTAATGTTAGCTTGAGCCGAAACGGAGGTATTTGGTAAAGTGGGGGACGTGTCAGAACAGGAAGGCTTCTCCACCCCCTGGGTGAGAGATACCATCTTAAACTTGGATAGTGCTGTGGCTGACTATAACGCGTTCCACTTCAGGGGTCGGGGTCCTGCTCTCTCACACAGTAATAGTAAGAGCCACACTAGGGATTAGAATGGAGCTGGTATAGATTTATAGTTGGATTTGACCTCACTGCAAGCCTCTCTGAATGTAAGCTATCTGAGCCGTACCCTGGGGCCCTCTGACCCCTTTCTATACCACCTGCCTTCATGCACTAAGCCTCTTTTTTTTTAGTCTGCCTATAATGGTAGGGGGCCCACCATCGCCCCCTGTCTGCCGCCACTGGCATTTCTCCTGAGATGCCTCATTCCTGCCGCGCCCATCTTATGCCGTCACTGAAACACTGGTTATAATTTCTTAGCTGTATGCTGCCTGCCAGACTCACCCTTTGACCCCCCCTGACCTTTAACCCCAATATAAGCTTTTACTCATACTACGTGTCTGTCCCCCTGTGGTAACAACGCCCCCTTGTGATTCCCCAATAGGTGGATACCCTGCACCCTGCTACACACCTGACGGACGGCTATGAAAAGCTGTCGGTGAGCGTCCTCCACCCCACGCAGCGCCTGGACGTGAGTATATGCATGCACGCATTCTTACGTCCTGCCACAGTGTGGCGCTATGTGACATCTAACGAAATCTTTCGTTTTCCAGGCCTACAGCAGCTGGCAGGACAGTAACGACCCCCTACTCAGTCTCACATCTTTCACCTGGGGCTCCCAGCAGCAACCACTCCAGTACCACCAAGTCTCGCCCCTACCTCCCTATTCGTTGTTAACTTTAACCACTCCCACTGATGCTGTAGCTCCCCCCCCCACCCTCGTTTCCTCTATCCTCGGACTGCATGCTGTGATTTTTTTTATTTTTTATTTTTTTTCTCCTCCGCCTCTTGTGCACGCAGGCACGCATACACAACATGCACATTTCAGCAAGGCGCATGCAGGTCGATGCCCACGGACAAGCTTACGGACACATGCGCACAGGACTTCTGCCAGGTGGATGGGATGCTTCACCGAAATGGGGAGGAGCTCCCTGGTTACTGGCCACAGTGTCAGGAGGCTCCGCTCGCATAGGGAGGAGCTCCCTGAGACCAGGAATGGTGGCGTCTGACCCGAAGGACTCGACACACAAATGGACCTGGCCTTGAGGACATCCGTTTGGTGCTTGTAAATACATATCGTAATCTTACGCAGTGTTAACACTCACGTTGACCTCTGCCCTCATAGTTTTCTGGCGGAGCCGGGTTGGTCGGGTTTATTTTTGATTTTGCGAATATCCGTGTGCGTGTGTTGTCGTGATTCAAAGTGCGTGTTCGGAAAAAGAGACAAATTTCCCTATCCTGTCACCAGCGCTCACTGGTAACCACGGTAACACAATCCAGATGTCGCTGGGAGCTGTGCTCCGCCTGTACATACCAAAGTACTGTCTCCGGCTTCGGATTTTAGACCCAGAGCCCGGGCTCATCCGTCCTGTGGCCCCTCGCTTCCCATTGGCGGATCTGTCTGCACAGCCTGGCAGATCGAGTGCTTTAATCGCAGGCAAGATGCCCGTAGACAGACTGCAAAGATGAGGCTTTGCCCCAAACGCCTTCGCTTGGAGAGATGTGACCTCACAGGAAGTCGCAGGCGGTGAGAGGTGAACGATAGCAGTCAGGTGGAGGTCAGTCAGAGGCTGCCAGTCAATTCGTTATTTGGAGGTGTCTTCAGAAGGGCGAGTTGGCAGTGCTACCTGACTGTGGAGGTCATTTGGTATACAGAAAAGGGTGGGGGCATTGGCAAGCTGTAGGATGCATATGTACATTGGCTTTGCTCATAATTTTCAGAGGCTATTTTGTTTTAAGTGTTTTATTCATATTTTCCACCCATCATTTCCTTGGGGAAAAAAAAATTAGTGAAATGATAGCTTTTTTTTTTTTCTTTTCCTAACGCTGTTTCACAAAGAAAGCACCAGCCACCAAATAAAGAAATTGTACTTGTTGCTACAGAACAGGAATTACAGTATGTTTCGGGGGTAAAGTTATTAAACTTAAAAAAAAAAAAACAAAAAAAAAACAAAAAAATTAAAAATGTGACTGTCTTCCATGCATGTAGGGCTTTTAAGAAGTTTTAGTGATTTTTATTCTAATTTCCTAATTTTTAATTTTACGAAGAGGGGGAAAAAAATACAAAAATGTACTAATGGAATACAATGACCAAAAATGAGTATGTTCACGCTGTAGAGTACATGTACACGCATTGTCCTTTGGGCCTAGTTGGCTCCTGAACATTTCCATTCCCTTCATCACGTAACTGTTCTGTCTTCCAACCTCAAGGGGGCAGCATCTAAACTCAGAAACCATTCATGGGCTCCAGGTACCATTACTCAGTCCCTGTACTCGGAGGCTGTAGAAAGAGGAGGAACAAGGAAACGTTAAGACTAGTACTCTGTCATTTTAAAACCAAAAATAGTATTATGATGTAATGACTATGGCATTTTTTTTTTTTGGGCTGAGAGAAGGTGCGATGTGTCCGATTGTATGCTTTTGTGTCTTCATTTACATCCTTTTTAAAATATTTTTTTCCTGCTTGTGGATATTTTGTATCACTTGGGGGAGGGAGGTGTGTTTCCTTCACGCAGGAAGTGCACGCGTGTGCGTGACAGGAAATAGTGGCACAGTGAGCCACACCACTCGAAGAAGGAGCTCTCGGGCTCAGAATTAACCAAAAATCATTTGGGCGAGCTGCAGCCGGGGGACGGTTAGCCAAGAGCGGAAAGGAACTGAGTCGCTTTGCGTTCTCGTCTGTCCACGTAACTCTTCCCATTACGGCGAAAATGCAGGCGCTGGATGATGCCATCTTTATGAATAATTATGTGGACCATGGAAGACGTAGAACTCAATCTCATTGATGCGGAGTTAAGGTTTATGTAATATGTTAAAAAAAAAAAGTCAGAACATGGTAGTTAATCCTTATGATTAATGTAATGAGCAATGTTATTACTGCGTTATTTTTTTGTATCTTACTTGTCAATGGTGTCATTTTTTATTTTTGAAAATTGTTTGGTTGCCTTTTCTGTCTGGCTGTCGGTATGCCATGATCAAATGTTTCTTTTTCTAAATTTGTTTGAAAATCGTTAACTTGTTCAAGTTCCCCCATCTTCACCCCGACCCCCCCGACACCCCTTTATGCAGTGTTCCTCAGTCCGGTCCTCAGGGACTTCCAGACAGTCCACATTTTCGCCCCCTCTGAATAGCCAAGTGGGATAAAAAATGTGGAGTCTTGAGATCCCAGAGGAACACCGCTCTAACAAACCATCTGATCTAGCCCATGTCCCCCATTTAGACGTCCCATATCAGCACGGTTCCGGGCCTTGTTGCCCCTCTCACTCGGGCTACACCCTTGGCTCTAGTAGATCTCTGGTGGATCAACCCAAATGCTGATTTCCTCCACCCTCAGAGGCCTGTCCTTTGACGCCCCCACCAGCACCACCTTCCAGAATGTTCTCCAGATACTTTACTTTTCCTGTCCCACTGCATACACACTTCCAGCATTTGGAAGGTGATTTATTTTTTGATAATGATTTGGGCTAACTTTGGCCACTTCCTCCACCCCCCACCCCCCCCTTAACTGTGGAAGTTGGTGTATTCCTGTGGGTTGCTGCTTACTACTTATTTTTAAAGGAACAGCTGAGGCAAGGGCCCACCCCCTTTGTGTATAACTGCACATTTAAGTTAACACACTATCTGCAATCATGGGCCGTACCAAAGTCAAAATAAAAGTCCACTGCACCAGTTTACATCAGGCAGATTCCTGGCCACCCCTTTCTGTATTTACATGCCATCCTCCCATGCCTCTGTGTGAAACCTTTTTCTTGTGTATATAGATTTCCAGACTTGTGACTCAACCCCTTTTATACCTCAACTTTAGAAGACCTGTTCTAGAAAGATCGTAAAAGAAAAAACACAAGATGAAAAAAGTAGTGTTCCTTATTAGAAAAATGAAAACTAATTACATATTCTAGCGTGCTTTTATTTCTTTTTTTTTTTAGGGTGTTTTTTGGGGGGTGTGTCTTTGCTTGTTTTAATGGGAACAATGATCTTTAGTCACTACATCTAAAACATTGTGACGTTTTGAAAAAAAAAATTAAAACATTTTAAAAGAAATGCTACTCTGCAGTGGATTCCCCCCCCCTCCCCCGTCAAATCATGTTTCACGTTGCAGTCACCCCACATGACACCTGGACTTCAAACCAATGGCCTGTGTTACTGAGGTGAAGTGTTATTTCATCTGAATGAATCTCAGGCTAGGGGTCAGCACTGTTGCCTCCCACCTCTGTGACCTGGGCTTGAGTCGTGACCATGGCTCCGTGTGGAGTTTGCATGTTCTCTCCATCATGGAGCTTCCTCCATTATTCATGTCTCATCTCCCTCAGCCCAAAAACATGCGGTGGGTAATTGGAGTTACTAAATCGCCCATTCTTGTGCCCTGCAAGGGGTCGGCTCCCCGTCCTGGGTTGTTCCCTGCCTTGCGTCGACATAACCATAGGCTCCAGACCTTCCACAACCTTGAATAGTACAAGTGGTTACAAACGATGATCCATCCCTGGTGCTCACATGTATGCTACCATGGCTAGTTTTACAGCATGAAAAACGGGCCCATTTCACAAACTGTAAATGTGTTGATTCAGCATGTCGAGCAGTATAACAGACCATGCTGTTGGGAGAACCTTTTCTAACCCAGCCACAGGACCTCTTGTAAACATCTGACTGGTTCTGGACCTAATCTCGCAGTCATTAACAGATTACCTAATTTGTGCTTGACTGACCAATCATGGCTCGAGCTTTTCATTGGGACAGAAATGCTTTACATGTCAATCCAAGGCACCGATGACATTAAAATAGTATGTGCTTTCTGCGACGTACCCCTAGCTGATGTCTTTCTCAGTCATCCATGGGAATCGTCACATTTTTACTTGCACTTTTAAAAAGATTGAGCATTTCTGTTACCGAGAGTAACATTCATCCCGAATTAGTTGAAATGTTATTGATTTAAAATGCCAGATTTACTTCGGCTGTATGTGGAGGTACCTAAGATTTCATATTCATATTTGGTTTGAAATATGCCGTTTATGCAAGACAATGTTTATTAAAATTGCAAAATTTAGGAGGGTCATCCAAGAAAAATGCTATTTTCTGTGAAGTACTGTTCCGTTTTAATGCGATGCAAAAAAAAAAAAAAAAGAACAACCACCCTGGCCGTATTTTGTCCCGCCCTCTAGGTGGCAGCAAATTAACAACCTTAACGGCTCAAAAAGAAGTGTGGATCTTTACTAATGTTCTACCTTGCAATATCCTTACTGCCCCCTGTGTGGCACCACACTGACAACCTTGTCTAGGTAATGACTCACGAAAAAGTGCTGTTGTATTTCCATCATGTTCCAACTCGACAGTATCCAGTATTGGCCACTAGGGGGAACACAGTGCCGGAATCACAAGTCAGATCTTCGCTCGGTCTCAAAAAATGTTCTGGTATTTAAAACCAGCCACTAGGAGGCAGATATATTAATATTAAATAGACCAGAGATGACCGAATATCATCCCGACTTTTTTGATCCCACAACTGTGGTCAAAAGTGCAGCTTTGTCGCATATTAAAGGACAACAAAGAAAAATAAAATACATTTTGTTTCTTGATGATTTAGCTACAGAGTAACACCAAGTTATTTTGGAAAAAAAGGTCTTCACACCAAAATTTTCACCAAAAATGTACGTGTACCGCAACCCTAAAAACAATCCAGTTTACACAAAACATTGTAGTTGTTTTTCATACATTTCAGATACCACCATTAGATTCCTCTGAATTAAGCACTGTACACCTTTTTAAAGTAAATTTTATAGTCATTTTTTTAATCACTCAAATATAAAAATGGGGAATTCAACAGGTGTGTAACCAGGCAAAAACTATACATTAAAAAGGGCAGGTATCATCAAACTCAAAAGCTACTTTGAGGCGAGAACATGAGAGGTAGTTCGGAAGTTTAAGATTTGACTATATATATTTTGAATATTGCAGACAATCAAAGCTGAAAATGCAAATCTTCAGTCTTTTAAAAAATTAAGGAACGACACACCACACAAAAAACAAAAAAAATCAAACTCGAGATCTGGAACCCATCATTTCACCCACTACTGTGACCTATTTCCAGAAGGTTATCATTTAACCACATTTCTAAGTAGCTTAATAAACCCTGCACAGAAAAACAAAAGTGTCATACTCTAACAATGACCTCACTGTGTGTGTTCTTTTCTAAAACTCCATTTAAAAACAGATGGGCACATGGCCAAAGGTCCAGAACTGAAAATCCACATTTATAATAGTTTTTGACTTTCAGTTTCACCAACAGGCCACACAGAATAAAAGGCCAGCTGTAAACATGGGGGTTGGGGAGTTCTTAATTATTCTAAAAAATATGGAATAATAATAATAATTCTACCTACAACAAGGTTAAATCTACAACCATAAAATAACAGGTGACAGGTTGGCAGTTTCTAGAACTTGCTGTCACAAAGTCAGGTGCATCGTTCACCAGAAGCCTCGTTCTGGGACTTATAAATCCTCTTCTTAACCAGACTGAATCTGAGGTCTTTACATCTTCATAAGCAGTAGACGGGTACACGAGTCGAAGATCAGAGGTGGGTAATTCAGGTCCAAAGAATAAAAATCCAGACCATGATTTTGTTTCAGCCTACCAATTGAGTTTTAAGAGTCTCAGTCTCCTGGTCTGAATTTTTACTCTATGGATCTGGATACCTTAATTGACACCTCTGGTGCCAATCAATTCAAGTGTTAGAAAATATTGCAGCTGAACTTCCTTAAAAACCACACATGGGTCATGTAAACCATGTAATGGCCTTTAGATCCCACAGTGGGAGCAGGGACTGCGTGCTGCCCATTTCTGACCACTTAACTCAAGGAGAAGGACATTAAACAGGCTAGCAAACATAGCCCCACATAGTCTATCCTCTATCTTGCGGCAGTTTGACAAGCAGCACAATATCGATACCCGTCAGGCCGTCCATCTGCAATAATCGCACCTCAGATCAAAGTTCAAATGAACTGGATGAAACTTATTTTCATCTACACGAATATCTGCCACAAGTAGTGTTTTTTGCAGACCCCCAGCTCGCGCTTCAGGGGTGCCAGTATTATCATAGACTGCGATCGCTTCCTATAGGACAGTGTGGAAAATGAAAGCTTAAGAGAGAAACCACTGAGAAGGCGTCGGCTGGCATGACGTGCAATCGCCGAAGTGGAAAGGAATGTCAACACGGCCTTCCGGGGAATCGGCCACTTAATAAACTGGGCGGGCATCATACTTGCCCGTGGTTTCGACAGTCTTCCCAAAAATGACGAGTCACATTAAACAGCATTTTCAATATCAAAGGCAAGTGTCCATTTCAGTCACTGGGAGGCTAAATATTATACACCAGTGAAAATGTTATAAACAGCATCAAGTACAAATAAAGTTTGGGGGGGGGGGGGGGGGGTCACACAGACCAGAATTTCTCAGTTAACTGGGTTAACTTAAACTAGAAGCCATGATTGTCCAAAAAGAGTATAGGTGAGGAGCATTCCTATTGGATAACCGTGTCTTCTAGCTAAAGTTAACCCAGCTAACTGAGAAATCCTGCTTTCTCACTCCAGGATGTGACATATGACTCCCCAACCCAGTAGTCAGCCTGTCTATGCCTTAGGACTCCTCCTCTGAAGCGGTCAGACTGCACTTTCATTCTGCCATCTGGCCATCGTTCGGGGCTGCGGGGGTGTCGTTAGAGCACTGGGCGGTCTTCCCCAAAGTTGTCTTCATTTTGATGGTGGTCTTTAACGTCTAGAGAAAGACAATCCCCGTACACAGAGAGGGTTAGCAAATCTCAGCATGCACAAGTTTAGCAGCATGCAATATATTTAGAGACGACAGTGGAAAAAAATCTTACATTTTAACTTGTGGTTTAAATGGCAAGGAATGTATTGTGATGCGGGGGATACTGGTTGCCATGACGTCCGTGTCTGTCCCACCTGTCCCGTCAGCATGGGTGGCAGAAAGTGCGTTTCCAAAGCAACAGCAGCTTTTTCACAAGCCAACCAGAGTGGGGGCCACTGGAAAGGCCAATTGCACAGCGCACGCCACGCCCCCCAGGCACTGGGCCCTGCGAGTCGGGCGTTAGCGTGTAGACACATGTGGACGGGGTGGTGCATGTTCAGTGGGCAGGGACACTGGGACCACAGCAGTCCTCGTGGGGTGGGGGGAGGAAGAGGGGCTGGGTATGAATGGTCGATCGCTATCCAGGTCACACCTGTAATAGGCGAATCAACTGCATGGCCTGCTGAAGAGGCCAATCGAAAATTTGATGAATATTAAGTAAGCCCTAGCTCACCACAGCACCCCTGAGGACTGGGCAATGCCCACCGCGAGGTGGACGGAAGCCAAACCAAGCAGAACTGTGGCCACTCAAAGTGCACATGGCAAAAAGCACTTGCGCAGACAGGAGTAATCAAGCACAGATCTCAACAAGCAGATTTTCCATTGTATTTATTAATGAACAGTTTTTTTATATGAAAATATATGAATAAAAAATACAAAATAAAAAAAAATTACGAGTATTAGTTCTTATACATGACAGCTTAATTAGGAGAAGAAGTAGTAAGAGCTGACAGTTAGGAGCTTTCTTAGGAAGTTAAACACTTGGACACGACTGTCATGATGAGTCGCCGAGGATAAAAGATTGTCCGTTTGAGGTTTAGTCCTGTTCCGCTAGGGTGTGACTCGTGCCCCTTGGCATGTCCTCTGTATACACTCAAACGAATATGTTGAAGAACACAGGTGGTGTTCAAAGTGAAACAAAGCAAAATTAAGTTTAAAGCAGCTGGTTGGAAATGACACAATTTAACAAAATAATAAATATGCTTAGGAACCACATGAAGGCGTTTAACAGTACAGTAACTTGCATGCCACGTAAGTTACACAAAGATGCCGCTTTCAACGAAAATTGACCAGTGTGCATACTTGACAATGCCAGTCAGCCAAGCTTATCAGAACCTGAGGCCTTCAGGAACTGCTGGGGCACACTCTTGGGCATGCAGCATGCAAGCCAAGCCCTTCCCCATGGAAGACTCTTTTGCAAAAGAGACAAAAAAGCAAGTGTAACAGAGGGGACCCAAATCCTCGTCCTGCAGCCGACTAAGCCCGTCTCTCTCTGCTAATATCAAACTTCAACTGCTAATGCTGATTTTTTTTTTATGCACAAGCTGGAGGACCAGGATTAAACACCCCAGGAAGATAAGCAAAGCGGGGGGTGTACAGGCTGTTATGGGTCTGCCTGGGTAGTACAGTCATGGTGCGGGGGGAAATTGTCACAACGAATTAATAGGAACAAAAACATACAAAACCTAAAGATCAAAATTCCCCCCTTCAACTCCACAATAAAAAAAGTTTAGCTGTAATTAGCCACAGACAGACACAAACGGAAGTCAAACAGGAAGCCCCCCCCCCCCCAAATTAATGACTGAACATAAGCAGTGAAAGAAACTCGAACGATGAGGACCTGAAACAGTCTGACCTAAATAGATTTTTTCAAAGGCCCGTCCAGAATCAGATCTTACAACACTGCCCTCAAAACCACTGATCTCATCACGAAACCTTACCTTAGAATGCAGTGGGTGGGGCTTCTCATCATTTTAACGTCACGCTCAGTAATGCTCGTTTTGAGTGTCTATCAAACCTGCACAATCTCATTCTCAAGTACGTCAGCTGAAGGAAAAGAACTATTCTGAAACACTCCCGTAACCGAGGGAAAGTGCCCTCTGATGCGTTTAGTGTCACTGCGTTCTACCATTCTGTCCGAACAAGTGGGTCATCTGCCAACGAGTCCGTCTGGCCTTCCAATTCCTTTTACTTTGTTATTCTTAAACGTTCTCAGGATAAACAAACTTTACGGTTTCCCTCTGCGCGTGAGAACGCACAGCCTGTGAGACTTAAATTAAACTGCGGACCCACAGACTGGCGAAACAAGAAAAAATGATAAGGACCACTTAAGTGAGGTAAACCAGACGTGTTTTTTTTTTTCTTTTCTTTTAAACGAGACAACAGGAAGTATATGAAAGCATGTGTTTGGGACACAGAAGTAAGCGAGCGCCCCTCACTGTATGTACATCAAACACAAGAAGCGCACATACACACTTAAACAGCCCATCACTTGAGCATGGGCAGGTTGGAATTATACTGATCGTTACTGGAACTTTCCGAGAGTACCTCTTGCCGCAGGGTGTCAAAGCGCACGCCGGAAGCGCCTCCCTGCGCACCGCCCCGCCGACACAAGCAGCACAGGATGCGCTTAAACGTCGCCAGCATCTCTTTATCCCGCAGGGAGTAGATGATGGGGTTGATCACAGAGTTAAACTCGGCGAGGACCAGGAAGTACTTCTCCACCTTCAGGATGCCTGTCCCCCCGTTGAGGCCGTCCACCAGAAGGACCACCAGACCGGGGGTCCAGCAGATCACAAAGGCACCTGGGGGATGCAAACAGTCCAGTCAGCGATCCCCTCAAACTCTACTGAAAGGGACGTGGGGGCTGGAACTGGTGTCCATTTCTGACTTTGGTACAGAGATCAATGATTCTTGGTTTGGGGGGGTTGGGAGGTGGGAAGTCCCTAAAAAAAATCACCCTAAATAAACACTGAATAAAATTGTCCCCAAAGGCTTATGGGTAAACAACCATGTGTGTGATTCTTCATGAAAAGGCTGTGGAATTTTTGTGACAGGCCACAGCACCAAACTGACAGCAGGAGACACAAATTCTGTCTAGGGGTCGTTCTCACAAAGCTCAATGTGTTCTGCCCGTTGTTTCTGAGCTTGAAGCTTGGCTTTAAATAATGGAGGGGTGCGGTTAGGAACCAGTAATCACATTTAAGATCAGCATGGACCCCTGCAGAGGTACAAACATAAGTGTGCAAGAGTGCACGTGCGCGCATGTGTCTGTGTGTGTGTGTAGGGTCCCTTACCCAAGATCATAGTCACGGTCTTCATGAGATTCATCACATTCTCCTTGTGCTTCGTCTGCGTGGTGTGCTGTGACATCCGGCGGCTTTTCTTACGCACGTACAGGAAGATGCGCAAGTACGCAATCACCATGATAGTGAAGGTGACCAGGTTGAGCACGGCCCAGAAGACCAGGTAGCTCCGGCTGTACAAGGGCGCCATGATAGAGCAGCTCTCCAGGCTGCACAGGCAGTGCCAGCCCATGCTGGGGATGAGGCCCATCAGCAGGGCCACCAGCCAGATGCCCAGGATGAGAAGAGTTACCCGCCGGTTGGACATCTTGCTGTGGAGCTGCATGGTGAAGATAGTCTGGTGCCTTTCCACTGCTATGGCCAGCAGGTTGGCCACAGAGGCCGTCAGGCTCGTGTCGATCAGGCCCTGCCGCACAAACCACTGCGGTTTGTCCAGCCTTCTGGTCCAGGGGCCCGTATGGAACATCAGGTGGAGGTAAGAGATGCCAGCAAACAGGTCGGCCGCAGCCAGGTTGCCCAGCAGGTAGTAGATGGGGTAGTGAAAGCCACGGTTGATAATGATCGCCACCATGACCAAGATGTTGGCGAAGAGGACGAAGACACAGACAGTGATGCCCAGGATCACCACCAGCAGGCTTTGTGAGGTCCACTCATTATTGAAGTACTTATGGCTGTGGTTGTAGAAGAACTCCAGCGACCGGTTGCAGTAGCATCCGGGTGCATCATCGCCTACAATGTCTATGCACATTGCTGCCTAGGGGGAGGAGGAGAGCGCGAGTGACGTGTGAGTGTGTGTGTGGGGTGGGGGGGGGGAAGGGCAGGGAGGGGCAGCTACTGGATGTGAGGGTGCCGGCAGAGAGCGGGACAGGCTAGACGCTGGCCATCTCAACGCCGCAAACGGACTGCTCTGCTTAGCGACGTGGCTTCTCCGTCAGAGATCCGGCGCCACCGTCCCTTGCGTCCTCGTCTTCGCCTGTCGCCCCCAAGTAGAAAAACAAAAAGAGGCTTCAGTCTTCTAGGATAAAACAGGCTGACATTAAAAAGAGAGGCCTGCCAAGCATCCACCCGCCCATCGATCTCCCATGAGTGCTAAATGTAGCTCCTGTAGCTCAAACAAACAAACACACAAAAAAAGCACAAACAACCCTTCTCTCTATGGTAACTCTTCAACTCTCTATCATGGCATTGACTGGCTCAGATGTGAAGCTTCATCCACGACAGACATTTGTAGGTATTTCAGATTTATATGATTTAGGACTGAACTATTCGACTGCCTGTATACATGATGTTTAGAGTTATACTTCTAAAATGATTTTCAGTTTGTATATCAATACCTCCACACTTGGCTTTTGTGATTTTTTGGGGGGCAGCTACCATATTTTCTGATAAATTCACATAATTATCTGCACTACCATAATGACTTAACAGGCATATCCGTATTCAAATAATAATAATGCTTCGAACGGTCGTCTAAATAGTCGACTATTCTTCCACACCCCCAGCCGGGACTACCCCGCCCCCCGAGCTGCATGAAAACACTAATCACGAATGCAGATTAAGATCAAAACCTCCGTGTGGGCTATTAGCAGAAAGAGATTAGATGCCCAGAAATCTCCCAAAATGCCTCTCCTTTCCAATCAGCCTAATGTCACTTTTTATGACATTATGTCACAAATTATGCAGTTTGTACAAAACTATAAAACTTGTACAAAACCTTATAAATGAATACGCATTCATGGTGAGGGATCAAAATAAAAAAAAGAAAAGCGGGACAGGGCAGGACACGCAAACTATATTCAGTAATAAACAAAAACAAAGCAAAAAGTTCTGAGCGAACTACTGGGAATGTAAAGCACCTGAAAACAACCAGGACGAACCATCCAGGGAGAAAAATGTCCGAGCAAACAAACTGCCCTACGCAAAAGCGAGAGGAAGACAGCATATCAAAGGCTGCATCTGCTAAACACAGGCAGCCTTCGCAATTCGGGCAAAAAATAAATAAAACATTCCAGTACACACCCCATAACAAAACCAACAGAGAGAGCCTGGTGAAAGGGGATCATTTCGAAGATTAAGTATGAGTCTCAACATTTGCGTGTCACCACCACACTCGAACACTAACGACTGGCTAAGGAACATGCTGAAAATCCCCATTTGACTAAAGCAAGGGAGAGTTCAGTACCCAGTGGGTGGATACGGCCAGTAACCTAGGGCTGTTCGAGTATGGCAAAAATCATAATCACGATTATTTCTGGTCTATAGTGAGATCACAATTATTTAACTCGACTAGTCGTTGACTTTGGAAATATCGTGCATTTATTGAACTTAAACAATGCATTTCCTAAATTCCCGAATTCTAAATATAATTATTCTGAGAACCAATAAGCGGATGGGAAAGGGTGCGCTGGATTTATAACAGCATTATTACGAAACAAAACAATTATTGTTCTGCATTTAATCTCGAAATATTTCGTTTTAATAATCGCTAGAACGAAAAATCATCGTTTAAATTTAAATCCGATTAAATGCCCAGCCCTACAGTAACAAAGGGTGGGACCCAGGGCCTGTATCACAAAGCTAGATAACTCATCAGATTTAAGGCAATCTGGGCTAAATGTAAGTAAACTAAACGTTTATTTAAACTGGGGTATCTTATATCGGGAAGTTAAGTAGCCACCTGACAAATCTCGAATTTTTGGACACAGGCGCCAGTCCTTGATTGGTTTCTGTAAGTTAAATCGTGCTTCGAATGAATGTGAGATGACCCCCCCTCGTAACAAAAAAAACTTAATTCTTTGATTACTGTAGAGAGAAGTTGTAGAGCGAAATGTGGTTTACACCTACGAGCCTGTGGAGTTGCAAAAAATGCATTTAGGTCCATTCGCTCCTCCAGACAACAGGGCCAAAGTGTGTGAATTAGAACCCAGTCGAATTTCCCATGGCTCATTAACAAACAACCCTAAAAATAATCATATCAGGTCTGCAATCTGCTTCGTATGAGACACATGGCAGTGCTTATTTGCCGCGGACGTATTACCTGTGTGTGTCCTCGGCATATGGGTTTGGCAGTTTCTTTTTGAATCAGAAACATGATGATCCTGTTAATAATGAGCCTCACCCTCCCTGCATCAGCCCAGCACCGGCATTCACCTCCGGCCCCATGCACGGTCCTGCGGTGGCCCGTTCCGGACCCCCGGACCCAAACTCAGCCCGACACCGCACTCCAGCTCAGTCATTCATCTCCGCCTCAAATTTACTTATTTTCCTTTTTTTGCATATCTGACATTTCGGTTGCACCCCCAAAAGCCCAAATGTCCACCTTCGCGCGTTTGTATGAAACTTTGTGGTCTGGAAACGATAACACCTACGTCTTTTACAGTAAGATAAAAACTAACCTTGCGAGACGCCCCAATAGGTCAAAGAGTAGGACATGTCTAACAACTCAGATGAGTAGTAGTACTAGTAATATAAATCTCAACCCTTTAAAGAACATTTATGTGTTTTTTTGGAAGTTATATACCCGTGTTATTTGTCAAGGCGATATATGTTCATACTGGCATCAGCCCAGTTTTTCTGGTTTTATAAATGCGTGCGGCCAGACTATCTGCCGCTCCGATAAGAACCGAGCGTGTTTTTCTCCCACTCACGAAATCATGTACAAAACTACGTTGCTTAATTTGACACATGCATATACATGCGGAACAAATAAATACGCAGCATGCTGGGAAAAGCATAAACCGAAAATAGCATTATCGGGGCGACTTTTAAATGAAATTTTGGAACCGTCCTAACCATTAAATCATCTAACGCAAGTGCACAATCTTTAATTACAAAGACCGCAGCGCAACTGGCCGTAAACGGGCACAATTAAGACTGCATTGTAAATTTACAGCTAAGAAAAAAAGAAAACGTCTTAAAGCTAGCGCCACTAAAGCAGAATTCCCATCTCCGCCGGTAAGTTCTCGCCTCTAAATCATGCATACATTTGCGTACATAAGAAAACAGCCCCGAAAAGACTCAAAACTGGAAGTTTCTTACCAATCAATGGTATTTATTGCTGGCGCTGTCCTATCGCTGTCGTTATTTTTCAATCAGGGGTGTCCCACAACTTGCAAGCCCCGGGTTTCGCAACTTGCTCGGGTTACCTGTGGACAGCCGCCCCACCGCCTTACAGATAGGGCGCGGCGCTGCGCCTCTTTATGGGGCCATAGCGCCGCGCTGCCTTTTCCTCCGTCCGCACAACCTGAGCCAGCATGCCCCGCCCCTGCGGCTCCCGATTGGCTGCGGTCGGGGAGCAGGAGCCAATAAACATAAATTAAAGTTCTGAATGTGGAGGTGCGTGCGGCTGATTGTGTTAAGGCAGGGACGCCCGTGGAAATCTGTAAACTGTGTTGGATTCTGGCCCTCCCAGACTGGAGTCGGGCACCCCGGCTCTAAGGAGCTGTGTTAAGTGGAACTGTATGGGACGGACTTGTTTCTAGGTCTCTTTTGAGCCGTGGCATTGGTTTTGCTTCAGGTAAACGTGACGCTATAAAACAAAAACCAATAGTGAAGACATGCAACTGACATGCTGGGAACTCTTCTGTAATTCGTTGAACGCCACCTTTAGCTCGTAGCTGTGGTCAGGGTGATGCCCTGTGTGACACCACACAACTTGTTTTTTTTTTAAAAGTGCAAGCAGCTGGTTAAAACTAGTTAAAAAGGAGGAGGAGAGGTAAGGCATGCTCCTGCTTGCTTGGAGGATTCTGGTATGCCATTGTTGCCGTAATTAGAGCCGCAGCCAGGCCATGCGGGGGGAAATATAGAGCCTGCAGGCACAGGAGGGCACATAGTACGAAAGAAAGTCACATGCTTCCTGAACCTACTCTCCCCTGCCGTTTACCTAAGCAGTCAGCATTGTGACTTCATGGCTGACTGACGAACATTCATTTGACCAAAGCTTGGGTCCTGTTTGTCATACGTTAGTCGGAGACTATAAACATCCCTTACTGGTAACTGCAGTGAAACCATGATAAAACCATAGACATAAACTCATGGTTACCCAAAAAACCATAGTGGTTCATTTTCATAAGGGATGCCATAGACCATCATTCTCCATCCTAGAACAGGGTTTATGGGGGAGTCCCAAGCTTTTTTTGGGATAGACAAACATGTCTGTGACCAAATGTTTAGATTTAGAAAAAAAAAACACTCTGTAGGCTACATTTTTAAATATCATGTCTGTGGTAAAAATTGCATTTTGAACAAAATGTCTGTGAGAATTTGCCAGTGTTTTGACCCTATAATCTTTTATTACAGTCTTTCCTAACCTAGTCCTCTTGGACCTTCAGATGGTACGTGTTTTTGCTCCCTGCAGGACAGTGCACATTTTTGCTCCTTCCCAACTCCCTACCCTACTAGGCAGGGAGCAAAAACGTAGACTGCTTTGGGTCCCCGAGGGCCAAATTGGGAAACACTTCTTTATTAGCATTCCTTAGACATTTAAGGGTAAATTGTGAAACAGATGCCAAACAGGACAAAGGCTGATTCAATCAGCCTTTACTGAGTAAAAATTAGGCTGTAAGAATGGGTAGACATGTAAGAGCTGATCCCCAAATGAATATCAGGGGTCTTTACCAAATGGACCGAGACGCGGTACAGCCATGACTGTCACAGTGTCACTTAATGCAAATGTCCAGAAGAGCATTTTCTTAGCGTGAATTAGGTGAGCGTGACGTCAACGTGCTAACGACTGGTCTGACTAGATTCCTGTGTAAGTTGTAGAAACGGGGCTCGTGGATGTGGCAGCATGCAGGAGGCTCGGTGACTCATTAACGCCTTCACTCTGGGTGTTAAGGATAAAGGCATGGCCCTTATTTGGCAATGGTGTAGCGAGATCCCTGATTGGGCCCAGGAAGCCTGAAACGAAGGACTGAGAGACGGAAATGGCGGTTTGTGTTTTAATGACGCGAGGGAGGGCGCAGAGGTCTGTTATGTGTAAATTACAAAGTGAGAAGGCGATGATTGTGGTGGTAAGCCAGAGTGGCGATGGACGTATTAGGAAGGGGGGTATTTCCGTCCTTGTAATAAAAATTAACTCTATCAAACATGCCCCCCTCCTATTTTATGGCCTTTTGAGCACAGGGGGTCCTTCCTTTGCATCTGTGATCACGCACAGATCGAGTTACTGTACTCCGCGATCTGGAAGCGATTAGCCGCGAGGGCAGACGAGCTCGCACATCGCGCAAGGCCCTCTCCGTGCCGAGAAGGGCCGACTCCACGCATTCCAGGAATGCAAAAACGAGTAACGCACACCGCAATGTTTTGCCTAAAGCCGGGGGAATCGTGGTCCCAAGCGTCGCTTGATCTGCCAGTCATACTGAAAACGAGAGACGGGCCCGTGGTGAGCACACAGGCGAAGTCACACACACAAACACACGGGGTGCATTTGCATTGCCCTTCTTGTGAGGGGGTTGAGTTTAAATTGGCCAGGGGCAGAAACTCTTCACAGGAGGGAGTCTCTGGGAGAGATCCTCCACCCAATGGGTGATGGGGGGGTTTGGG
>JAODKN010000045.1:14784837-14798664 GCA_026774425.1 Petrocephalus zakoni
ACAAGGTGGGGGGGGGGGGGGGGATAAACAAAACAAAAAAAGAAAAAAAACGAAAAACAAAAAACGAAACGCATCCGGTCCGGTCTTTCCCCCGGCCCGACTCCAGGAGCCCGGCGATCCGCGAAATCTCTCCCGGCCAGGAAACCGTTTGCATGTTAGCTACTGCTTTCTTGACGTCGGTCCGCTCACGACTCCGCCAGTCCGCGAGTCGTCGGGTTAGGTGGCGCGGCGCGGGCGCCCCTTCCCCGTAGCGACACGTACAGGGACTCGCTCGCCTGCTTTTCAGAGGTCCATCCCCACAAAGAGGTCATCGGGGGGGTTTATAGAAGGCTCCCCTCCCCCGGAGCTGGAGTTCACCATTGGCAGCTTGTAGTGGGCTGCCCCCCAGGCAAGATCTCTCGACTTCAGTCCCTTTGGTCCCCCCCTTCCCCAACCCCCCCAGGCTGATGTGCCCCCGTCTCGTCCAGAGTCTGTGTCCATGGTTCTCTCCGGGTGAGATTCTCCTTGTATTTCCCCGACTTGCATTCCTGTATTTAAAACAGGTTCTCCTCAAAGATGGCCATTAGGTCGCTTTGGAAATTCATGTCGATGGTTGCTGCCATCTGTAAACAGAGACAGAGGGCATCAGCTGACGAGCGACTGCTAGGCTTGAGCATGCTAGTTTAGACGGCCCAGCAGAGGCCAGGATAAATGTGACAGATACAAACTAGGTCACAGTGATGCCCGAAAACTCAAGAAACCAAGACTGTGGTGCCCAGTACAGGAATTCAGACCCCAGCTGTGGATGCACAAAGATGGCTGGTTCAGGTGGTAAACATGCATGTAAATAAATTTACTGGTACGAATTGTCCTCTTAACTAGCTGGCATCCTGCAGACACGCGTTGCATCTTGGTTTCCACTTGCTTAACTGGGGGCAATTCTAGGATTTTATAAAGTTTTGGGGCATAATAGGGAATATTCATACATTAAAGGTTCATTACCACCATTAAGCTTCCAACCATAACGGCCAATGATGTATTCTGATTAAATGAGTGACGGGCGGGGGCACTGCGGGGACCAATCAGCTTTCAGCTGGGGTGAGACTGCCCCAGTGTTAAATTCATATCCTTGCTCACCGCCTCTCGTCTTCTCCTCTCCTGCTCCCTGCGACGCGCCAGGTCCCTCTGCTGATCGAGTGCGCTCTGCGAAGAGGGGGGCTGCGAGGCAGCAGCCGGAGGTGGGGGCTGCGAGGCAGAGGCCGTCTGCGTCTGCGGCTGCTGCACGGGCGGGGGCTGCTGGACCTGCTGGACCGGCTGCGTGTGCGGCGGCGGGGGCTGCTGTGGCGGCGGGGGCTGCTGCTGCTGCTGCTGCACCTGCTCTGCCCTCCTGCGCACCTCCTCGTGCGGGCGGCGGGCCTGTTCCATCGCCTCCTCCTCGTCGCGGCTGCGGGACACGGACCGAGAGAGCTGCTCATACACCGCGGCCAGCGAGGGCACGGGGCACACTCACGGCGGAAAGCCCCCGCTCCTCACCGCTGCCTCTCCTGCTCCCGCCGCATCCGTTCCTTCTCGGCCTGCTCTGCCTGGATCTTCAGTGCCCTCTCCCGCTCCTCTTTCTCGCGGGCGGCGCGCCGGAACTGCTCGAAGCTGTCGCTCGACGACTTGAGGGTGGACGAGGGTGCCTGTGCGGGCTTCTGCGCCAGGCTGGCCCAGGGACCCATATTCTTCAGCTTCATGTCCTGCAGAGATGGGAGGGGCTGCGATTAGACCCCGCGGTCCTAAGCCGCCGTGACCCCCCCACACTGAATGTCAGCCCCATCCTACCTTTTTAGGAGCCACTGGAGTCTTGGGCTCCGGTTTGAACTTGTCCTTGTCCGGCACATTCTGGGCAGGGCCTCCGGTGTCGAGGGAGCGAATCACAGGGCGGGAGCTCTCTAGGAGCTTCGGGTCGGGTCCTAAGGGACGAACCCTATCAGCCACATGCAGAGGAGGCCATGCGAATGCAGCGCGCTGCCCCTCCCCCTGGGCCCGCCCACTTACACTGCTGCCCCTCCCCCTGAACCCGCCCACTTACGCTGCTGCCCGTGCCCTGCCTGGGGCGGCTTGCTGTCTGCGTGCTTGTTGGCTTCCTGGCGGAGTGCCGGGCTGAACGGCTCCCCCTGGGATGCCGGCGAGGGGGGCAGCTTCTCCTCTTTCATCGCTGCCAGCGCCCGCTGCTCCTGTCGCACGGACATGAGAAGGATCGGCCGGTCACTATGGCAACACGCACGGGCCGGCCGAACCAGGGAGCTGCGAGCGGATGTACTTACGGGCTTCTTGGGTTGCATGCTGAGGGGGGAAGATGGATGGCTGATGGGGGGGTACTGGGACATCTGGGAGGAATGCATCATCAGTGGGGAGGGGCTCTCCCTCAGGTGCCCTGTCACAAGGAGGCATTACAGGTTAAGATCAGCACCTGTGCGACGCGGCGAGACCGTCGGTCCCCTGCTGCGGGCCGAACTCCGCAGAGGACGCGGGTGCCGTGTCTCACCCGCACTGTAGGGGTCAGGCGTGTGCTGATGCGGCGACGGGTGCTGCTGCTGCTGGAGAATCTGCGGTCCTTTGGCGGGGGCTGCCGGCACTTTGTGCTGCTGTTGCTGCTGCACCTGCGCCTGCGCCAGCTGGCTGGGCCCCGGCACGTAGGCCAGCGGCTGTGGCAGGAGCTGCAAGTGCCTGGGTGGCTGCGCATGCTGCGGCGGGGCATGCGAGTGCTGCTGCGGCGGCGGGGGGGCCTGCTGGACTTGTGACGGAGGCGGCTGCTGCTGTTGGGGGGGCGGGGGCTGCTGCTGCGGCGGCTGAACCGGTGGCTGCGGCTGCGCAGGCAGCTGCGATTGGACCTGCACAGACTGTAGCAGCGGGGCCTGAAGCAGCGAATGCTGCAGGTAGAGATGCACCGGGTTAAGCGGCACGGGCTCCTCGTCGTCCTCCAGGATCATCTGCGGAGGCTGGGCCGAGAGCAGGCCCTGGGGGGTGAGGGTGGGCGGGGACAGGGGCCGCGGGCGCAGCGGCTGGTGCAGCGGCTGCAGGGGGGCCAGCATGTGCTGCGGCAGGGCCGGCTTCGGGGGCTGCGGCTGCACCTGCGGCAGGGGCTGCGGCGGCGGCGGCTGCTGGGGGGCAGGGGGCTGCGCGGGTTTCGGAGGTAGAGGGGCGGCCCGGTTGCTGGGACGCGACGGCTGCTGAGGCATGGCGTTGTGCAGGGCTGAGGAGACAAGAGGGGGGACGGAGATGAGCGAAACAGCAGCATCACCACCGAAACGGGCAAACCGAAGGATGCCCCGCGACCATGGCCCGGATGGGAGCCCCGGTGCCGGGACCCGGCCAGACGGCCCTCGGGAGCCCGATTCCGGCTGGGAGGGCGCGGCGGGACACACCTGGGGCGGCGAGCATGTGCTGGTTGAGGAAGGGGTGCGGCTCGGCGGTGAGGGGGGAGGAGGGCCCGGCTGGCGCATGGGCGTTGAGGTGCGGGGGCGGTGACGGCAGGTGCCGCAGCTGCTGGCCGAAGTGCGGCAGTGAGTCGAAGGTGCCGCCCAGGAGCTGCGAGGGGTCCAGGGCTGGCGCGGGAGGAGCCACGTAGGCTGGCGGCGAGGGGTGCTGCTTCAGTGGCTGCGCGGGCTGAACCACTGGGACCATGGGTGGGGGGGCGCCGGCGCCCATCACCGGGGGGTGCGGCTTCTTGCCCTCCTTCCCAGAGTGGCTCTTCTTCTTCTGCTTAGAGATGACGCCTGGGGGAAGAAAGCAAGAGGAATCCAGCCGCGCCGTCTCCCAGCCCGCACGCCGTCACAGTCCCTCATGTAAAAGTGCATAACCATGAAAGGTGGTGAAGTTCTCACCAGTGTCGGACGCTTCGCTGTCAGAGGAGCTAGATTCACTGCTTCCCGAGTCAGACGAAGAGCCGGTCTTCGTCTTCATCGCGCTCATTGCCTCCATGGTCTTCTCGGCAACTGAGGAGGACAGAGGAGCGTCAGTCCTGCACTGCGACACCCGCCACGCCGCCCCCTGCAGGCGCCCGCTTGCACTGCAGCCTGCACCCACCAGGCAGCTTCTTCTTCTTGCGCAGGCAGGATGAGACGTATCTCTCGAGCTCACGCAGCGTGGAGGGCTTGAGTGTCTCAAAGTCGATCTCGATCTCGTCGGGGTTCGAGTTCTTGAGCGAGGGCTCGCGGGACTGGATGATGTGCACGACACGGCCCAGCTTGTCGCCCGGCAGCTTGTTGATGTCCAGGCTCAGCTGCCGTTTCTCCTCATAGGACATGGGCTTGCAGTGCTCCAGCCCGCCCGCTGCACCCCCCACATCCTCCTCCGGATCTCCGCCAGCAGTGGGGCCCAGCGTGGGAACGAGCTGGCTGCTCGGGGGGGCGGAGCGGCCGTTCTTCGACGTCTCTTTTTTACTGTCGGGTACACGACAGATAACGCTTAGACGGCATGCACCCCAGTGACCCTTGACCCCTGACCCGGAAGCGGCTGTTAGCTCCATTAGCATCATCAGCATCGCTACTCCCCTACCTGGGCTTCTTGCTCTTCTTGGGTAGCAGCTCCTTGCTGCCCTTGCTCTTCTTGGGGCCCTGTGTGGGCGGCTCCTGCAGCTCCTCGGGCAGCGAGGGCGGCCCGCCCGCCTTCTTCTTGTGCTTCTCCTTCTTGCGCTCCTTCTTGTCTTTCTCCTTCTTCTTGGGCTTGTTGGCCTGGGGCTGCGACAGAGCGGCCAGCTGCTCGTGCACTGCCTTCAGCTGTGTGGCGGAGAGGACCCAGGGTCAGCGAGAGCCCATCGCAGACACAACCAACCTAATTATACAACCCCCACCCCGCCCCCCCATTGGAAAATGAGATCCTAAACACACAGACCTTGAGAGAAATTGTGAACTTCTAAACAAAATGCCAGGTTTGTTTTTCCTAACAAAATACACTAACTGGTGGCTTAACTGTTTAATAGGCCAGCCTGTCTGTCAGTCAACATGTCAGCCAATCAGCTATAAAAGAAAAAAGGTGGGGCAAAGTCCACCCACCTGCTCCTGGAGCTCAGCCAGCCTCTGGGCCCGTTCCTCCTCGGAGTCATCCGTGGAGGAGTCTGACTCGGAGGAGGAATCGCTGGAGCTGTCGGAGGAGGAGGGCGGTGCCGGTGGCGGCTGCTGCTTGACGGGGGCAGCCAGGAGCCCATGCGAGTGCGTGGGGGCCGAGGGCTCCTCGGGTTCATCCGGCATTTTGGCGAAGCGCATTTCAAAGACGTCCTAGTGTTGGGGGGGGGGGGGGGGGGTGAAAAAAGGGGGTGTGGTTAAGAGGAATACGCCAGGCAGAGTGGTAAACGTGCAAATTTACACACAGAAAAATAGGAGTATCGGCCAAAAGTTAGAAGTTGCCTACTGAAAATTGTTTTCCAACAAAAGAATGACCCTAAGCCCACCTCGAGGTTACGTATCATCTTGTGAATAAGGAAAGAGATGGGATTCTGCGACAGATGACCTGGCCCTCCACAATACCGCCACCAAAACCCTATAGAGCTGGTTTAGGATGAGTTGGATCAAAGAGTAAGAGCAAGGCTTGGAAACTTCTTCAGGACTGCTGGAGAAGCATCCCAGGTGGCAGTTAAAAATAATGTCAATAGTCTGCAATACTGTCACTGAAGCAAAGAGGAGCTATATTAAAGAGTCGAAAACTAGTCGTTGTAATATAGTTCACTGCCTCGAGGCCTTCAACAATAAGGTGTGTAACATAACTAAAATGCACTAAAACAGGTGTATCCAGATTTTTGCCTGGTACCGTAAACACACAGAGTGCGGCCCTTCCAAGGTGCCGCGCTCACCTGAAGCTTGCGGGCCATGGTCACCACCTCATGGTCTGGCGGGTTGTACTTGTAGCAGTTGGAGAACATCAGCCGTACGTCGGCCGCAAACTCCTGTGCGTCCCGGTACTGCCTGCTGTCCAGCTTCGACTGGGGGGAGGGAATGGGACGGAAAGGGGAGATTAGCACCGGACAGGAACCCAACCCCCCGAGCCCCTAGAATGTACACCACACATACTCTGCACATGACGACCCTGCCCTGCCCTGCCGGTTACCCGTCACACGACCCTGGTGGCCGGCTCACCTTGATGGTGCCCAGGTCCATGGGGTGCTTGATGATGTCATAGTAGTCGTGCAGCCCCAGAGACTCCACGTCCACGGGTTTGTAGAAGGGCCAGGCGTAGTTGGCGTGCTTCTTGGACAGCATGTCTCTGATGATGCCGGCGCAGTAGCGCAGCTGTTCCTGCAGCTTGGGGCCTTGGGCCGCACCCGTACCCACGCCTGCGACTACGCCTATGCCCATGCCCATGCCCATGCCCATCCCTACACCCAAGCCCACGCCCACACCTAGGTGGTGCTGGGAGTCCGGCGCCTCCTTCTTGGGCTGCTTGGCCGGCCGGCTGCTCTCGCGGCGCGGCAGCGACTTGCCAGACTTGGGCTCGGATGCGGCGGGCGAGGACTCGCTCAGCTGGTCGTTGGCGGTGGGCGTGGTCGTGTCTGCTTTCCTCTTCTGGCTTTTCCGCTGCTGTGGGGGGGGCGGGGTAGGGGCTTGTTAGCATGGAGGCGGAGCCTTGGAGCCCTTAGTAAAGTCACCCCTCCCATCACACTCACTTTCGCCAGGGGTGGAGCCGCCGCCGGTGGGATGGACATGGGGGGCAGGGTGGTCTGGGCCAGGGGGGGCACAGAGGTCATGATGGGTGCCTGGCTTATGCAGTCAGGGGGTGGCAGAGAGTAGGGCGGCCCTGGTGGGGGCGCGAGCGTGTTGAGGGTGGGGGGAACGCGGGGTGGCAGCGCCGGCATGGCCGGTGGGGGGGGCTGTGCGGGCGGTCCCCTCGTCTGCGGCGCTGCGGTCGGGGCAGACAAGGCGCGTGTGTGGGGGGTGGAGGACGGTGAGTCCAGGCCAGAGCCGGGCTTCACACTCAGGCCTAGACGGAGGCAGAGAGGATCGGTTTCCACCGAGAGGTCTGAAAGTCGAAAACACCATAAAGGAACGCTCTGCCGCTCAACCAAACAGCGCCCCCAAATGACAGCACGGCATCCTACACCCACGCTCCGTACCTCCATCCCTGCGCCCTCGACCGCGCCCTTTGCCCGTCATGACCGTGATCTCCATCTCCTCCTGGGGCATCTCAGAGATCTTCTGCAGGAACATCTTCTCCAGAGCCTCAGCCATTAAGACTATGTCGTCTCCGGGCTGAGGGCACAGAGACTGCGGTCACACACGGCCACACCGGCTCATGCCCCGGGCATTCAGCTAGAAGCATATCAATACACCACCACGCTTCTCTTTGTTTGGCCAAAAAATCCTTTTAAAAAACCCCATTAAAGCTAATTCGAGACTTTCAGGCCGCTCTTGCTTATATAAACCATTAGCGGCATCCGGACCTTGGAAAACAGCTCCGCAGAGAATGCAATGGGGTCGTTTAGGATACAGCATCTCGCCCACAAGGCTGGGTTAGGCCGACCCGAGACTTTTCAGGGTGAAAGCAGATACACGCCAGGCGGGATATCGCTTGCTAAGGTCAATATGGTCAGCAAAGCCAATGCGCAAGGACCAGGAGTTCAAACAAGCTCCACTGCTGAATCAATTGCGAGCAGATGTCCTCTTTTCCAAATACTACAGATGCACGTCTCACAAGCTGTGGCTGCCTGCTAGATATATCTGGCTGTTCCCCCCCCCGCCCACAAATCCCTGTGTAAGTTGCGAGTTGTATGAAAATATATCTTGCTTAAAAATATTCCGCTCTCTTGAGCCCTCTTTGCATGCCCTATTGTCATCAATCGGCCGCACGGTTCTCCATCCTGCGTGCCCCAGTTTACAGGCTCTGACACAGATCCGGCTTCGCCCGCTCCAGCACCACTCCATTCCGCTCTGCTCCCTACCAGCGCTAAGTGTGTCAACTCCTGCACGCAGAAGCAGGTGACCGGCCTGGATAACGTGTGGGAGGCGAAGGTGGATCTCACCTCCAAGCCACACGGGTCCTCCTCCATATACTTTGCGGTCAGACTAGCCAAAGCCTTACAAACCAGCTCAATTTCAACCCAACTTTGACAAACCAAGTTCCTTAAGCTAAGTGAGAAAAGCCTCCTTACCAAGAATGGGAGCAGGCGTACATCTACTCATGCTTTTCCTGGGTTACACAAATAAATTAATAAACCCAAAGAAATATAGAAGAATATGCAAACTGGTGGTCACACAGCACTCAAACCCGCAACAGCATCACACCAACATCTCATGCCAAGGAGGCCCAGCACCTTAGAATCCAGTGGGGGCACCATACCTTGTTGTAGATGTAGCAGTTGGTAAACATGGTGTTGAAGTCTTGGATACATTCTTGGGCATTCCAGTAGTAGCTGTTCTCCAGACGTCTCTTAATGGTTCCCATGTCCATAGGACATTTAATGATCTTATAATAGTCCTGAACAAGAGAGGTGTTCACACGCATTAGGTTTACGTCATTCGTACAACAGGCAAGAACACAGGCAATATGCAAGTTTCTAGAGAGGCCCAAGCATTCAAGGTCATTACTTAAACACACAAAACTTTTTGGAAACATCTCAGCCATTGGCCAGCCACCCCGATGGACACAAGCCCACCAGGATCCCCGCCAATACGCAGACAGCGACCTTTAACCGGTGCTTCAGCGGCCAGTGATGTCAAGGTTTTCATAAATAACATCTGAACAACAGAAACCGATGGAAAGAGATGATATGGGTCAAACTCATATCAATGTTTCACAGATTTTAGCAAGACAATACATAGCATTTTTGGTTTTTGCCAGACAAAAAATCCTGTCCCCACCCCCCCACAAAAATTTTTTATAAAAATTTGGACTTAAAAGGTTTAAAACCCGCAGCGTCTTAAAATACACACACAGCTGCTTGGTGATTCATCAGCGACGGACGTTCTCGAATATGATTTGAGATAATGGAATGTGGTAATTGGATCGCCAAGCAAATCACTTTCCTGCTTTCATAAAAATTATGACCCAAAAAAACCTTCTAGGGACTAAATTATTGACTCGTTCAAATAACCAAACGTCGGCATGCTTTTGTCAGGGTGTCTCTGGTGAGGGTTCCGTTCCGCCGAACCGGGGTGGAGCCTGAAGAACTCACGGGTAGATTGAGCTTGTCAGCGTCGACAGGCTGCTGGAAGGGCCAGGAGAAGTGATGCTTCCAGAGCGCCTTCAGCACCGTCTTCAGCAGGTACTGAAGCTGGTTGGTCTGCCGCTTGGGCCTGTTGGGGTTCGACGTCTCGGGGGGCATGGGGTTGAAGGAGCTGGGCTGGGCTGAGGGCTGCCCATGGCTGCTGCTGCCCCCGGACATTTGGGCACCGTCCAGGCCGTCCCCCATGCCAGCAGGGAGGGGCGGGGGAACGTGTGCGGGGACAGGGGGACCCCACTCGTTCAGTCTCGACTCCGGCACGGACTCCACTGAGAGAGCACTGTGGATCCCATTGCACTCCTCACCGGGCTCTCTGTGGAGGAGCAGAAGAAGAGGTCAAACCCAGAGACACCCATCATCACACAAACCCAACAACCCAAATCCAAACTGTCAGCAGTCACATGACCGTCAACATCACCACATTGCTGTTGTCATTGCTACTGCCAGCAACCAATGAATTCCGTAAACTTGTAGATTGCTCACACTTTATGAAGAACCAGTGTCCAAGGTGACAAACAAACACCCTTCAAAGTTACCAAACTTGGACAGCAAAAGCATGTCCTCCCAACACACCATCACCACCTTCAGCTTCTTCATTTGGTGAGGACTGACTATTCACCGTGACAACAATTACCCTGAGTCACATGCCCAGTGCCCACCCCCACCCTCCCACCTCCAGAAGCTAATTTCCAGGGCACCTTGCATCACTTCAGCATGTGGTGTCCTTTCCCCCCACAGAGATGGCTTAAGGATTACATCAACTCCCCTCCCTTCTACAAGTGACCCACATCTAATCTGAAGAGCCCTCAGAGCTGGAAATAAAAGCCAGACTGAAGTGGATGTTGGGGACAGAACTGTAATGGCCTGGGGAGGACATGAAACTCCTCAAGGGCCCATTGATTCCCTCCAGAACAAGGCAAAGCCACTAGGCACCGAAGGGACTCTCCTTCTCAGGTTGTGTCATGGCTGCCACGGGTCAGAGAAGGTTCTTGGAAGTCTGAGAGCCACACTTTCCGGGACAATAAACAAACGGCATTTCTGTCCCTGGTACCATCCTAAGGTCAAACCCAACCTCAGTATCAGTGTGACACAGGTTTACATGTGCATGAGTCTCTGCACATACAATGGGGCAGAGGGACGCCACAGAACCCATCGTGGCTTCTAGCAGAAGCCCCTACAAGGAGCTTTGCAGCGAAAGGGTGGAAATCTGACTACTAGTCTGAAGAGGAGTGGCAAAACAGGCCAGGAGGAGGGCTGACTTACTGAACATGGAGAAAACCTGAAAGAAAAACCATGATTCAAATAGTTCACGGTGAACATGCGAAAGTAGCTGAACAAGCCTAGTAAACCACTAAGAACCAATGATAGTTTCATTTTAAGGAGGAAAACTTCAGACTACAGCCTTCAGTTAGATAAAAGAAGGAGAATAAATCAGATTCTCAGATTTCTTAAGAATCTGATCACAGCATGTTGTATTAAGGGAAATTGTACCACATTTCCTGAAGTTCTGCTTTTACACCGTTTAAACAGAGCTCAATACTACAGTCCACATTCCGGGTCAACTAAGGTGTGGGCTTAAGAGGTGATGGCTTGAAAGTGATTATTGTGAAGGCAGTGGGGTGGAGGGCTGGTTACCAGCATGGGTAACGCAGGATGTCCACCATAAATCCTCAGCCCACGACCTTAGGGTCAGGGGAGCTGCTAGTCTGCAGGACACCTGGACAGAGACTGGCCCAGAAGAGCTACCAGCAGTTTATGGGAATTTTCACCGAGGGAACCTTCATATCATGAACAGCAACATAAACATCTATCCAGTGATGCCTGCAAGTCTGCTACTAGGCAGGGCCGCGGGATCTCTACTCATTCACATCAGGCCTACACTCATAATCAGGTCTCTTGCTTTGGCCAGAGAAAAAGTCATCAAGAACCAGGCCCTAGAGGATCACAGCATGACCCTTACCCGCCTGTTACATTCGGCAGAGGCCAGGTATCTAAGACCTTTATAAAACCCCATCAGTTGACACACCAATGATACCATCAAATGAATTGGAGGGAAATAAATTTTAAAAAATGTCAGCACGTACATATAGAAAAAAACAGTCCCAGATCAGGTCCAAACAGTCCACGGCATCTCCACCCCCACCAGCTCCTCCTCCAAGCCCAGGTCACAGGACACATTGTTCAAGATGGACCTGAACGGCAGCCTCGGCAGCCTCGAGCCCGAGGCCATCTCCAGCCCAAGGCCAAAACATAACTCCTGAACTCACTGACTAAAAATACACGCGAGAGGATCGAGGCGAACCAGGAAACCAGCAGGCAGGCAGAGAACGGACGTGATCTTGTGGGGTCAGAGAACTGGCAACGCCCTCCCCCGTGCACACGCAGGGTAGCGCCGTCCTCACAGATGTGGAGCCATCTGCCGAAGGTGGGGGGTCCAGAGGACAGGAACTGCTGGAGGGGGGCCCCATGGAGCGTTCCAGAGGAGGAGTACACTGATCCGCCACCCCCATCCCTTTGGTTCTGTAAACTCTGGGGCGACGTGTGCTGACAGGCAGCGAGGAGGGTCATCACGGGGGATGGGGTGGGCTTCCCGGCATGTACATCATCCTCCGGCTATTTCTTCCTCAAGTTAAGGGCAGCACCTCCTCATCCTCACTTCTCCGGCATCGCATGAACCAGAGGACAAATATCTCGGCAGAAACTCCAAGCTGGAATGCCGGGCTCAGACATCACAATCTAAGTGAAGGAAGGAGCAGAGACCTCTCCATGTGGTGACTCAGACTGGACAGACTAATCGTGGAAGAATGATCTCCAAACACTTCACAATGAGGTAGATGTGTCACTGGGAGGTGAGGGACTGGGTGGAGAGCCTCAGAGCAACACATTTCAACTCCTTCGGCAGTGGGGGTTGTGGACCGGTACATGCAAAGGGCTGGCGATTCAACAAGGGGGTGTTCCGGTTATCCTCCTGAACAACTACGCACTAACACAGACGTCTGGCTACAGAAACAGGCCCTCTGAATAACTGATAGCTACGGCTATTAATGAAACACTACATATAGATGTTTTAAAGCAGATGACCAGTGACATTTTTGCTGAATTTCTCATTCATGTTAACAGACTGTAAACTGCAAGTGGCTCTAAGTGCCTCCGAGGAGGGACTTTCTCAAGGAGGAAACGGACGACGTGGGATTTTACTCAGTTTGACCCAGTAACAAAGGCGGCCGTGAAGGAAGTGTGAGGCAGCAAAGCAGCCGGGTGCGGTGTGCATGTCCCGGCCCGTTAAACGCCAACAGACCCTCGGGGAGGAGAGCCAGACCCGGAACCTGGTCGGGAGAGCTGCCCTATCTACTGTGATGAGTACACGCAGCCCTTGTGCCTCCAAACAGCCCCTCAGCCTCCCACCCGACCCCACCCCCCCAAGCAGGACACCAGCCCAGGAAAGATCTGGCTCCTCGGCAGCTAACAATACAGCCGCTGCCCAGCAAACGACCACATGTTTGCGAAACTCTCCGCTTTCGCTGCCACGCTAAGAAACAGCTACAAATGGCTACGGAGGCGTCGTGATCGGCCAGAGGCGAGCGTCAAACACGGATTTTGCTACATTTATGCGGACGGCGAGTTGTGAAAACTTCAGTGCAAAACGCTGGCGGACTTTGAACCCAACGGCGCGCAAAATAAAGACTGCGTTCAGCCGAAGCGCGACATGTACGCAAACATTTTAAAGCTCTGGTCTGTTACCTTTTCACTGGGACAGAGTAATGAGCAATTTTTTCCAAAAGGGCGTCCAGGGTTTGAAAATCCAGCACGTCGCTTGACTTGGCGTGCATCCTGTAATCCATTTAGGAGTTTATCAAAAGGAAACAAATCCACCAGAAGCAGCAGCGACGAATCAGGCGACAGAAGTTTGGTCCCCTTCCAGTCCAACTCGCCTAGTTTGGGCAGCCCTGTTCCTGGGCCCCGGTGAGCCAAAGCGTTCTTTAATCCACAGTCCAGGCCAGGGGGTAATTCTGGAGGCCAGAGCCCAGAGAGGAGCCCCCGAGGCTGGGAGGGAGCCGCGGCAGGCAGGCTGCGCTGGCCGTGTGGAGCAGCCTCCGCTGCGCCCCTCCCCCCCTCAGTGAGTCGCCCGCCCCGTCTCCACAGGCCGGCCCCATTGTGCGCCCATCCCCGGGCCCCCTCTCGCTCGCTCCCACAGAAACACACAGACACGCACGGTAGGGGGGTTGGGGGGTAGACAGAGAGGGAAAGAGGGAAGGTAGGCGAGAACAGCCCAGTAAGAAGCAGGCAGAGCGTTTCTCTCTCTCCTCTCTCACACATAGAGACACACACACACACACACACACACACACACAAAGAGTGGCGTGCGGCTCCACACCAGCAAATATGGCCTTCTTCCGCTTCCTCGTGGAGGATATTTTAAACCCACCCCTTCCCCTCCCGATCTTGCTCACTTGCTCTTGCGCACTCGTCAACCCCTCCCCTCTCTCGCTCGCATGCTCTCTCTCTCTCTCTCTCTCTCTCTCTCCCTCCCTCCCTCTCTCAGCCCTCCCTTTCTCCCTAACTGCTCTCCCACACACACACAGTCACACACACAACCTTTCCACCCCCTCCCTGTCTCTTTCCTTCCTTTTCACCCCTCTGGCCCTGCCCCC
>JAODKN010000045.1:14798695-14812530 GCA_026774425.1 Petrocephalus zakoni
ACACACACACACACAAACACACCCACCCACCACCCTCCCAGCACCTCCCCTTCACCAACGCATCTCCCACATTCACACAAGTCTAGACTTCACCATAACAGACAAAAGGATCCACACAAGAGCCTATAGTACAGAAATAATGAAATAGAGAGCTCAGTGTCCTTTGATAAGCCGAGGGACCTATTAACCAGTGTACAGGTATGGCCGTCGACAGAACGTCACACGCCATTCACACCCAGGACCCAATACCAGGCTGGGACTGGCCTTGGGCAAACCGCTGACAGAGACCAACACAGAGCACCAACCGGACCCTGAACTGAACCTGCCGGCGAATGGCAGACCCACTCGTGCTAGCATATCACGCCCAAGGTGTGAGAAGAATAAGCCCGACTACCCATTTTTAAAAATATCCAAGAAAATCTTGCAGATACCAGTCAGAAGCAAACAAACTTAAAAGTTTAAAGAGCTTAAAGAAAATAATATTGACCCTAAACTTTTAAGGTACACACTGGTAGCAGTATTGACTCACACCTGCAGAGTTCGAGGGGGTTGAATCCCACCTTTGCAGTGTGTATGCGAGTATGTATGCACCCCCCCGAGCTTCCCCCGGGGTACTCCACCACCCTCAGAGATATTTGGTTAGGTATCTAAATTAGCATGTGATTAGGTCTGTAAGTATGTGCCCTGCAGTGGACCAGCATCCAGTCCCGGGTATACCCCTGCCCCAGTGCTGCATGGGATAGGTGCCAGCCCCCCTGTGACCCTGTCCTGGGTAAGCAGATGGAAGACGGATGCTTTAAACAGCATTCAGCTGCCCTCTGCCTGAAAATTAAATAATAAAATGCAATCAAAAGGGACGACTGGAATTAATTATTGCTGTAGTCGCCACGCAGTTGGCCTGGCGTGTGAAACACGTTCGCCTCCATTTAAAAAAAGACCACGGCCGTCTACTCCTCCCCCATTTCCTGGCTCTAAACTGACTCAGCTTCTGTTCATTTCTTCTCTCCCGCCATCTGCACCTCCCTCCATCCCTCCATCCAGGATGCGGAGGGAGAGCTTGGCAGCTGCACAGACAGGCGGATGGTATTGCAAAACAAAAGGGGAAGAGCAGACCGGTTTTGGTTTCTTTTCTGGTAAAAACCCAGGCGCTGTCAGCGCCTCCCCGCCCCGTGTGCGCTTACCCGAGGGAGGGTGGGAGGGAAGGGGGGGAGGAGAGAGAGTTTGAGAGAGAGAGAGAGAGAGAGAGAGGGAGAGAAAGCGACAGGCACAGACTGGCCAGAGCCGGAGGATGTGAGCAGTACCTGGCAGCACGCTACTTCCGGAGCGGAGACCTAGCAAGAGGAGATCCCTTTCGCCCCATAGAGCAAAGGCAGCCGCTCGCGGGAAACATTGCTAGTCGACGCCACAATTCAGCACACGGCACACCAGCACAGAGTACCTCAGGCCATGGTACTAAATCCAAACTCCTCCCCTCTACTCATTACTCAAACACAGCTGGTTACTAGAGCGTTTACTATATTTTGCATGCCGGGAGCATGTGACATAGACCACCAGTCACATATAGCGCAGGCCTCCATTATTAGCGCAAAACTAATTCGTCGTCTGCTTACATCACCGCCCATGTGACCGAAGCACTGGTGCCTCTAAGTCATAAGAGACTTCACTACTGCATTGAAAGGAGACAGCCAGCCGAGGGGCTGGGTGTAGTCTGTGCCTCCCAAAGGCGAAGAGGGTGAACAAGGTCAGGTTTTAGGAATGGAGCTGAGTGGACAGCTTGGCCGGTTTACTCCCAGACAGCCAGAGCGAGCAGACGTGAGTAAACGCGACTTCCCAGCTCCCTCTGCTGCTTCCTGCTGTACTAAGCTCCACCCCCCAAGACACGCACGCATGCCGTCTTTCCCTTTTCTGCGTCATTAACTCCCTCCCCCACTCCCGGTGTCAGTGCCGCTTTGCACTGCACATGGGAAGGAACGCCAGAGCACCAGCCTGTGTAGAGCAGGGACGGTAACAGTGTATGTATAAAAAAGAGGTGAGCGTAACGCACTCAAGCCACATAGAAGGGGGGCAGACAACAGACTCGGGGGTGCACAACCCCCCACCCATCATGTCTTTGCACAGAGCGCTCATCAATTCAAGGGCTGAATCCCTAATCACTAGGACACCTGCCTTAAGGACCCAACCCCCCCCCAGAAAAGAAAGCATCCAACCAGCTGGTCAGAGTGATCGTGGCCCCCTCCCAAACAGGCACGTGCATACCACTGGAGAGCCCCAGCAGCAGCTGCTGCCCTCGCAATACAGCCATGAATCCTTGCAATCACTCCCACCACCACCACACTGAACCAAAGAATGCAACAGCACTGGTCAGACTGAAAATCCACAAGAGCCAAGGACAGGGGAATGACTCTCCCCCTCATCCTCCATCCATTCCATAAAGACCATGGAGACTTCACCCTGCCACCCAACACTTCTACAGCTTTGCAAACAAAGCCCACTTATACAGTAATATGATGCTTTGACTTACATATTGGTGTTTTTTTGTGCGACGGCTCCTATCTGAAGGAGCTCATCTTCTCCGGTCCGTTTAAGCAGAAGAACTGCCCTCGCCGGTCCCAAACACGGATGGCAACCACTGGTCACGCTGTGCCAGAACACCTCTGGCTCTGTTGACACGCTTGCTTGGGTGTGTAGAGGTGAAGGTGAGGGGGTCAACTTCTGAGAACAGGGGCCGCACCTAGAGAGGCCAGCAAAGGAGAATCAATCGCTTGGTCTTGATGCACCGCAAACCCCTGTTATTCTCATTAGCACTCATACTGACGTAATCAGACCACGCGCTCCTTTGACCCACTGACTCTTATGAGGCCATGCAGACGGGACTGAAACGTCACAACCTGCGACACAATAGATGCCGAATTTTCTGAATAAACAAAACAGAAACCATCATGGCTGCACCAACAATCACAGCACATAAAAAAAATCACTTAGATCAGGCGTCTTAGCCGTTCTAAGGCTTAGTGGAACAGTATGCGAAGATTGCAGACTACTTGACCCTGTCTGGACTATGCATTGAGTTGCAGCCACGTGATTCGCTGTCTGAAAGAACCGGCTGTTCACATTAGCAAGCATGTCCACCTAACACAGAAAGAATATGGTCATATTAACTATAAATCACACTCACCTTAGTTGCCCTCTAATACTGTATGAAACTGATCAATACTGAGAAAAATTATTCATGTGGGTCTGTTGGGGTGGGGGGGGGGGGGCGTAATTTGGATTTCTCAGGGCCCTCAGCACATAGCAATAGATGCTAGGCCAGAGCAGCCAACCATGGAACTTAGACATCCTTGAGAAAAAGCTACGATGCAGAGATGCACTCCCCAGGGACAGCACTCTGGGGTAGGCCCACTGATGCCTGCACCCAGAACCCACAGGACAGAGGCCACTCACTCAAACAAGGGCTGATGCTCTGCCATCTTTCCTTACACCAACCCAGGAACAGATTAAAGCCACAACTAGGCCGACAGTGGTGTTTCCATGGCAACTGCACCAACACATGAATATCAACTTTTTTTTTTAAGGACACGAAGAAGATACACAGCCCCAACAAGTGATGAGAAAATGAATCCTGACAATAGTGAAAATTAGCAGTGACTAAAAGCATCTGAGTGGCAGATCCCCATTTCCCTCCAGCTGCACAGCAATGCATAGACAGGTGTGTGTGTCTTTGACCATGACCTGGCCCAAATTCTCAGTTTCCAGCCACCCTAACCAATCTTGCACACCCAGCGAATGCAAAATGATGCCAGCCCCCAGACAGCAGGCAGCCTTAAGTGGGAGGTGTGCACATACCACCAACTTTTAAAATACTGTGCTAATACTCTGAAAGACATCCTGGCACGCAGGTGGATCACGGCCGCAGACCCAGAACTCTAAAACACACCCAATGCTAAGTGAGTGTGTGTGGATTAGTAGCATATCACAAAGTATGATCAAACCGCTACATCACGAGATGCCACATCCCTTGGGCAGAGGTTGTGCATGACTGACATGCCATTCTTACGCACATTGCTGCCACATCCTTGTATACACCCCCCCACACACACACAAACCCACCACGCCATCTGCTGATACGCTTCACTTCCAAAAAGCCACAGGTTTGAGCTTAGCATCTTAGCTGATCTTACTTTCCTCACATAAACCATTCATACGTGCAGACACTCTAAACCAGCATTTGACAACCCTGAGGACCTTCGGACAGCCCATATTTTTGCTCCCACCCATATCCCAACACACCGGTACCAACTGTTCTGTGTTCTTGATTGGCTGAGGGTTGGGATGGTGCAAAAACATGGACTGTCTGAGGATCCCAGAGGACTGAATTGGGAAACACCGCTCAACTTCTTGATAATGGTGACAGACAGGCAGACTGAACCAGATACACTACCCAACCCCACCTTCCCTGCCACACGAGGCATCCCACTGCTATCTCCCTGCACTTTGTTCTAAGCCACATAACAGGAGCATTGTACACACACACAACCACAATATATTACACAAAAAGCCACACAAGTTAAACATTGACAGCGTGCCCTCATCCCCTTAGCGCAGTGGGCGAGAGGACGCAGGGTGGTCCCACAGCTGGTTGATCAAAAAGGACCCACCCTCCAAGCCCTCAGCTTCCCAGAATGAATAAAAACATTCAGAGAGCTCTAAAGTGATTTTAGCCAGCTGTCGGGCCGGTGCACGGTTGTCGGAGGAGGAAGTGTGACCGGGCTCCTAGGGGCATTTCGGTCAGTGGGGGGGGGGGGGGGCATTCCGTGGAAAAGGACACAAAGGTTTGACCTGCCACCAAAGATTCCTATAGACATCAAAGCCTCTCCTTACCTAACCTTTAAAATTTGTTTTAAAACTTAAATCATGATTTGTTGGGAATTACTGGCGGCTGCTATTGAAAGCTTTTATCAATTTGATAAGGAAAATCCGTTTCCTTTAACAAATCTTGCACTGAGCATTTCAACTGCATTCTTAAAACTAAATTACCGGAGTGGTCAGGATGACAATACTACTGCCAAATAAGCTGGGAGGGGTTGGTTAGGTATGTTATATGACCTGTGTGTTTCTGCTCTGTCCCTCATTAGACTTAACCAGGGACACTGACCAAAGACTTTTCAAACAATGCAGGCCTCGGGGAAAATCTCTGGTGAGTACTCCTGATCACAGTTGTGGGGGACAGAAACTAGGCCCGCCACTTTGCCTGGGGGTGGGGGAGCACCCCATGGCCACAGCTGCCCCAGCTCCGCACCCTGCCAGGGACTGCCCTTCCCAAAGGGCGAACCTCAATCAATCAAGACAGCACAACCCACAGCCCCACCAGAGCACCTTTTAATTTCAGAGTATCCCAAACATTTCATTTACAAATTATTTACACCCAGTTATGGACTTACATCATACAGAAAATACGTACACAATCATTAAATCTAGTTCTGTGGCTGGAGGAAGCATAGCAAGAATAGTGTAAAAGGACTTGTGACGCTAAGGTAAGACAAGGGTTGTGGGCTTGGAGCTTTAAGGAATTTGCTGTAAAATATCCAAGCATATAAACAGATTAAAATGGAGAAACAATCCAAGTCAATGTAAATACAAGACAGCCTGTTGCAGCTTCTACATAATGTCATGTGTGTCAGCCTTTTCCAGCTTGTTTGGGAAGAGTTCAAAAGAAACCACTGCTGCACATGTCAGCACGCAGTCTCCAAACTAGGAGTTTCGTAGATCATCCTGGGGGAATCGGACCACTTGGGGCCGCCTCGGGTGTGAGGCAGTGAGTTCAACTTTCCGTGGGGGAAGCGTCTACTGCCACTTTACAGTTCTCTCCATTTCCAAGTGGAACAAACTCAGGGGAAAAATGCAATGAGTGTGGGGAGCTCGCTGGTCATGTCTGAAATATTACAATAACTATGCACAGTGCTACCTAAAAACAGTATCGTGACTTTTCACCAGCAGGTTAAATTAATGGGCAACATCCTCTAAACAAACACTGCCTCTGCTTTACAGCCTCCTCAAGCTAACTGCTGACTTTTTTTTTTTTAAACCACAGATAAGGCAAAAATGAGTGTGATCATGGCATCACAGAGCTTTACTTTGCAACAGACAGGCATGACCAATAATCCTGCAGCACTGGAAAAGTTCACACAAAGGGAAGCTTTCATTCATATTTCTGTAAGAGCAAGACAGAGGACAACTGCCAGATGTTTTGTACCAGACCATGTTTTAATGACTTAAAACTTGATTATAAAACGAACACGTATTAGAAGTCAGTTAAATAGATCCATGAACATTCAGACAACTAGTGTCCAATACACCAGCTAAGCCTCCGCTACCATCAAAGAAGAATTTAATAGATTTTTATTGTGCATTACCAAGGTGGAAAAACACCGTTTAACATTATGACCAATAATCGACATCCATCTTATTTAGATGTTGAAAACTGCAACTATACACAGCACCTTTATATAAGGCCCTGTATGATTCGTGGGGACTTTTACGCCTTATGTGCATACATGATGCCTTGCATGTCGGCTTAGGGGAATGATGCAAACTCGGGAAGACAAACAGTACGTGTCAGGATAAGGAGGGTAAACCTTCCCACCGCCTTTATGTAGTTTACAGCACGGACTTGCGGACGATGCTGAAGGGAGACATTGTATGTTTATATCATGGGATGATGCTGCGTGCTACTGCGGTTGCGCATCAATAGGTACGAGCAAGTCCCGACAGAGAGCCAGCTCAAACGCCACAAAAGCCATCCAACACCGCAAGCAAAGTCTACACAGCAGAAGATTTCATATTCAAAGTGGAAAATGTAGCTCGCAGTTTCTTACGGAGTGGTTTCCTTAGAGCTCTTAGACCGCCTCTCACTCTTCCTAGGAACGCACAAAATGGCGACTGCGGGCAGCTTCGATTTCTTTTCCAATAATCCCAATCGCACCGTTAGTACAATTCCAAATCCCAGTATTCTCGGCGTATTTTTTTTTAACCCACGCCGGGCGCCGATTGTCAAATAAGGGGTCTTAAACCTGATTACATCAAAGCCTTATCTTCGAAGCGCTAGATTGCATGTAGCCGAACACAGCCGAGACCGTCTAGAGCGACACTAACGAGATACGCAATTTGTAGTGCTGCGCCTCTGCGTACGCTCCTTGCGCGCAGGAGCCCGTGGACTCACAGTAAACCAAAGATTAAAACTGGGGTGGGTGGAATATTTACGAATAAATAACATCCTCCCTAGCACGGATATAAGTCCGTCGCGGCCAAAAATCGGTGCAATTTCGCCGCGCTACAGAAATTCATCTCCGAACGTAAACAACGTTGAAGAATAGCACGTAGCTCCGTGCGTATTCCCGAAAGAACGTACGTGGGATTTCGCACGTAGCGGCCGCCTCTCACAACACCGGCTACGTCGGGGGGGGACGTAACATATCACGGCCTTGAGGCTGTACATAAAAAAAAAACAACTCGGCTGGGTTCATCATCTTACGCCTATATCCGAAGCGACAACTCGAGGCAGGGTTACGCGGAGACGGACGCCCCTCGGCCGTAAGAAAAATAACGGTCACCCGGCGAGGGCTTTAAAAAGGGAGGCGGCGTAAAGGAGCGGCGACATTCCGCCAGTTCCCATCTTCCCTTGACTCACTTAGCGACAGGCCTCCGCCGAGACTTGCTCGCAGCCCAATCGGCGCCGCACGCCCGAGACGAACAAATCCAGCGCGGCTTTCCGGTCAGCGGCCGCGGGCGTCGAGGCCGGCACTCCGTCGCGAACGCGGCCGCCCGACGCGCCCCCGGGACCGAAACGGGGCCGCGGCGCCGTCCATTTACCTCGTTTTAATCGGCTGTCAGCGCGCGCGCGGATCTTCCTCTCCGGGATCCAGGACAAACGGCTCCGGTGACGTCGCTGACGTCACGCGCAGGACGGACGCCGAGCGCGCGGCTTAATGCGATCTCGCAGCGACCCCCCGCGCCCGCTCCCGCTCCCGCTCCCACCCGGGCCGGCCGGACGCCCAGGCGTGCATGGCCCGGGCCTAAAAATAATTATAATATAGGAATTAAACCGGGGCGGTCTAAGAACAACGAAGCATGTTAATAATTTGCGCATTTCTCTATCCAGAGAGGTGGATGGATAATTTCAGTGGCAATACGTTAAAAGTATGTATAACACTGTATTTTCATATCTCATTGTGTAATCATCCACAGGTCAAAACACAGTTACCTCTATTTTTATTCTATTCAGTTAGCCAGTAATATTTATAACATAATTTATTCAGCACGTATAAATATGAGTACAAATACATTAATTAAATGGCAAATACATATTTCACACCTATTTATATTTGCGTATTATTTAAATTAGTTTAAATATATCCAGTTCAAAATGTAGCAGTTATCGACGTAAGCTATGCAAAAGGGCGTGACTGCGCAACCTTGAAGTCAGGTAGTATTGCACGCCGTCACGGGCGAGCCCATTATTGCGTAGGGTTGATGCGCCATCCTGTGGTTATAAAAGGGAGTGTAACTTTCGTAAATTGTCTTGAACGCTGAAGGAATTACTTAAAAAAATTCAAGATTTTTATTTGTCACGTTCATGAATGTACTTATACACCAGCAATGAAATGAAATTGCCGCTACTGCAGACTGTACAACAAACAAGGCTGATGGATTACAAAATAAAAATATGTTAACAAAATAAGTACTAAACTTAACAGAAATATATAAAAAGAAAAAATCATAAGAAAATATTTGAGAGCAGATTGCAGCTATAGTTTATTTTATTTTGTGATGTCAGCTGTCAGTCCTGGGCATAAAACTTTCAGGCACCTATTTGAGCACAGTCACTGAAACAGTTCATGGCGTGGGTGCTGAGTGTCTATAATAATAATACTCGATGCCCTGGACCCACGTGACTGCAGGACATGCAGTTTTGACCTGGTGATTGGCTCAGCACACCAAGTCACCCTCTGCAAGTTACCGATGCTCTCAGAAAGCTCAGATCCCACAGTAGGGTTGTAGAGGATTTTTTGTAGCACAGGGGAGATTTTGAATTTCCTTAGATGATTTCCTTGTCTGGTCCTCAGATGTACATAATCTGAGGTACCTCTAGCTACTGACTACTGATGGACAAAATGATGCCTCATGAACCATTTGCTGTATTTTTTTTACCTTTGAGGCATGCTTAGTGGGGTCAAAAATACAGCAAATGGTTCACAAAGAGTAATTTTGTACATCACTACTACTGATACTGTCCACCAGAGACCTGAAATTCTTGGGCGGTGTGTACTTCCTCTGCTGCTCCTTCATAAAGTCCAAGACCATTTCCTTGGTCTTAGAGATTCGCAGATCCAAGTATTTGTGATGAAGCTTGCTTGAGATTTAACAGTAGTAACATTTCCTCTAGAAGATATTCTTCCATAACATATGAATTCCAATATCTTTTTCTGTAATATATTTTTATTTGATTTTTTTTTATCAATAGTGTTCTTACTATAGTAACACAGAGACATCCTGTATCATTAGACTGTTGTCAGGACAGCACAATGGTTAGCATTGCAGCTGTACACCAGCTTTAGGTTTTAGGTTCAGTTCCCATCTTAGTATGTGTGGTTTGCATTTTGTCCCAGTCTTTATGTAGATATTATACACACACACACACACACACGTATCGTGTCATGGTATGTATAGATGTATGCACACACACACACACACACGTATGATTATGCCTTGATCATCCTGCAAGACTGACTTCAGTACCACCACAACACTACTGAATAAACACCAACACCAAGATTTCCAAAGGCACTGTAATTTTCCAGCAGAGACGACAAATGGAATGCATCTTAGCTATCGCTCTTTATTCAAGTGTCTAAAAAGACAAAACAAAAATGTATGTTACATGAACTGACATAACGACCATCTTTTTCAACAAAATGAAAACAAAATCCTGTCCAAAGAATACAAAACACTCCCCCCCCTCACCCCCACAATTCCCAGGGAGCACAGGAAATAAAAGCATGGTAGTGCCGCTGACTGCGCCACGTCTGGAAACAGCAGGGCTGATGGATTTGGGGTGGACACGAGGAGTGCTGCAGTTCTGGGAAAGAGCGCCTCGCCCAGGGGAGACCGCTCACCAAAAGGATGTCAGATGGAAGACGAGAGCTCAGGGAACAGACAGGACGGAAGCCCAAACCAGGCATCACACTGCTGCTCCCGTGCCCGGCTCCTCCCCCTCATCACCGTCCTCCCCTTCTACGCCATCCCCCTCTCCTGCTGTCTCTTCAGCCCCCTCGTCCCCCTCTATCAGACACTCCTCCCCAGCCGCCTGTCCCGGCTCCTCTCCCTCAGCCCCCTCTTCCTCCGCTCCGCCCGCCTCCTGGCCCTCGGCTGGGTGGTCCTCCGCCGTCTCCTCTCCGCCCCGGTGCTCCTCCCCGTCATGGCCGTCGTGGGCTGACTCCGCCTCCGGGGCATCTGCCGCGTGTTCGTCGGGGTCCTGCTCGTCCGGGTTACTGCTGAACGGGTTCTCACCCTGAAGACAGAACAGTCACGCTTAGAGTGAGGTCCACACAACCACCAACCCAAAGGAGACAGTCCCACATCGAATGAGCAGGGCGCCCTACCTTGAGGTAGAGCTCCAGCTTTCTGCTGATGACCTTATGGTTCAGGATACTCCGGGCTACAGAGAGGCTGGCCCTCTTTGACTGCTCCATCATCCCCTGGTTTAGAAACACAGATTGAGAGATTAGGCCTGGTAAATACTGAATCCATGGGCTTCCTGTCTGCCTAAAACCAGCGATGGGCTCATCAGGGCTACAAAATCCACCCTTCATGACTGTGCACCATTTCTCAATGTGCCCAGCGCGTGGCAGAGCAACTCACCTTGCGGTGGAAGTTGTGCTCTGGTGACCTGAGGTGCCTCTGAATGAGGTGCTGCTGCATGGGGATGAAGAGGTTGCAGGCGGCACAGTGGGCAGCTTCGACCTTCCTTACGAAGTGCTCCATGCCCAAGTCTACAGGGACACAACACACGTTTCTATTCAGCTACTTGTAAATCACTCAACGATGTTTTACCCGTCCATGCAACTACACAGCCGATGGAACAAACCATGACAGTAAGCCACCCTGGAGTTACAGAGACATAAAAGCTTCGGATGGCACTCATGCATGTAGACGTAATTTGATTGGTCCATGAGCAGATGCAGACAGATACACCAAAATGGAGCCCCCTTACCTCGGGTCAGGTCTTGATCTTTGTACACCTGGCAGATGGCAGTATTTATGTCACCGATGTGTTTCCTTCTCAACTCGGTCTTCTTGTACTTGTCGTTCAGGTACTCCTGTCAAGAGCAGAAGGTTCACAGTCCTTTGTCAGTGCCAGCTGGACTTGCTGAGAAGCTCATCAATATGACCAGATGGGAGCTGGCAGCTTCTAGGGCGTAGGGGAGGCCAAAAGGTCAGGGGTCATAGTGCACTCACTTGCAGGAAGTCGGTGGTGGGTTTGGACAGTTTGCCACACAAAAACTTGAACTGCTCCTTGTGAAATCTGCTTTCCAGATGGGCATCCATCTCATCGCTGTAGAAGGAGCGATACTTACAGACGGAGCAGGCGAACATGAGCCTGGAGGCGGGGGGAATGAGGGCAGGAGGTCAGGCTGAGTGGGAACAGGCCACTATACCCACAGGCACTTTCCATTCCTCTGTTCTCCATTTACAAGTTGCTTAAAACTCTGCTACAGTCGACATAAGTTCCCAAAGGTTAATGACCTTTGCCCACTAGGCCACAGTTTTTATTAAAGGGTAAAACAGCATTTAGGGAACTGGATCGCTGTCCAACTTATTACTTCCTCTTTGTGCATCTCTACTCTCCGTCAACATGGAAAGCATGGGATGGGATGATTCAACGTGTCCATGAAGGACGAAATCTACGAACAGCAGTGTAAGCAGCAGGCGGACGGTCCTGACCTCTGAGCGTTAAGTTTGACCCCTGACCTCTCGGGGAAGCGGGTGTTCCTTTTCCTCTGTTTGGGTGTTTTGTCCTGGGCGGGCGACTGCTTGCCCTGCAGGCTTTTTTTCACCTGCGCGATCTCCTCCTGCATCGTCAGGGCTGGGGCGAGAGCAGAGCGAGAACGAGCGTGACGATTAGGTAAGACGGGGGACTGACATGGCAGGCGGGAGAGCGAGAGACGGGAAACACAGGCTGTGGGCTGGCCTTACCGTCACCTTCCACTGTGGCCGTCTCCTCCTGTGAGGGCAGAAGGTGAAAGTGAATTTCCACACACAAGCATGCACGTGTGTGACTGAACAATAACAGTACTTGAGTAAATTAACATTGTTTCAGCATAAACAATTCTAGCAATATATTTCACACTAAATCACTGTAAATCACAGCAAACAAACCAGAACTATTACACTGCAGTCAATGTAACTACTCATCTGTACTCATCAGAATTTTCCTAATTCCCCCATTTTTAAGTTTATCCTTCTAGATCACCAGAACTGAAGCTGGCATTAACTCCACTGACACACAGGCAGGGGATCGGCCTAGAATTCCTTACTGGAGTGGTGTCGGCTTCTTCCATTTTCACAGTAACCTCCTTTCCCTCTGCAGGACAGACTGAAAGACAGGGGGAAAAAAAAAGTGTGAGCACCATGGAAACAGGTGGCAGCCTCTCAAAGGATGCTAATCAGGCCATTTTTGGCTCATCATGAAAAACACCATTAACAAGCTGGAGTGTGAGTTTGTAAGGAGGGGGCGGGGCAGTACCATCAGCTAGCTCCGCCTCCCCCAGTTCCGCCCCTTCCACTTCGGCCTTGTCTGCACCGGCCTCAGCGTCCTGCTCCAGCTTTCTCTTCTTCTTCCCGCCATCTCTCTCTGGTTTTGCCTGCTGGGGGCGCACCGCATATCAGCATGCACTCCGCTCCCTGGCCCCAGACAAGCACCCGCTCGGTAATGCCCCCAATCTGGGGGTCCGTCGGACTGGAGCAATCAACATTCGGCATGGGTGAAAGGAGACCACAAGGGCATGACCGTGCCCACACACACAAACACACACACATCTACCGCCATCGCCGCGGAGCGGATACCCAAGCCGCGCGTAATGCTCCCGATCGTCCGCCGATATGCTGCTGGTACTTAGGATCAAAAAGCTTTCGTTTTAATTACAGCTGTACCTGTGAGACAGACTCCCCATGGAGATGAGAACAACAGTAGCCTTACAATTCATAAACACGTGTAAAACCACGATCATAGATTAAGCCAGACTGTCACACAGTTACTCGAAGATAATTCTGTTGGAAACAAAATGCAAGAATCCCATGACTAACATTAGACTCTCGCATTTGCAGGCATTAGTGTGTGCACACACACACACACACACACACACACACACACACACACATCAGACAGAGATCCCAGAGCTCAGACTGGACCTGCAGTTTGCACCGGAACAGGGTGGGGGTTATGGTCTATTTCCTGGCCCCTCACATACACAGAATATAAAGGGCAGCAAGGGGCCAGATAATTGAGGTCACTGAGTTATGCTTGATATCGGTTAGGCCAATAGAAGAGCCCCAAAAATGAGTGGGATTAGGAGGGAGCCTATCATGGGGCTCGTTCAGCTTGAGGGCGGGGCTTTGGGGGGCGGTAATAAAAGTACAGTGGGAGGGCTTTGCATTAGGGGGTGACTCCTCTTTATAGGAAGGGGGCAGGTGGTGGGGGGTGGAAACTGGGGTTCCACCACCACTCCAGGCACATGGCTGCCGGGTGGGGAAGTGGGTCCATGGCGGTACTTACTCGG
>JAODKN010000045.1:14841576-14858529 GCA_026774425.1 Petrocephalus zakoni
CACATATAGCCACAAGCAATAACAAGAATGGAGAATTTAATGTGGTAAGGAATTCATTTAAAATTTTGTATTGGTTCGAATATTCGGTAATTAATTACCGAATTCAAATTCCACAGAATGTGGATAAATACTTTTTATTTTCCTTTTTGGTAATTATTATTAGTCATGTTTATAATTATGCATTTATAATTATTATAATTAGGCATAATACATTATAGTCATGTGTATTATACCTTATGGATGCTCTATGAAACTCTCATCTATAATACACTATAGATACCTTTATAATGCAGTACAGAGCATCCTTAATTCTTATACCAGCCATAATAATGCATTATGATGGGTATCTAAAGGTTATTATAGATGAGAGCTTCATAAGGCATTCATAATGCATAATGCACATGGTTATAATGTGTTATGCCTTTGGATAGATATTTATAACCATGTTTATAATGCTTTATGAATGCATTATTAATTGTTATGACTGTTTATAAATTAGTTTATTGTTTATTTATAAATTACTAAAAACGTGGCCTTAAGTAAAGTGTTACTTATTTATTATAATTCTCTCTGTCTCCTCTGTCACCACAGGTTGACTGGGGACTAGTTTATTATAGCTAAATCAATTTTCCTTACAGGGTGTTACATCAGTACGGTAATGTCAATATGGCAGATATGTGATTAACTGCTGCAGAATCAGCATGAACTTACTGACACTTCTTCGCTCTTTGTCTCTGTCCCCCAGGGCCTCAGGAAGGAGGACCAGAGGCGACCTTCTCAGAACCTTCTGACCACCGGCTCCCCAGACATCTCCATTAAGGCCCATTTCCCCCCCGTTTCTGTCAGCCAGGCCGGGAAGGACCAAAACAACGAGAGACAAGCTCAGGTGAACGGTTCTGCCTCTTCAATGTAAACAGTAAAGTGAATACACTGCTAACCCATCAGGGATAGTAGACAACTCGCAAAGTTAAGCAACCGCAGCTGAAAAAGTAATTGACTCTTTGCTGTATTAGCTATCATTGTCAGTGTGGAGAGTTTGGTTAATTTAGGGTGCCGTTTGAAATACGGCAGCTGTGTTTGTGATTTTAGTTACTCATCTTCATACTACTACTAATCTACACTGTGAATAAGGAATCTCTGATTTGTCCAGCAGGGGGCAGCCTTAGAATCAGACCAGACAAATAAGAAGACCCCAGGTACCCCCAAAGACACAAACCCCCACATGATATCCGCATGTCACAAATGAGGTTTACTTTTCACAACTTTTATTCCTGTCTTCCAGATTCTGATGGGGAAGCGCTTTTTAACCTAGTTGCCTACTCTCAGGGAAGTCGTCTTGATGACCAGCGTGCATCAATGGGGACAGGACTTGAGCACCATATGTTCTCTGTTAATGATGAAGATGGACAAATAAAAATGCTAGCTGGAGAGAAGTCAAACAAGCATTGCAGTATGGTGAGAGTTCACGTGGATTCCTAATTTAATTAGAGAATAGTGATAACAAACTGACATTTCATAGAGAGCAGAGCTGTATAGTTCAGATCCAGAAACTAAAAATCCAGACCAAGATTTTGTTTCAACCAACCAGTTGAGTCTAAAGGGTCACAGTCCGGGAGCGCTCAAGTAGTGTGTTAAAACAAAGTCTTGGTCTGGATTTGTACTTTCTAGGCCTGAACTACTTACCCCTGATAGAGAAACCTGTAACAAGGTATTCATCATCCATCCATCTGTGTTTGTTTATTCTGATCTGGTTCACAGGTGCATAAACATAAAGAACAAAAAGTAGAGAGAACATTCAGACAGTGGTTCCGTGTCGGAGACCGATGGTTGTAGTTGGGGGGGGGGGGCAGACGGGGTCAGATCAGCTGACAGTGTGTGGCTGGGTTTTTCCAGGTCACTATTTTATACTGGTGTGTCAGAGGTGCAGCACTAGTGTGGTGTTTCCTCATTGTTCCAGGCACTCATGTGACTGCACTACGTTCGTGTGATCACAGTACTATTTGTTCAAACGCCATCCGACAGCGCGGCACGCCCAGCATGTGGTTAATCTGATGCGCGAGAAACTGCAAGTATGGTGTGAGAGTGTTTGTCAGGGCTGCATGTCTCAAAGTGAGAGCTCACAGCCCTGAAGGAAGCACGAGCTCAGTAAAAGTAGTCAGGCAAGTCAGGAGGAATTTACATAAGGAGGGCGATTAAGGAGAGCCAGCCATGCTCCTATTGTTACTTTCCTGTTCTTTGTCCTGAGATTGGGTCTCTAAGCCCGTCTTTGGTGGCCCAGTCTGGTTGTGGGTACTCCATAGACCCTCTCGTTTCTCTTTTTGCTCCATAAAATAGTTTAAATGGCCCATTTAGGGCCCCCCAGAAAAGTTAGTCCACCCCTGACTTACCCCATCACATCTTGTCATTTCTTTGTACATTGATTGATTGACTTAACATCACATCCAGGTTTTCCTCTGCATTGTATCCCTGGGATCCTGGGATAGACTCTAGGCTCATTATAATACACGGACGGACTGATGTGTGATTGGCTCAAAGCATCTTCTAACTGCAATAAAAACAGTTTTGATTGGTTCTTTCAACACATAGTCTATACTTCATTCAGCAGGGGGCAGTTTCATGTTCAGAGGACCAGGACTAGTTCTTTTCCCTACTCATGTTCAAAGAGCATGGATGGATGACCAGCACTGCAATTTGGACCCCAGCAAGAAGAGTTCAAGCAATCCCAAAGACACCAGCATCAGTTATCCAAGTCTCACAAAATTCAACACCAAATACACATATGACCTATATGGCACCTGCTAAATTATAACTCTTTTATTTATTTGAAATAAGTATATCCACCTATCAACCATGTATTTCGAGAACAGGAATTCAAAATTCAAAGTTTGATTGCTGCTGAATGTATATCGCTGTCACACCACGTCGTAATGTTGAAACATTGCAAAGTGAGGAGCATCTGTAGTTAGAACAGGAGTTTGATACAGGGCATTATGACAGTTAGACCACAGCACTGATCTTAATCTAATGATGCCTTGTTTGTGTGGAGCATCAGTATGTGCCACTGCTCCTGATCCATTAAAGCAGGGTTTCTCAATCCGGTCCTTGGGGAACTACAGACAGTCCACACTTTTGTTCCTACTGGAAAATGGGAGGGAGCAAAAATGTGGACTTTCTGGTAGGGAGCTGGGAGGGAGCAAAAACCTGGACTGGGAATCACTGCTTTATGTTTGCCATGTTGGGAAAGGCGCTATATAAAAACATGGGATGCATTTTTGCTTGTCCTTCAGGACCCCAAGAAAGATGACCAGAGGTACTCCTCTGTTCTGGGAATGCTGATAGGATCTTTACATGTAGTGTCTGGAACTGACCAGGACGAACATCCAAATACGGAAGATTCTCAGCTGCTGTTGTCAGGAGTTCAGGTTTGCTTTCTCACAGCAATGTGCTTTAGGAAAATTCATCCACTGGTTGCAGGCTGACACATTTGGTACATGGTGGATGGTTGGAGTCTGTGGAAGTTATATGTCTCCTTACATTTATGCGGTCAGTGCTAAGTATTTCTGAACAAGCCATTTAGTCAATGAGGTTTTAGTTTTATACAAACGGAGATCATAATTAAAGACTTTCAGATTCCTTACTGGTAATTCTGTGCAGCTAGCCTAGTGGATCCGTAGTTCCGTAAAGGTTCTGTATAGATGGACATGTAGATTCCAGGTGACGTTATGGGATAGCATGTGTATTTCTCCTTTATTTTCCCCCACAGGGGTTCAGGATAGAGGATCAGCAATGCTCCTTTCTGCAGTCTCCAGGATTTCCAAGCAGACCCATAACCCCCAGTGTAATATCTGGACAGAGCAACTCAACCAGGCCAGAGGAGAAGTACCTCCTCCCAAGCTATGGTGCACAGAGCCTACAGAGCCAAGGGGGACCGGGGGGTGATGGGGGGAGGGGAACAGAAGGGAAGGAGAAGGGGAAACCGGAAGATGGACACAGAAAGAAAGGGAAGTTGGAGAAGGAGGAAAAAAAGAGGCAGGAGAAACAGGAGAAGGAGGAGAAGAAAAGGGCAGAGAAGAAGAAGTGGAAGAAAGAGAAGAGGGATGGAAAAAGGGGGAAGAGAGACGAAGAAGAGGGTAAAGGAGATGTGGGAGAAGGAAGTGAAGGGACAGCGGGAGAGGAAGCTGAAGGAGGAAGTAGGGAGGATGACAGGAAAAAGGGAGGGAAGCGGACAGACAGAGGCAAGGAGAAGGGAGAGAAGGGGAACAAGAAAAGGGGGGTGAGGGGATGGAGGTAGACGAGTGAAAAAGGTGGAGAGAGGAAGAGCGAGCCACGATGACTGATTAAACAGGAAGTAACGTGAGACTGAGGCGGGAAAAAGAGGGGAAGGGGAAACACGGAGCAGACAATGCTGATGTCTGCGTGGCCATGTGTGTCTCACACCTTCACCCGCTGCTCCTATCCTGTGATACCGAGAACAGTACATGTCAGTCAGTTACCCGTCATTTACTGTAAGAGTCAGATCCAGTTTTACCTTCAGTTATGAGGAAGTTATCATGAGAATGTATTAGTATCCTTTCCAATAAAGTTCATGCATTACAAACACAATTCCATGTTCCTTGTGTCTTCTTTTCTGAAAAACTGAAAATGCTGTGGAATTAATATAGAACTAACCCAGCTACAACTTAGATGTGTTCGCTATACCCTACAAGGGTGTCCCCATTTCTATCAAAGAAGACATTAATAAGAACATCATCAGAAAACTCCCAAAAGACACACTTAAGCACTATACTTCAACTAAAGAAATCGTAACTGTAGACATATACTCTATTTGTGTGGTCCCATGCTTGTACTTCCAAAGCTATATAAAAATATGCGCATATAAACAGTGATTACATGAGCACACACGTACATTTATAAATACTTATTTACGGTCGTTGACAATATTCAGAAAGCACTAAATTCATTGGTTCCTTGCGAGAGCATCTAACGTCCAATAGGATTGCAGCAGGGGCGGAGTTCGGCTACGTTTGCTGCACGACGTGCGACGCAATTTAGCCCCTTAGCGGCTAATGCTACATTCGTAAGGCAAAAAAGTGTATTTTGGTACAGAATAAAACCATGCTGTCTTCAGGCGGAAAATCGGACGTTATTTTTGTAAGTAGCATATCTTCATGGCTGCTTTATTTCGCTGTTTTGCCCGGAAAACGTTTCGAGAAGCGGAGAATCTTTAAAGGCCTCCGTTGAGACCTCGGAGCTAAATTAGAATTTGTACCGCGTCTTATACACCCTAAGACGGATGTGGTGGGGTAACAGGTGGTATGCTAGCTAAGCGAAACTCCCTAAATGTGAAGTAATGTGCTAGTCTCAGCCAATGGTTTAAATTAAAACAACGTAACTATAAACTCTGTTCAGAATAACATGCCAGGATGATCGGGATAAACGGAAGCAGCTTTGCTCCACGGCAGACTTGCGTGTGACTCTTCCCTGACCGTGTACATATGCGCGATGCCAGGAGGAAGACGACCTTCCGTACGAGGAGGAGATCATCCGCAATCCCTACTCCGTGAAGTGCTGGATGCGATATATTGAGCACAAGCAGAACGGCGCCAAATCGGTCCTGAACATGATCTACGAGCGAGCGCTGAAGGAGCTGCCCGGCAGGTAGGGCTCAGACAATGCGGCCACATGTCACAGTAATCGTGACAAGCTGAGAAATCTCTCTGCGGAATGGGGGGTTTAGCTAAGCCAACGGTGTTGCTGATGAATATTTCATTTCTGTCCCTGATTGTGCCTGTGTTCCAGCTATAAGCTGTGGTACAATTATCTGAGGGAGAGGAGGAAGCAGGTGAAGGGGAAGTGCGTCACTGAGCCTGTATATGAGGAGGTCAACAACTGTCACGAGAGAGCGCTGGTCTTCATGCACAAGGTAGTTTGTGGGTGCTGGGCCTGGGGAGGGGCGGGGGGCAAAGGGAGTTTGTGGGTACGGGGCCAAAGGGAATTTGTGTGACTAGCAACCTTACCTGTCTTTGATCCTCCAATAAGGCTTTTGAGAATGGATGTTCACTTCTGCTGGGGGGGACCGGGGAAGCAAAAAGATGGCGGTCATTGTCAGTATTGTTCATTGGCAATAGAACCCTATATGGCAATAGGTGCTTTCACACTGAAATTCAGGAATTAGGTGTGAAAGCACCTATTGTTTCCCAATCCAGTCTTTTGGGACTTCCAGACAGCCCACATTTTTGCTCCCCTCCAGCTCTCAGCCTGTGAAGAAGTCAAAAAGCCAGGTGTTGGGAGACACTACTTTACAGGTAACTAACACACTGCAGCTTTCTCTGTGCTGACAAACTCTCCTGCCTTCTGCTGCCCCCCCCCCCCGACCTCTCCCAGATGCCCCGTATCTGGCTGGACTACTGCCAGTTCTTGGTGTTGCAGTGTAAAATCACACGGAGCCGGCGTTCGTTCGACCGCGCCCTGCGGGCCCTTCCCATCACACAGCACTCCCGCGTGTGGCCGCTGTACCTCCACTTTGCCCGCAACCTGCCCCTGCCCGAGACGGCCATCCGCGTCTACCGCCGTTACCTCAAGGTCCGCCAGTCTGGGCGACTCGAGGTCGCTTATCGCTCTTGGGGTTCTTAAGCTTGGCGAGTGCCTGGCACTGCAGTGAATGATGGTCTTCTGTCTCCGCCCCAGCTGTCCCCGGAGAACGCGGAGGAGTACATCGACTACCTGCGCTCCATCGGCCGGCTCGACGAGGCCGCCATCAGGCTTGCGGCAGTCGTCAACGATGAGAGCTTTGTCTCCAAGGAGGGCAAGTCTAACTACCAGGTCTGCCTTTGTCTTTTTTTGTTATAGTTAACAAAACTGAAAACATTTCCCTAAATGGATATGGAAAAAAATTAAATCTACAACTAAACAAAAACTCTAAATATTGGTTCCAAAACTAACTGAAATTAAATAAAAGCAAAAGTCAAATGCTTTGCATTACCGTTTTTAATACTATTTAGTTTATCTTTAATGAGCATTAATACCTGGAACATGTTGTGCCCATTATGAGGATATGAGCACTGTGTATTCGTGTAGGATTCTGTAAAGATCACACACATCAAATAGCTCTACAACTTTCAGTCTGTCCCTGGAAATCAAATGACTAAAACTGAAACTAAAATATGGGGTAGCACGGTGGCACAGTGGTTTAGCACTGTTGCCTCTCACCTCTGGGACCAGCGATCGAGTCTCTGCCATGGCTCCATGCTTGTGGAGTTTGCATGCTCTCCCTGTGTCATTGTGGGGTTTCCTCTGGGTACTTAGGTTTCCCCCCACAGTCCAAAAATATGCTGAGGTCGATTCGGAGGTACCGAATTGCTAGTAGGTGTGCCTGTGTGAGTGAATGGTATGTGAGTGTGCCCTACGATGGGTTGGTGCCCCATCCTAGGATGTTCCCTGCCTTGTGCCCATTGGCTCCAGACCCCCGTGACCCTGAATAGGATAAGCACTTACAGAAAATGGATGGGTGAAAGTTAAATATGTAAGAATTAATTAGAAATACATTTTTGAAATTTAAACTCAGAAACCAAGAATGTTCCTTGATAAAAACCACACTGAAAACTAAAACTAAATTGAATATTGAATGAAAATTAAAAATAATAAAGACTAAATTAAAAAATCAAAACTATAATAACACTGCCTGCAAATATGACTGTCCTGCTCAGCTTGGTTTGTGTCTGTCTTGGCAGCTGTGGCACGAGCTTTGTGACCTCATGTCGCAGAACCCCGACAAAGTGAAGTCCCTGAATGTGGGTGCCATCATCCGTGGCGGCCTTACTCGCTTCACCGACCAGCTGGGTAAACTCTGGTGTTCCATGGCGGACTATTACATCCGCAGCGGGCACTTTGAGAAGGTAATGCGTACATGTGCACACCTTCACACATGCCAGTCCATCCGTGATCTGTGCACAGTGCTAGCTAAATGCTAAATGTTGGCTTTTGGGTGCTAACGACCTTTGCCCTGTGACCTTTGCCCAGGCCCGCGACGTGTACGAGGAAGCCATCCAAACCGTGGTGACCGTGAGGGACTTCACCCAGGTTTTTGACAGCTACGCGCAGTTTGAGGAGAGCATGATCGCGGCCAAGATGGAGACCACCTCGGAGATGGGCTCCAATGACGACGGTGGGGAGGGGCGAGTGTGCACATGCGTGATGCTCGTGCACACGCACGCACGCGCGCCGGTGCGCAGGCGGAGGCCGCTGACACTCCCTCTCTCGCCCCAGGTGACATAGACCTGGAGCTGCGGCTGGCCCGCTTCGAGCTGCTCATTACGCGGCGCCCCCTGCTGCTGAACAGCGTGCTGTTGCGGCAGAATCCCCACAACGTGCACGAGTGGCACAAGAGGGTGAAGCTGTACGAGGGGAAACCTCACCAGGTGCGACGGTGTTCCCAGATTTGGGTGGCTTCTAGTTGGAGCTCGTGGCTGGAGCAGGCGAGCCTCGATGACGTGACTTTGTGACGAGCGATGTACCTCCTGTCCCCCTCTTCCCAGATCATCAACACGTACACAGAGGCGGTGCAAACCGTGGACCCCATGAAGGCCACAGGGAAGCCCCACTCCCTCTGGGTCGCCTTTGCCAAGTTCTATGAGGATAACGAGCAGCTGGATGACGTGAGTGGCGCTGAATCGCTCCCCTGACCAGATGGTTATTGGTTTGAGTCCCATAGGACGTTCCTGTAAATGAGTGCAGATTGAAATGGTAATCTTTGAGTCACATTGGTAATTAGCTTCTGCTGAGATGTTTATAACCTGAGTTAATGAATTTAGTCAATATCAAGGTCGGTAAAATATTCATGAAATATTTGTAACGTCGTAAACTGAGTGATTTTGCCGCAGTGTTTTGTTCTTTCCAGCCGGGGGATGTCGGTGACTGCCTGATCAGAGTGGATTATCTGTTCTTCGTGTTAATGCTCTTTCCTGGTACCGCCCTCTCCCTCACTCAGGCACGGACGATCTTCGAGAAGGCCACCAAGGTGAACTATAAGCAGGTGGACGACCTGGCGAGCGTGTGGTGCGAGTATGGCGAGATGGAGCTGCGGCACGAGAACTATGACCAGGCATTGAGGATCCTGCGGGTGAGTGAGGGGCGGAGCTCCACCTGGGGGGCGGGGCTTTGTGCAGGACCGCCCACAAAGGCAACAAGTCAGAGCACACAAGCTCATTTCCATATGTTTGTCTGAAAGTCTTACCACACCACATTTATTGACCACGTGGAGACTACTTTGTTAAAGATTAACTTACGGCTTGTCAATACAAAGCATTACCTGTTCATTATAGTCACAGTGTGACTATGTTAGAGACGCACAGTATAGGAGAGTCGTGATAGGCCGACTGGACCCGCCGGGTGTGTGAACAGACTCCTGACTGTTTGTACTCCGTTTCCTGCGACCCACAGAAAGCCACTGCCATCCCGTCGAGAAAGGCAGAGTACTTTGACTCCTCAGAACCAGTCCAGAACCGTGTCTACAAATCCCTGCGGGTCTGGTCCATGCTGGCTGACCTTGAGGAGAGCTTGGGCACCTTTCAGGTTTGTCTCGTGAGCGTCATTTTGCCAGGGGTGCGCTCCCTGGCCCCATATTCCAGTACCATACGTTGGTTTGGATTGTGCTGGAAGATGGGGTTCGGGGTTCCGTGGGTCGTTGCAGTACATGTGGTACCAGCTGATGTCAGCTCTGCCTCCACAGTCCACGAAGGCAGTGTATGACCGTATAATCGATCTGCGCATCGCCACGCCCCAGATCATCATCAACTATGCCATGTTCTTGGAAGAGCACAACTATTTTGAGGACAGCTTCAAGGTGAGAGGGACCTATATGCGATCTGGGGCTGTGCTTAACTATTCCTCATTTCTCATGCCCTCACCACCGGCTTGTCGCTCATGCTCTCTGACTTGACCTTTGACCTTTATGGTCGTTCCCTCGGCAGGCGTACGAGCGGGGCATTGCCCTCTTCCGCTGGCCCAACGTCTATGACATCTGGAACACCTACCTCACCAAGTTCATCGACCGCTACGGCGGGAAGAAGCTGGAGAGGGCGAGGGACCTGTTTGAACAGGCTCTGGATGGCTGCCCGCCCAAATATGCCAAGAGTAAGAGGAATGCCGCTGCCGTAGGCCCGCGCGCTGCGGGAGTCTGTCCGCGGGAGGGGCCCGCGTTAACGGCGGTGTGTGCCTGTGCCTCTGATTGGACAGCGATCTACCTGCTGTACGCCAAACTGGAGGAGGAGTACGGGCTGGCGAGGCACGCCATGGCCGTCTACGAGAGGGCCACACATGCCGTGGAGACGACCGAGCAGCACCACATGTTCAACATCTACATCAAGAGGGCGGCCGAGATCTACGGGGTGACACACACCAGGAGCATCTACCAGAAAGCCATCGAGGTGAGCTTGCTGCGCAGTGGGCATGGGGGGGGTCTCTCCATAATATGGGAGGGGGGTCGGAGGAGTCCAAGGCTGTCCCATGTAGCGTCTGTGTTTTTCTGCTGTGGCTTTTAACTAGTTCTGCTGGGTGTATGTTTGAGATGGATGGATGAATGATTGGATAGGTGTAGAAATTTAGATAAATACAGGTAGGTAAGTTGGATGGATGGACAGAGGGATGGATGGATAGATGGATGAATAGATACTGCAGTTTAATTTGGGATTAATAAAGGCTTATAGTAGCATAACACTTTTTGACAGTAAAAAATGCATTGACATTATACATTCATAGTGGCCAAAAATAAATAACAATAAACGGTTACAGTGCAAAGAATGTCAGAGGAAGAAGAGAAGGTATTCCCTGAATGCCGTGCCCCCCCTGCAGGTCCTGCCCGACGAGCACGCCAGAGAGATGTGCCTGCGGTTTGCCGACATGGAGAGCAAGCTGGGCGAGATCGACCGGGCCAGAGCCATCTACTCCTACTGCTCGCAGATCTGCGACCCGCGGGTGAGACCGCAACCGCCATCATGCCCCCCCCCCGCCTCACATGTTCCTTGATGCTGGCACTTGGTTTCCTGGTGACCGATCTGGGGTTCCCATGGTTACCTGAGGGCAGCCTTACATCAGCTCGAGTGGCTGCGTCAGTGTCACTGTGCCCGTGATCTAATTGCTCTCTTTCAGCTGTTATTTTCGCCGATGAATGCATGGCCTCCTTCAGCTAATTCCCTCTCTTTCTGCTCTCCTTCTTGTAGACTGTGGCTGCTACGGTTTGCTGACAGATGTGCTGTGATATTAGTCTATAAATTTGGATCTGTGTCTCCTTGCGATGGAGAGGCGCCCCATTGCATTGCCCTGCTTTATGGCCTGTGTTTCCCTGGGTTTCAGGATCCCTGTCAGCAAAGCAGCTTTTGAGAGACATTTTATTTATTCAAGCTTCTGGCATGTATTTTTTTTTTTTGCATATGCGTATTTATACACAGACCTGTTGGGTTTGCATTTTGAGCCCCCAGAGATGATGTGATGAGATTCTGCTAGGGGGAAAAAAACACAGCTGAGCAAGACGGTTCCCTTATGAAAGCATCTTTACCCAAAGCACTTCTGTAAAATGCCTGCCACAGTTAATAGATGCAGTATCCGAATACTGGCAGTGTGATTTTGGCCAGCAAAGAGTCTTAACCTTTAAAAATACCCCCTCCCCCCCCCCCACCTACAGATGACGCCCACCTTCTGGCAGACGTGGAAGGACTTCGAGATCCGGCACGGGAACGAGGACACGATTCGGGAGATGTTGAGGATCAAGCGCAGCGTCCAGGCCACGTACAACACCCAGGTCAACTTCATGTCCTCGCAGATGCTGAAGGCCACAGCCAATGCCACAGGGACAGGTACCAGCGACGATACCGTCAGGGCCCCCCCTCGCCTCTGCGAGCGTGCTGGCAGGGCGATTCAGCCTGGCCTCTCCTTCCCAGTGTCGGACCTCGCCCCGGGACAGAGCGGCGTCGACGACATGAAGATGCTGGAACAGAAGGCCCTGCAGCTGGCCGCCGAAGCCGAGCAGGACAAACCCAAACCCAAAGACAAAATCCTCTTTGTCAGGTGAGCACCTGCACCCCCTCCCCTGGATTCATGCTTTTACAGGAATGCCCGACTGAATCCACTCCAGGCTCATTTGGCAGGGCTTCCTACTGCAACAAAGGCAGGATTAAAAAGCTTGCTCTGACCTCTTTTTTGTGTGTGTGTGTTTCCTGTTCACGCATCCAGAAGCGACACATCGCGGAGCGAGCTGGCGAAACTCGCCAAACAAGCTAACCCAGACGAAATTGACATCGACGAGGATGAGGACGAAGGCGAGGATGGTGATGAGCCAGACGGTGAGCTGATGGCAGACTGTGAGAGTGTGTGTGTGTGTGTTTTCATACGTAATAAACTACATTTTCCGTCTTTGTCTATTAGAAGTCCAGCTGGAGCAGAAGACCGTGCCCACCGCTGTGTTCGGCGGGCTGAAGGAGGACTGAAGAGTCGCTGGCTGATGACATCACAGTGTCCGTCCCTGCTGGGTTCAGCCCTGCACACTCTCATGCACCTACCGCCTGGTTATGTAATCCAGCAGTGATGAGGGGGGAAACCAGTAATGGTTGAATGGGAACACATGGTGATATGGAAAATTTATATGGTCGAATATTTCTTTTTGTAATTTGTAATATAACTGCGTTTAGAGTCAGTTCGGCGAATAAAGGACATTTTGTAAAATAACTTTGTTTCATGTCGATTTGTAAGATGCGTGTAGTACCTGTTCCTGCCACTTGAGGCCGGTATCGCTCTATTTTACTTACACTGTTTCATATTAGGAGTTTTTGTCAGAAATTGCGGCCGCTCTAAGCTGTCATACATGGATCAAACTCGGAAAATCAAGTACTTATTATATCACTGAATGAATAACTAGTGACGTGAGTATACAAAGTGGGATCTCCAACGCCGTGTGCCTGGGTATTTACGGTAGTGGAAAATCCTATCTTAAAAAAAAAAACAAAGCCCAGAGGAAAGGGGGTGCTTGGCCCCTAGAAGAGCCAATCACTTCCAGCTAAGTGTAAGCCGGTACCGCCCTTACGGAAGAGCTGCTTTGCAGGCCTGGGGAGCCGGGGGGGCTTCGCCAGCGGCCGACGCACGGAGGCGTGCAGATGCGGGGGTCCCACAAAGCATGCAGCGAATAGCCGAGCAAGGGGAAAGTGGGGCACGGCGCGCGCCTCTGCACCTCATCCAATTTCGGGATCGAGGGAGCGGACGAGAAATTCCGCTACAGCAAGTAGTGTACGAGGAGCCGTCGCCTCCGGTCTCCGTCATGTACGTGCAGCGCCAATCTGCCCCCACCTCCCCTCGCTTGCCAGAAAGCCCGAAGGACACCCAACAGACTGTCGCCATCACAAGCAACGTTGTTTCTGTCAGGCGCGATTACAGCCGCCCGTGCTGTTTTCTTCTTCAGTGACGGCGTGGGTAGCTTCACGAAATATGAGAATAGCTCGAGTATAGAAGGAAAAACCTCTCCAAATGAGATTAAAATAGTTTTGCGGTAATCCCCTTACCAAATTAAACCAGCGGGACGTGATCGCCCCTTTTTTCCTGGCCACGTGATGCTGAGATTCCCCGGGACCCTTGTTTTTTTCTGTATCGGCATGCAGGACACAATCCGGTGCCTACTTTACCCCAGGACCAGGCTGTCTGTGGGCAGGTTAATATAACATGACGTTGTCTGTTTTGAAACACAATGACCAGTGATGTAACAAAGTAATTTGGATGGGGTAGTGCCCCCGACATCTGTGGTAGAAACTGATCATTAAGCAGATAGATGATTCTCCAGCTTTATCCCCTGACTAATGGGCGCTCCACCCTACCCGACAGGAATGTCTAGCTTTGTGTTTGGTCAGAGAAACCTGCGCCATTCCATTGCGTCAAACAGACATCCGTGTTTGCCGAATGCCGCTTATTTACAGTACAGGTCCCGTGTTATTCGTAGAGACCGCAGTGGCTGTTAAACATATCATCCATACGCATGTGTGCCATCAGCAGCCGAATGGGACAACCGAGGAGATCGAGCTATAACTATGAGATGCTAACATTACCCGCACAAGCACATTTTCATCCATCTAATTTCAGTAATAGTTCATCATCCGTCTGCCAACCGCTTATCCTGGCCAGGGTAATAGGGAGGTGGGGGCTGGAGCCTGTCCCACCCAGCATAGGGGTACACCCGAGTAAGATGTCAGTGCATCATGTCAGGATACACGCGCACCCCGTGCGATTTAGAAACACCTCTGCATCTATATGCACGACATAGGAACTCGGATATAAGACGCAACAGTGCATGCCTTCCCCATTACTGCTCCATGACTTATTAAAGGATGCGTCCGCTTAAATAGAAAGCCATTGCATTTCAAAACTTTCACCTCCGCGCCGCACATCGCCGGGGAATGAAGGCGGCTGAAAGCCGGTGGTGGATTTACACCCTGTCCCCATTGCAATAAGAAAGGACGGGGGCTGCCGCGTCTCTTGCGCAAACGCGGGCCAGTTCTACCTGTCATACACCTGCTCCGGCCCGGCACTTCCCCGCCGTACCTGTTAGCTGCGCTCGCACGCCTTAGGGCCCGCCCCCTTCCCCCGGCTCCGCTCATTCCCCAAACGCCATTGGCCGAGCCGCCGCCTGATTGACGTCCCCGAGGATCACCTGGAATTCGGTCAGTCATCTCCGGCGCTCGGCGCTCGCTGCGCGACGCAGAAAACGCACCGCGATGGGCGGACGGTGAAATGGGGGCAGAAATATGTACAGCTTTTTTGTATTAAATGGACCCCGTGCATCCGATTAAGGACTATATCATCTCTTAAAAAAAGGGCTCCGACGGATCTTTATCTGGATTTAAAAGCGGCGTTCTGTTGCCTTTTTTTTGTACCGAATCGCGTACGCTTCCTATGCCTCCTAATGCGGACAGAATGACTGCCTAATTCCTTATTTTTCCCCTCTCCCTTTTTTACGACACTACCTCCCGATCGCCCCCCCCCCTCCGAAACCCTGCCCGTAAGCCCCGTCCACGGATCCTGCTATGGTGGATTCCAATGCGATGAAGAGGACTTTCGTGGTCCCGGACATCAAGCCCTTGGAGCAGTACGATTCGAGCCGGGCGAAGATCTGCGCCAGCCTGGGCTGGCTGCTGTCTAAGGCGTACGGCGGCGCAGGTAGGTGTGCGGGAGACTCAATGCTTCCCGTAGGCGTTACAATGTATCCGCGTTTGTTCTCCCTTGTGTCAGCGGTCATGATCAAACCCCCCGGCGCGGAGGTGAGGAAACAGAATGAAACAATGTAGACTCAGCGATTTCGGACACAAAAGGCTATAGGTGGCGCCCGGGACGGCGACGTGTTTAAGCAGAAAGCCAGCCCCCGGCCGGCTCTCCTGGGACCCCTGCAGGAAAGCGCACATACAAAGCCAGGAGCCCCGGAGTGGGGCTGCTCCCAAGCCGCTTCGGGTCCGCTCGGCAGGAGCCCCAGCGTTGGGTGGGCTTGGCTACCCGGGGGGACCATCGTGCCGTGGGTTTCGCCTTGGGGGGGGTAGCGGGCGTCTTTTTGTCAGAGCCGATGTTTCAGTTGGGATCGAGCCCAGCCGTTTGGGGGTAAAATCTGCTGATTGCGGACGAGGCGCATCTTTTGATTCGACCCCCCCAGTTTTTTTTGTAAAAAAACGCTTTAAATGGGACAAATCCGCGGGTAATCCCCCGTCCCTAACCAGAACGCGCCGAGTTTCGAATCGACGTGATTACTGACAGTTGAGTGTCTGTTATTAGTATTATTATTATTGCCTTGCTTGACTAACATGAGATGCCGCGACACCCATCACCCCCAAAAGGACACGCAACCCCCCCCCCTCTTTCTATCGCCATGTGTGAGCGGTGCATGCGTCCTGGGGGGCGCCGTGCCGAAGGTGGATCAGCGAAAATGCTGTTTGGCAGATGATTTGTGCGGATCGGCGTGGATGATGGTGCTCCGTCCGCCTCCATCCACCTCTCCCCGGGCTTGCACACACCCACTCGCTGCCATCCTTTTGTTGCATGAACGCCCGCCGTGCAATTTAACCCAGCGAGTGCGCCGGCATCCCTATAATGACGCTGGCCGGTTCATGTCGGCGGTCGGCCGCCGTCGCTGGAGGTCCGGCTTAGGCCTGGGTCTCCCTCGCCTTTATTCCGGGTGTCGACATGCCGCCTGTCTCATTTTACTCGGTCGATCGCTGTTAATCTTTGCCGACTAATGGAATCGGCCGTATTTGTGGTGCGACTCAGATCTTCCCAGTTGGGCATATATTGCATTAATGATTTATCACTATGCTGAAATGACAGATAGCCACACCTGTAAATAGCGGACAGAAAAGACTCGATTGTTTCCCCGTCTCCCGTAATACTAGGCCTACTCTGTGATTAAATATCGCCACCGATCTCATCTACATGGGATTAATAGGCACCCCGGAGAAGACAGGGCGCCCTTTGAAATGGAAAATAATCAAAAAGCGTGTATTCGCCCCAAAGCCCCCACATGCTGGGGCTGTCATGATGCTGCTTTCGCCACTAATGTCTCCACGAGCGATATTGGGGTAGAAGCTACTGTCACTGAGTGCTGCGATTGCCCACCGTAAACTTTGTATATAAAGCGCAAACATTTTTTTTGACGTTGCTGCTTACCCTGGACCAATTGCTATACTTATACTTGTATATTAAAGTTGGACGAGAGCGTAAGTGTATTAAGTGATTCGGAGAGTTGAATTTGAGGCTTTTTTTTTTGGACAGTTCTGGGAAGACGTCGCTGTTGTCCGCGTCCCCTCCCCCTGCCCGTCCGCTCAAAGGTCGCTCAGTCCTTCGGTCCTTCATGTGAATCGAGGCCAGCCCAGGCTGCATGCACCTGAGCACAAACACAGGGCCGTACAGTTTGCTTTCAGTTAGCAGTTAATAACTCCT